>VXBH01000022.1:187126-327426 GCA_013400035.1 Rynchops niger
TTAGTCTTGTAAAATTAGGAACGTGGCTAGGGAGTAAAAAGCTTGAAAGAGTCTCTTTTCTCATAACATTTTGTTTAGCCTGAGTGTTTGCAGAGCAGAGAGCAAAATGTTTCTTTAGGGCAATATTTCTAATTGCTGTGAGGTTCAGAGTCGCATTTGGAGCTAGAAGGTGCCACTGTTGACCAAAACAGTTTCAACATGACTCCGTCATCCTGCATTGTACAGGGCAAAGTCCCTCGTAGTGATTCTCATAGTGGTTTTGAGAGCTGTGGGTTGAGGTGTAGGTAATCTTTTTAAAAAGTAATGAGTAGCTTTAGTTAAGAGACGAACTGAGGGAGAACCCCGTGCAGTTAACTTGATCTCTGCTCTCATGGTAATAAATGTGTGTTGCCTTTCCACTCTGATCTCTGATTCCTTCTGTTTGTTTCCTAACAGTTACTTTGGAAGTTGAACTGAAAATAGGTGTTGGAAGTGGTGAATAATCACTTCACTGGGAATAATCCATGGCTGGGAAGAGCCAAGGGGTCAGTCTGCCTGATCTCTTTTGTCAGAGACAGGCTAGCCTTTTTTTTTTTTTCCTTCTCCCTCCTTGCTGTATGCTGTGTTGAACACTGAACAGCGATTTCTGTGCAAGAATTTTAAGCAGCGTCTTTCAAAGTACTTGAATGAGCAACTAGGGGCAGCTGAGAAAGGGTTGCCTGGGAGATGCTGCTGGGAGCAGCTGATGCATGGTGGGACAGCTTTCTTGGGAGAATATGAAGAAAGGCAGGATTGGGATCTGATCTTCCCCTCCTCCCCTTTGGGGTGCGAGAGTGGTGGTCCTTCTTCAGAAACCTCAGGGGAGGCAGATGTGACCCAATTTGTGGGCACAAGAGTGGCGCTGCTTGTTCTGCTCCCCACAGTGCTCCTTGTAAAGGAACCAGGTGCAGCTGGCTCTGCAAAGACGAACTGAGAGCGTGATCTGGGAATCAAACGCTGCTTTTCATTTCTTAGACTCTTTGCAGTGCTCGTGCTTCCCCAAGGCTTTCAGCAGGAAGAAAAAGATGTTGCTGTGTGGGGAAATAGCACGGGGAGGAGTGTAGGGCTTCTGGATGCTCCTGCAGCATTACCAGGAATTTAGGTAAAAATTCTGTTCCATCACTTTAAGCAATCTCAGGGTAAAGCTGGCTTTTCAGGGAGCTTATTACCTGTTCCCTTACTCCTCTTCAGAGCTCCCACTGTACTGGTTAGTCCTCTCTTTGGGTGCGTGTCTAGAGTCCAAGTGATAATTGTGGGGAAATGCTGAAATACATATCCAGAAATGAAGAAAACATTCTGTCCTAGGCATTCAGGACACCACCATTGCATGTTTAATGGATTGCTTTTCTGGATGCATTCAGGTCACCACTGTTTCATGTTTAATGGATTGCTTTTCCGGATCCTACTTGACTTGTAGCTCTGAGTTTGTTCTTGCACTCTTCCAGCGCCTACTTAAAATGAGTTTGCATGAAAATGTGAGTGCTTTCAGGCTGTGGAGAATGAAAACGTGATGCTCCAGTTAGGTGTTGGCAAACTGTTCTGCTGTCTGGAGTTGTGTGGGAGGAGAAATGGTTTCTTGGTTGTATGACCCCAATGGGAAGAAGAGCAGCTGGGGCTTAACAAACTGGTTAAAATTATATAGGCCCCCAAATTCTCCAGAGACATCTCTCCTTTCCTAGAAGCTTCCTTTAACAAGCTGATTTCTCAGGCTGATTGCTTGCAGATGAGATCATGCAGTGTGTTTTGCAGGGAAAGAATCTGAACTTAAACTGGTGAGCCAGAAAGTTTTAACACACAAGTCACATGCCCAGTGTCCTCATGGCACATACAAAACACTAGAGACTGTGAAAGCATCCGTCTTCAGGGCAGCTTTGTGCTCCAAGAAGAGCTTTCTGAATATAAAGAATACCAAGGGATGCTTTCAAGTGCTGGGTCCTGTTGCTTGGACAGCAACAGGAGATAGCAAGGAAGTATTTCATCTTTCCTTAGCTCTGTTTCTCTCTTTAGTGTGTGTGGTGTTGGGATAAGCCCAAGTGAGGAAAGGCTCTCATCTGCCTTAATTCCACAGACGTTTTTCTGCTGGCTTCAGCGAAGGAATTTATGTAGAATTGATGATGCTTTTGCTGTTAATGCATGAGAACATTCTGAGCGGGGAAGGCTTGCTGTTAATGCTCTGCTGCAGAGGAAAGATCCCAATCTCTAGTCATTCTCAAAAGGGATGCTGTTCTCCATTTCCTTCCATGGCAAGTGGGTTAAGGTGTCCTTAATAGAAAGGCTGCTTCTTCCAAAATAATCACAGCTGTTGTTTAAGAATGTTGAAAATTAAGCAAAGCTCTTCAAAGGTGATATTGGGTGGTGTTCCCAGCATAGGGGAGCAAACTAAAAGGTTTTGTTGCCAGTAGCTTTAAAGTACAACCTGTTCTCACAGGCAAGGTGGAATGATACCTTCCTGGTGCCAGGGTCTCTTTGTGCCTAAAATTATGTCTTCCAAATCAAAAAGGCATTAGTTATGCAAATATAGATGTGGGGTGTAGTGGGGAGTTTTACTAATATTGATTATGGAAATAGGAGCCACTTGTTCCCAATCTCTCTTTAAAAGAAAATAAAAATTGGAGTCAGGGTGTGCAGGGAAAATTTCAAATCCCAAACCGGAAATCTGCCAACATTTTATGTAACTTGAAGACAGGAATGTATAAAGCAAAATGAGTTAAATTCTCCTATCACTCCACATCAACGTTCTTCTGCCTGTAGGGGTGTTGTCTTCTGTGGGTCACTCCTGTGAGCTTGCTGGTGTTTTTTCCCCTGTCACTGTGCTGTCTGTCACTTACGCCTGTCTGCTCCATGGGACTTCATCAGAAGCTGTTTCCAATGCATAACTTCACACAGGTATTTTATAGAGGTGGAAAGTCAGGCACATGAAAGTGAAAATCACCTATATGCAGGCTCGTCAAACTTTGTTTGGCAACCCTGTGAGCCTGTAGTACAATGCAAGTTAAAATATCTACTTTCTTTGTCATACTGTTTTATTCCCGAGATAAAATAGTTGCAAACAGAAGTTGCTTTGGTTCCATGCCCTTACTCACTGGCTAATAACCACAGGATCCTTCTTTTAATGACAAGGACTGGTAAAATACTTGTTGCCCTGACTCATTGTAGTGAGGTTGTATATTTTTTGTATCAGGTCAACCATTTTGTACTTTGTGCTGCTCCTGGATGGGATCCTGCTGGGTCTCTGACGGGCTGTCTGTCCACCTGGAGACTGGCTGATGATCATCCCAGGGCCACTGGCTGGGTCGAGCAGTGCGTACACATGGGAGGTGCTGATCTGTACCCTGAAGAGTGCTGCCTAAACCTTGTTTTGCCCATGAAGCTTCAAGTATGGAGCTATTAAAACACCAGCCCACTCAGAACTAATGCTTGCAGAATGCATGAGCAAGGAATTAAACTGGGTGGAGTTGTTCCAAAATTTGGATTTGGGGCCTGTCCGCTCCTAAGGCAGCAGCTCTCTGGGTGTTTGCTTGGAAGGGCTCCCAGCATGGATGATGCTCTCCTGACCTGATTTGACTTTCCTTTCTTGATGCTTGGGTACTGTGCCCAAATCTGTCTGCAGAGCACTGCAGTGCAGAGCTCCGGTGCCTGATGAATCTGAAACAAGTCAGCTCCTGTCAGGAGATGGTAGGGAGACGATCAGTTCATATGTGCCGTGGGGGATGGAGGAGAGGGGCCAGAGGACAAGAGGAGGGAGGGACAGACAGACAGACAAACAAAGTAAACAGTTGTGTTTCTTCCCCAGGACTGTCGTAGGTCCTGAGTCTGCCAGCTGCAATTTGGAGGCCAGAAGAATAGGGCGGGGTATTTTCTTCCAACCAGATGAATTTATGCAGTGAAAATGAGAAGTTAGTTCAGTTTCTCTGGGAATAGCATTTAAGGTGTAAAAAAAAAAAAAAGTCCCACCCATCAATAATGAAGAGCTGCTAAAGAATGAGCAAATACAGAGATGGAGCCTGCAGAGCATGCTGTGTTTGCAGCTCTTTTCCCTTGAAGGATGAGAGTCTGGGCATGTTTTTGTTGCACGTGTCATTTGGTAGTGGTATGAGGCATTCATGTTGCCTTCTTATGGAGAGCTAAATTAGCATCAAGTTTTGTTGTCCATTTGTATTACTGCTGTGTTATTTCACTTGTGCTCGTTTGTTTCTGCCTGTCAAAAAGTGAGAAAACCCCAACCCCAGACCACCAAACCTGTAGCAGAAATAGCTGGAGTACTAGTATTCTCCAGTATGAAAATGTCAGCCTATGATGAGTGCTTTTGACTGAGCTCAAGGCTGTTTCTTCTGTTCTTGACAAACTGTCACATCTTCATGCTGGGTAATGTGATCTTCCGGGAATGTTTATCTTTCATTTCTGCATTTATAATGGAGCTGAGCTGGGGGTGCTTGTGAGAACACGTGCAGCAGAGCCTCCAACGCCATGTTATTGTCTGAGATGAGGTGTTGGCCATGTGCGCTATGATTCAGCTGCTGAAGAGAACAAGTCAGACTAGCAGAGCTAGCCATACAGCGAGCTCCCTCACTGTTTCCCTGGACAAGGGTCCCAACGCTGTAAATTAATCTCATGGACTTTGTTTTTAAGTGCATGTGTTTTGCATTTGTCTGGATTGTGATGGGTATTATTCAAATAACCCGAATTCCCAAAGTATCTTTCCTCTTTCCATCAGTTTGGTGCTGTCTATCTATGTGTTTAGCTAGCAGCTATCTTATATTTTTCTTTCATGTTTTGGGGCCACCTGGATGGGGCTTTACCCTGAGAAAATAAGCTTTGCTGGCCACTGCCATGTTGAGATCCCATGGGTCAGTCCTGGTGGCACCATGGGCGTACAGCTGGGAGGAACGGCACTGATGGCAGTCTCTCTGGTGGCCGGAGAGACTCTCTTCTGCTTCCCCATCACACTGGATGCAGAACACCTCATGTAGACATGCTGCCTTTTTCCCGAGGACTGAACCCACCAGTGAGATGATGTGGTTCAGTCTCTGCGACGGCATTTTTTGGCCTCATCCCAGCACTGGAAGGACACCAAGTAGCAGCAGTGCTTCTGGGACCTCCCTAGAGTAAAGACTTTCGGTGGGAAATGATTTTTCTAGTTGTTTCTAACATCTTGAGAGCTATTGGCTGTCTTGCAATAATTCCAAGAATACAGGTTAAAAGCAAGCTTTTTTATTTGAACACACAGCTGAAGTTAAATGCTAAAAAGAAATCTCTTATGGCAGGTGTTAATTTGCACAAGGACAGTCTGACACAGTGTACTGACCCTGTTTGAGACCTGTGCAATACATCAAGGCATGTTACTGGTACTCCAGTATCCTTGCCAGTACAGAATTAGCCCTGATTGTGTCAGTGCCGACATCTTTGTTAGCCAAGCTTTTCATATAATCTAGAAAGATCTCTTCAGAGAAACTCGATGTGAGTCTTTCATAAAACTGTTGGCAACAATTACTCTGCCTCTTCCCATTTGCTATCGCAGAATGATGGAAATACTGGTTGGAAAGGACATCTGGAGGTCTTCAGCCTGACCTCCTGCCTGAAGTGGGACTGTCTCCAGCATGTGATCGCCTCAGCCATGGCTTTGTCTAGCCAAGTCTTGAAAACATCCAGGGATGGAGCACTGTACCATGCCAGATCAGCTTTTGTTTGCTTTTGCTTGAGAGCTGTACCTAGTGAACCACCTTATAGTGTGGGTTATGCATTTAGGTTTGAATTACCTCATCCTGCAGGTTTAAAAACATTTAAGTGAACTGTTAGGAAATGTCCCAGTAGGGCTAATATTGTAATGTGTAATGTATCTGAATCCTTCTGTCTTTTCCGTGCTAGTACGGGAAATATGAGCAGACCCTAGTGCTGTTTCTGCAGGAAAAGGCAGGGATCCTGTTAAAGTGGTTTTCTCATGTTTGCACGGGGTATTACAGGTGAAGCAGCGCTTGTAGGACGTGTCCTGTTGTTGGAATGAGCACATGTGGGTTCTCCCCTCGGT
This sequence comes from Rynchops niger, assembly GCA_013400035.1. Lineage (NCBI taxonomy): Eukaryota > Metazoa > Chordata > Aves > Charadriiformes > Laridae > Rynchops > Rynchops niger. The sequence goes on from VXBH01000022.1 coordinate 193,170, forward strand.
ATTAGCCATGGCGTTTGCCCAGATAGGAGCTCGGCTTGTTGGGAGGCACAGGACGAGCATCCCTCGCCCCGAGGCTGAGCATGGGCTCGGTGTCGGCCAGCTGTGCGCCCAGGCTGAGGCCACACATACACAAGGCATGCAGTTGCCTTTTATCTACCCTCCTCAGCCCCTCGCAATGGGAGGAGAGGGTTTTCCCCAGAGTCTGCTGCAATTTTTTTCAGAAAAAATACAGGGTCATAAGATGAGCGTGCCTGTTGGAGTGCACATCTAAGCTGCCTACCGTGGTCCTGAGCGCTAATGGGAGCAGAACAGCTCTCTACATCTGAGAAGTAAACTTGCCTTCAGAAATGCCACAAGCTTCTGGACGCGGTGGGTGTCCGTGAATGGCACGTAGTCAGGCCAGACCAGAGGCCTGCTGCTGCGTCTGGGCTGGGCTGGATTTCTTCAGACAAAGCTGCAGATTGCAACACCCTTATGCTTGCTTAGGCCAGGAGGCCTTGCTTGGAAGGGAAATGTCTGAGATGCAAGGAGCTGCTGAGGAGGTGGAAGCTTCCCTAGCCAAGGCCTTGTTGCTGCTAGACTGAAATCTGGCTGCATCCCTGGACTCGGCATCCCCCCGTGTAACGGGGAGATGCAGGAATGGTTTGCATGTTTCATTGGCGCTAAAAATGAGAGCTCTTGCGGGCTGGTCGTGATTTTGCTTGGCACTGCCTTCTGCGCTGGAGATTCGTGTGGTGTTCCTGTTGCAGTGTAAACCGACCGCTGGGTCAGGTGAGCCCGGTGGCGTGGAATGAGCAGCAGTGTCCTTGGGCAGGTTAGGAGTTCTTGCTCGTACTGTGTGGAGGGGCCCTTTGGTACCCCAGTCTGAACTGCACACCCAAGAGCACCCTCCGTTTGTTTCCATACCAGAGCCAGTGAAAAGGGCTGGGAGCATGGCTTTCTGCAGTCTTCGTGCTGTTTGAACATGGTAGTACTTGCTGAGGAATCGCAGAAATGCGTTGACTGCTCTTGTCAGCTGCTCTCTGGGTGCCAGCTTGGGCCAAAAGTGCAGAGGTCAGGTTTGGGGCTGTATGGCCGGAGGGTCCTGGAGCAACAGCTGTACGGGGATTCAGGGATGTCAGCGAGAGGATGACTCTGGCTGACAGCGCTTGTTTTCCCACCAGTTCTTCCATGCAGTACTTATTTTTGCAGGGGTCTGTCTTTGTGCACTGCAGGCAGAGGAGCTGGAACGGCATCGCTGCCACAAGCTGAGCTCTGCCCGTTCGGTGTCGCTTGCTGGGGAAGCAAATTGCGGGTGCCCAGTCTCTTCATTCCCACGTGCTGCTCCTCCTTGCTGAAGCTTATAGCCAGTGCTCGTGGTTTGCTCTGGCTTTCTGCTCATGTTCTCTGTGTCTCTGGAATAAAATCTCCAGTGAAGGAAGCTGATTTGCTTCTCTCTGAGCTGGATTTGGAATGAATACTCGGACATTTGTCTTCTCACGTCCCCACAGCTTGTAGTTTTTGAGGTGAAACATGCCCAACACAGATTCACCTGGGAAACTTCTGGGAGAGATGAACAGGCTTGGAGATGTATCGCTGCAGGTGAGATAGCAGGGCTTGTCCCCAGCAGTCCCGGGAGCTGTGCGGCTCTCCTGTCAGAGCTCTCCTTACGCCACCTTCCTTCCTCGCTACAGGGATGGAGGGCTGGAAATGCTGGCCTGCTGCAGTGGTGGGGGAGGAACATGTGGAGGAGAATACTCGGAACATTAGATGCTGTCTAGTGCTTCAAGAAGAAAGGTCAGCTTTGAAAGAAGCCTTGTGCCTGCTGAATATATCAACTGCTTGTAGGGATTAGATGTCAAAAGCCCAGAGCAGAGGCTTGTGGGAGTTGAGCCCTTCCTTGGAGTGGATTCTCATCTGCAGCACTTGCTGTAGCAGGACACCAGTGAGTCCTTGGCTCATTGTGCAGACAAGAGCAAGGCAGGGAGGCTGGAGACATCCTGCTTGGGCTGGTCCCAGTGTCCAGGGATAGGGAGGGATGTCTGTTTGCGGATAATGCTTTTCTCTGCCCCTTTCTCACAGTTGCGTCAGCAAAGATGGCCAGGGAGAGTGTTTACAAGTGTGTCTTTGCTGAGCACTGCTCTATGCCAGGAGTTCACTCCTTGGCTGGGTGACATGTTCACTGGGGCTTTGTCATTGCAACAACTAAAGCTAAATTGTTCTCTCTGCTTGTTCTGACCTGGGGGTATAAGTACTACTTTCCTTCTCTCTACTCTCATCCCCATCTTTAAGGCACCCCATGATGTAGCAGCTGGGAACTATTGTTTAAAGGACAGGCCAAATGGGATGCTGCTGCTGTTCATATCTTTCCTGGTAGTATTAAAGCTCTGAGATTTCAGGGACTGGGGGGTAGTTGTTCCTCCGTTACAACCTTCCCAGCCATTCTTGTCCCTGGGTGAGGGAGCCGTGGTGGCAAAGCGGTGCTGAGGCCTCCTCTGTTCCCGTGTCCCAGCAGGACAGGGCTTTGCTGAGCAGCTGCCTGTGCACCAAGAAACAAGGAGCTTGGCTCAGCTGCGGAACTTTATCTGCTGGGGGCATGAGGATGTCTCAGTCCAATGGCTGGACTGCAGGCTGTGCTTGTTTTAGTGATTTAGGATGTCACTGAGGGGCAAAGGAGACACTGTACTGCTGTGACGCTTGCCCTCGTGAGGACTCTTGTCATCTTTCTTCAGAGCAGGAAAGGCTTCCTCGGCAGGGGGTGGGTGTGTGGTGGAAGGTGAGTGCTCCCCTTGTGCTTTACACTGCTTGGGGAGGGTCTGTCCCACATCGGGTGTACGTATGTGTCACCGCAAGCCCTGTCATGTCGTCTCTGAGCCTTCTGTTATCCTGCACTACAGCTCTAGTCAGCATTTTCTATGTCAGGGTCAGTATTTCTTGGAGGATGTCACACACGTGTCCCAAACGTGCCCTCCCCACTGTGCCAAGCTCTGCCTTGCTTCCCTCTTTTCCCAGGTTTACAGCTGGAAGTGGATTTCCTTGCAGTGGAAGGATGACACCGGCAGAGCTAGGCTGAGCGGTTGTTTTGGCTGGGGTAGGGTGGGAGTGAAGGTGTAAGGACAGAAGTGGGCTGTAGGGTGTACACAAAGCACTTTTACAGCTGGCTTCTGTGTTGCATCAAAAGTTCCTGGAAAGGTGGAGGCAGGAGCTGGCTTTCACAGCCTCTCACTGAAAGAATAAAAAAGCTTGAACGTGTACAGGTCCAGCCTCCTTAGTGGGACTGTTCCATGCTCTTCAAATCCTGTGTCCCTGTTTAGCTGCAGACTGCTCAGGTGAGGTCCTGATCCTGTCTGAGACACTGGTGGTTAGTGGGGTCACTGAGCCCTGCTGTGGCATTCTCAGGTAAAGGCACACAGAGGTCCTGCTGTAGGTGGGTGACTGGAGCGCAAGGATATAGGTATAAGGACCATGGAGCAGAGCTGCTGTAGAGGGACTGGTGGTCTGGCAATATTGCTGGAGCAGCCTGTTGTGCTGCTTGCTATAGGAGGGGCCTGTCAGAAAAAGCTTTTTCGGTGGTATTCTAATTAATGTTTTCCTCATTCTTACTTGGATATATGTTCCTCTATCACTGTTAGTAACTGTGGCAGCTCTCTGTCCACAAGACCCAGGTCTGGTGTATGTCTCTCTCTTGACATTCATTTCTCCAGTGTGATTATGTAGCTTTCTTTCTACAAGAAATTTGTGCTCAGGACAGAGGAGGGACCCGCTCGGATGTTCAAGGCCATCAGTCTGTCTTGAGCTGTTTCTGTCTGTCTAGTTGTCTTCACCTTAGCATCAACATGCTCCTCAATATTTGTTCATTTATTTCTCCCAGTGGCACCTGGTCGTGCAGAGGATCTGGGACAGCAAAAGGCAACTCCCTGATTTCAATGCTAACGGCTCACCAGTTCATCACCCATGAATTCCAAATTTCTGCTTTGCTGCTCAATAGCAGGTTATTTTTAAGCACTGGAAGAAAAAAAAAAAACCCTGCTTTTAAATGTTGAGACATTTTCAAGGTGTTATTTTTCTCTTTTGTGGGACCACCTCTTATCTCTTCTTAGAATGCTTTTGAAATGCTCCTGGGATTCATGATATCATATAGACGCCTTAAAAACAGCCAGATTGTCCTGCATCGGGATAAACAAGCTTTTGTGTCTAAATTTGTATATGGAATTTAGTATCTGCTGATTGGTCTTCATCTGTTAATTGGACTGATCTTTTTCCAAAGCCAAACATAGTCTGTTGAAGAAATGATAAAAATGCCTTTCCTGGCCCGAGCTGGTTCTGTTCCCTCGCCGTTTGGAAACCTGCTTGTGCTGCAGAAAGCTGTTCTGTGCAAAACCAAAACAGGGTCTGTTGATGTTATTTCTAGTCCTTTGAGAAGATGACTTACTGGTCACATGTGCTGCTATGAGGTCATTAGGAAGTCTCTCAAATACACAATTTGAGAACCGATGATGCGATTGCAGAAGTATGCTCCCTCTGCAATGTGAGATGCAAAACTCTCTGAAGTACTTTAGTTTGTAATAGCTCTGAGTGGGATCTGTTATTGTGCATATTTGGGCTCATTCCAGTGAAAAAAGGACTGTTTGCTGCTTTGCTTTATCCCTAGACTGATTAGTGAATGTATACCACGGGATCAAGTTACATTTCAGAGGGCACCCAGCAGAGACCCTATTTCTGTGTGGAAGTGCTGAAGGCAGCAGTGAGTCTAACTGCAAGATCAGCAGTTTTCTAGCAGTGCTTTGTGCCTCCACGGCACTGTCCTTCCCCGGGGAAAGGAGCTTCTCAAATCTGTTTGCAAGTTGGGCCATTGCTCTTCCTGGTGCTGTGGGGGAATGGGGAGCTTCCTCTAGACCACTGATGTTACTTCTGTGATGTGCATCTGCTTTGATGCTTTTATTGATGGTCCTCCTTGACTCCCTGTTCTGGGATGTCCAGAGGTACCTTCTTCCACAGAGGGAATTGTTTTGGTCCCAACTTACCCTGTATCAAGCTTGGTCCCTGTGCACTGTTATGTTGAAGGGCAAGCATCCTTATTTTGGCAGGGGGGTGCCTTGTTATGTGTGTTATCTGAACCAGTAACAATGTATGAGCCTTAGGGCTTGTCCCATCCCTCTGAGCTGATGAACACACTTGAACATGGAAAACATACCCAAAGAGGGGAAGAAAGTAAACAGTTTTCCGCTCTTGGTAAAGAGGAGTGTTTTGTGGGGTAAGGAGGCAGGGAGGAAGATTGGGAGCAAGGTGGCATCTGAGTGCATATATGGTCTAACAGCTCACAGCTGTGTTTTCCAGTGGGGGCACAGTGTGGTTTGTGTCTGCTTCCTTTTTCTCTTTTGAATACCCAAAACTACTTGCTGCTTCTGTTGATGCTTTGCTGTGATTCCTGCTTGAGTCTGGTGTGGCATAGGGGAGTCTTTGAAGAAACAGGCTGAATGGCTACTGTCCCCACTTCTCAGATTCCGTCGGTAGAGTCCCCATGAATGTCACCCCTGTACAACACTGGCATCCACTTCCCATCCCAGGCCTGCTGTTGTAGCCCTGTGCTGCTGGCCCCAGGGGGACATTTACCCGCACTGGGGTGTCCAAACGGGACAAGGCAGTGCTTTCCTTGCTGAGCAGCTTCCTTGCAGGAGGCTGGCCAGCACCTGCGTTTTCCAGCATGATGGTCAGCAAAGTTCTACTCTTCAGTCTCCTTCTGCTGTTGTGTTCCTAGCTGCTGGTCACCTAGCTGGGGCTTTATACTGGTGACCCCAGGTGATGTTCCTCCCAAATCCTGGTGGCCTTGTCACCCAGGTGAGTGTGGCCCCAGCCTGCTGCTGGCTGCCCCACTCCAGGGGCAGTAGCTTTGCAGCAGAGTGTGGCTGTGGGCAGCGTGGCAGCTGGTGCTGGAGGTGGAAGGGCTTTGCAGGGCCGTGCAACCAAGGAGCGGTTTTGCAGCCCTGTGGCGGTGCCTTACCGGCATGCGTGGGTGGTCTCCCTGGGGTGCACGTGGCCTGCTGGCACCTGTGGGCATGTCAGTGCCTCCTCTGGCTCCATCTGCTGCAGTCCTGCATGGCCTGCTGCCATGGAGCCTTAGGAATGTCATCCCATGGAGCCTTAGCAATTATCTCCCCCCAAGTGCCATGTTCTGCTATTGAGTTTTGTATTTTCCCTCTATTTCTGTATTTTTAAGTGAAAAGGAAATGAATATGATGCTGCGCAGCTGTCTGCCAGCTGCATTGGTGATCTTCGCTCCTGTGGGACCCCAACCTGAGGAAAGCAATGGGGGTGAGCCGTTGTGATGAACATGCCTTGAGCCCTGGTGTCCCTGCGGAGCTCTCCCTCTTCCGGGAAAGCAAAAGTCCAAATGCCTGAGAAGTGCTCCTGCTCTGCTCTTTGCTTGTAATAATCCTGTTGTCTGGACTTGCTTAATAAATTACTAGTTCTGTCTTTGCTTTTTACCTTTCCCCCCATGGATGACATGGGTGGGTGAAGAATGAATGCGAGGAGCAGGGCATGCCGATGCCCTTGCTGGGATTTTTCCTGTGAGCGCAGGCAGCCTGGTTAAACAAGAAGGTGGAAGCGGGCTCTGCGGTGCCGTGCCGGGGCCTGGCTTGCCCCTGGGACTACACGGGCCCTGCTTCCTGAGCAGGAGAGCTGCTTTATGTTGTGGTTTTACTAAATGAATTCAAAGCTTGGCCATCCTCCAGACGAAGTCTGGGCCAAGTGCCAGCAGAGCAGCCCCTGGGGAGAGCACTGGAGCAAGGAGGGGCCAACAGCAGGGAAGAGCAGAGGAATCCAAGAAGGCAGATTTGCCTAGAAAACAGCTCTGTTTCCATCTGCTCGTCAGGAGTTGCTATAGGAACTGGGATGATAGAGGCAGGGCCATCTCCTGGGCCTGTCTGTGTGTGTGGAGGGAGGGAGGAGGGAGGAGTTACTCAAGTTTGAACATATCATGTGTGCTGGTGGAAAGTTGCAAGGAATGTCGAAACTACAGCCTGGCTCAACCTATGGAGTTCAAAAGAGACATGGCAGTTGTTCCCCGCGCCCAGCAGGCCCCGGGCAAGGCAGGTAGGGTCCTTCCAGCTTAACTCGGCTCTCAGCTTGCGATCAGCTCTCTGCCCAATGCGTTTCTGTCGTTGGCTAGAGCACAAACGCCTTTGGAGACTTGCTGGAAATGGAAGGGGGGAGTTTTGTTGAGGTGGCAGTGCTGGGAGGTGAAGCCTTTCCTCCCTGGGCTGGTAGTGAGATGGTGGCTCTCTGAGCCCTGTTTTTCTTCCCGCAGCGTTGGATCGGGGTGTTCCCGCAGCGTTGCGTGCCTGGGGCCCTCTGGGACCTGCGGGATCTTTTGTTGGGTAGAAATGGGAAGCTGGATGGTGTTGTGCTCCCAGACAGAAGTGGTTTCTAGGGCTGTGGCTCTCCGGGAAAGCCCATGGTGTTTGAGCTCTCAGCCATGCTTGCCTGAAATGTTTCAGGGCTAGGGCTGAGTCAGATATGCAAAAATTGGGTCTGGCAGCAAGTCGCTTGTGGACGGTGGGAAAGTAGGGGGGAACGTGCTCTCGGCCTCCAAGCCCCAGCAGCTCCTGTCCCGCATGAGTTTTGTGGCTGCGTGTTGCCTGTGTTCAGTCATCTCTTCTCCCAAGGAGCTGCAGACCTCCCTGTCCCCTCCTGATGCACCTACTGCGATTTTTGTCACTGTCAAACTTTCTCAGACTCATATTTTAGCCTAAAACACAGGAGTGTGAATATGCAGGAAGCTGCTCCTGAGAATCTTTGTTGTTAGGGTTAACCATGGGACTCTCCAGTAGCAGGCCTTCCAGATAAAATCTGATTATTGCTTCAGCAAACCCATTTTTTTCAGGTGCTGAGAACTTTCCAAAATAGCCGTGTTTCCACCGGAGCTTTCTAGGGTTGCTCACCCCTCCGCAGGTATTCATTTAATAGGTTTGACTGAAATTTCATCTGCCCTTTTTGTGTCACAGAGGATAATCTCTGCTGAAAACAAAATAAAGGTGGGTAGGATTGTTTCTCTTTTTCAGAAACTGCACAATAAGCTGCCGAAAACTGAAATGTGATCTCTATACACCGAGGCGAAGCTCGCCAAACTGGATTAGATCACAGCCCACCTACTCAAGCACCCATCTTATCTCAGGCAGCGGCTGCTTGGCATATTGCACATAAAAGCCCCAGAGCCTGAATGCAGGCAAACGTGGAATAACCTGCCTGAGCAGGAGATAACTTTCTGGTCACATTAATCACTGGTTTGTTTATGCCTGGCTGGATGAAAATTTATATCCAGTGTACTCTTTCTTTTACATTGCTAATGGAATCGCAGATGTTCTTATTATGTAGATCCACTTCCAATATTTTATTGAATTACTCCCACATTGCTCTGCGGCAATATTTCCCAGCGGCTTAATGCGCATGGTATGCCATGGAATTTCATTTCCTTAGTCTTAATTTGTTGTTTTTTAATTTCAGTTCATTTTCAATATGGAAAAGAGGTACATGGGATCCTTTTTTTGGTCTAGGCATCATTATTTTACATATTTCTTTTCCCCCAACATTTCTCCTGTTTCTCTTGCCTTTGCTTCAAACAATCCCAGGATTTCTCTGCAGCTACCTGCCTTCTTTGTAATTGCTAGATCTTATTACTTCTCTGTGGGCTCCTGTTTCTGGTCCGTCTTGAGAAAATTTGATCAGAATCGGCCATTCTGGCTTTCCGTAGCTGTGAAATGCTGCTAGGGCTTTTCCTTTGTTTATAAGCAAAACACTTGGTTTGATCGAAATACATTGTGGTAAGCAAAGATCTTCCTTGAACTCTCTGTAGTCATGCTAGGTATTTTGCTGGAACATTTAGTTAATTGAAATTTCATCTCTGCACACGAGAAGTTAAATTTTTATCTCGTAGGGTTGTTCTAGTCAACAATAAATCCAGCAGAACATGGCTAGACCTGCCTGGAAATCGTCACTGCAGTCTCCAGGCTTGATGCAGCAATTTCAGCTGATCCGTAAGTGTTGCCACTCGCTGCTCCCATCTTTGCCGGGCACTTCATAAATTAAACTTTAAAACCACTTCGTGTAACAAACAAAGTTTGCCCCGGCAGAACGTAACAGCTGTGTGTACCCAGGCTTGGCTGCCTTGGTTAGGTGCTGTGATGCAGGTTCTGCTCGGGCTCTGAAGAAGCGGTACCCACTGAGGACGCAACCTGCCGTGTCCCCTTGCGTTCAGGCCAGTGTGCTGCCGGAGGGCAGTACCACCTTCCACTTGCTGCATTTTGGTATTCGGGGTTATTTTGATCTGTGGAATGCAGTAAGTGGGGATAACTTTTGCTTCTTTCTGATATTGGAAAAGCTTCTTCAAGTTTGGTATCTTTTTGGAGGTGTGGTGTGGCTTTTCATGTTTATAAATATTTTTTTTGGTAAGACTCCAGCAGAGCCACTGATGCTCCTCATGCGAGGGCAAGGTCTGTGTGCCGGCGACAGGTGCGCTCAGTTTTTGTTTTATGAACATGAAGAGACATTTTACAAAACTCATAAAATGTAGCTTTTGGTAGTGTCAGCATTTCTGTGGTGGTTTGATGGAAACTAGATGGCCAACTAAATTAGTAGATGTTCCAAAATATTGTTTCCGGTTTGATTTTTCCCTGAACCATCTCTTAGAGCTTGGCTTCCACCCTCGCAAAAACCCAGCAGCTTCCCAGCTTGGTGCTGGGTACTACGTGCTGCTGTAGGTGACTTTGCTTCTCTTCTGGATTTGTACGGAGTCTGCCCCAGTAATCACGTTTTGTCTTTTAAAAAGAATCCACTAGGAACAATTTGCAAAAAAAGTTGTAGATAAGTAGCTGTTACTGTAAAGTAGGTGTTTTGGAAGGTAGGCAATTAATAAGGAAAGCTAAAGATAACTGAAAAAGCATAGCAAATGTATCTCAGGGCAGCGAGAAATATTTTAGTATCTGTATAACAAAATAAATTTCATCAATGGTGTTTATATTGTTGGGAAAGGTTAAAAACACCCAACTGATTGTTAATAACAATACCGAGAAGTAAAATGTTTCCTGTGTTTGGGGAGAAGCTGGATGATGTACTCCTTTATGAGGATATCGAAGTACCTTCCGTTGCACTGGTAACGAGGGAGGGTGTTAAACACAAGATAACATTTTAAAGTCTTTGAAACTTGAGCAAGATTGGAACCTGTTTGTTTAAAACAAATTGGCAGAGCAGCTTTCTGAATCCTGGCTGCCGATGTGTAATAAATCTGGGAAAACCAAAGGAGTTCCAGAAGTTTGGGAAAACATAAATGTTGTAGCAGTGTTTTAAAACCGAATGGGAGCAGGTAACCAACAGGCAGTTGAGAGGAGCCTTCAGCCAGAGCGAGACCTGCGGAAGCTGGTGCATTTGTTAATCAATGTCCAATTAAAGAAAGAACACGCTCAGTGATCCATGTGCTCTGACGGAAAGCAGATCACGTCCGAAAAATCTTCAGATTGTGGTTTTTAATGAGATTCCTGTACTGGTTGCCAAAAGTAACTCCGTTGACATCATATACCTGGATCCCAACTCAGTTCCCTGCTGTTGACCAAATGCTGCTCCTGGGAGGCAAAAGAGGCTCCACTTTGAGAGCAGGAGCATGTCGGGTCCCCGGGGCAGCTCTTGGGCAGAACAGTGACAGCAGGTCCCCCTTGCCACGGGCAGGGTCTCATCTCTGGCATATCCTTCATGCTCTGCTTGGGTGCCTCACTTGCTGCTGGCAGCTGGTGGGCTCTGAGCTGAGGAAACACCCTCCTGGGCAGTTTTTCTGCTGTCTGGTCTTTATTTGCTGTTAGTGTAACCAGTCCCTGCCCTCTCACTGTGCTAAGGTGGCGGTATCTCTTGTTTCCATTTTGCCCATCCGTACTGTGTTGAATGAGTTGATTTAGAAAGTGCCATCTGATACCTCTCAAAAATAGTTACCAGTGGGAATGTGATCCACGAAGTCCCTAAACGGAGGGCCATGGAGTAGTGCTCTGGCCATGCTCTGGCGTCAGTATGGGACAAACTCGGTTATTCCCTAGTTTGCCCATGACGAAGCCGGTGGGCGTCATAGCAAAATCCGACTAGAGCTGTCCCACTGCCTGGATGGAGCCTAAGTCTCAGGAGTAGTGATTTGGGAGAAAATATTAAGCAACTAAAACATGGCTTCACTGAGGAGGGTGATGGAGCCAGGGTGGTTTAGTTGGGACAAGAGAAGGCTTTGGGATACCTAAGAGCAGATTATCAAGAAGACAGAAATGGGCTCTTTACTGGTGTGTGGCAGGAGGTTGGGCAGTGATCATCAAGTGAAAATAACAGGAGGGTCTGCCTTGGCATAAGGAGGGGTGAAGTTTACCTCTGCGGACAGTCAAGTAGTGGAAGAGGTTGTTCAGAGAGGTGGGGGAGCCCCATCCTTGGAGGTGTTTAGGACCCAGCTGGACAAAGTCCTGTACAGGCTGCTCTGAAATTGGTGCTAACCCTGCTTTGAGCAGGAGGTGGGATTAGATGCTCTCCTGAGGATCTCCTCCAGCCTGAATAATTCTGCAACTCGGTAACCTGATCTCTTTCTGAATGCAAGTTTGAGTACAGTTAAGTAAAAGGTTATGGTGGAGCCTCTTGAGAACGGGGAGGGAGGAAGGTGGTTTAGATTGAGTGCTCTTAATACTCCATCTGTCATCTCTGTGGTTAACATGTCATATATATGGTTGCTATGTGAGACTCTCGCAGTGGAAGATTGTAGGTCTTGAGAGGACTATTGCTGACTTGTAGTTGATATGTTTTAAGGATAGTTTAAAACAAAAAGTAAGCAACCTCCTCAAANGAGGGGGAAGCTGGGGAGAGATGCCAGTGTAAGGAATAGAGTGAAACGTCAGTGTGCCAGGGGCTCTCAGGTGCTCGATCTGCATGGGCAGGAAGCGCTGGTAAGGGACAGTGGTCACTGCTGCTTTGGAGTAAGGAGGTAACCGGAACTTTTTGTGCACACCTTCTATTCTCCTGTCACTTCTGTCATACAGAAACAGTGGGACTGGAGCCTGGAGGCTGCCTCTCAGTTGAGGGGACGTGTATTTTGGAGTGCAGGAGGCTCCCCCTCCCCTTGCGTTTAGGGTTCCTGGAGGACGGTGTGTGTTCATGTCCTGTGTGGAGTCGCAGTGTGCCTGGCAGCTCTGCCTGGGCCGTGGGAAGCACCTCCAGGTTCCTCAGCTGAGATAAGCACGGAGTACCCTCACCCCGGGGTCGGTGGGGAGGGGTAGGTGTGTTTTTGGAGCAGCTGATCTAAGAACCACCCGTTGTTAGTACAATGAATTGCATTTCCTTATCTTTGGCTTTGCCCTTCTAATGGTTTCTAATTTTGGCCTGGTTACTTTGATGGATTAAATTACTTTTGTTCCTTTATCTCTAAATCTGGTTTTGTGACAAAGTGCTCTGTGCAGTGTCACAAACTGAGGACACCCCAGTCCTGTGGGACTGGCCAACAGGCAGTGGGAAAATGCTGGAGGATTTGTGGGTCTCCAGCTCCTTTGCAAAAGCACCCGCAGCTCTCTCTGGGCTGTAGGAAAGGCACTTCATGCTTGGGATCATGGGCTGAACCTTCTCCCAGAGTTAAATGGCTATGTCATGGGTGACTGGAATGCTGTTTTTCTCCTAAAATTTAGCAAGTAGCAGCGTCTACAAGATGGAAAATGAGGTTCAAACCCTCCTCAGCCTCAGGGCAGTCCTATCACCCACCCCTCAAGGGGGCGACCACAAAGTACACTGACCTTGATGTTCCCGTTCTTCTGCCACTGCCTCAGACCCAGCTCTGTGGTGTCCCTGTCCCCACCCCACGTGCCACTCCCACGTGTTGTGGTCCCTTTCCTAGCTTCGTGTGTTCTTTTGTGTCTCTTGTGGCGACAGGTCTCCTAATACCACCTCAGAGATCACACTGGAGCCTATTCCTGTCTCACTTTTCCCATTGCTCTGTCTTACTTCTCACATGCATCTTGATTAACCCAACCCTTTCACCTGAAATCTGGTTGCTTATTTGTCCAGCCTTGTTGCTGCTCAGGATATCGCCTTGTGGGGTCAACTCTTCCTGCCCCATGTCCCCAACCACATTCCTAACGTTGCCCATGAGTTTTTGCTCTTTCCGACCATCTCCGTCGGTGCCTATATCCAAGAACTCCTGTTGCAGCCTTATGTTTCTTGCTGGGATCTTGCTGGGCCTGCCCAGCTCAGGTTACTCTGACGTGTTGATTTTTGGTGTCACTATTTGCACTTGGTTTGTCCACGTGCCACCCATGTGTCATGCAGAGACCTCTCCCCATGCTGCCTGGTTGATTCAATCTAGGGATGACCAGAGAGACCACGGTCCAAGTTGACTTAAGGAAAAACTTGTTGCCACCTTCTTGTGGGTCTCTTGCACGTGTGGCATGGCTGTCCTGGTACTGGTCCCATCCACTCACCCTCCAGTGGTTCTGCTGGAATGGGTGGCCATCTTCTCAGGCCAGCAGCCCTGCTCTGCTTTTTCCAGTCGTAAGGCGGTTGGTTTCATTAGAAGATATTGTGTTTCCTTAGGATTTTTGTCCCCACGCACTCTTAGCAGGATGCTAGCCGAGTTGCAAAAGGCAGAATCTTTGTTAATGGTAGATAGGAATGTATAGGGAAGTGATGACTGGGGCTTAAAAGTTCTCTAAAAAAACCAAAACTGATAGTGTCAGCAAGAAGTATTTGAATAATAAACTAAGCAACACCTTTTAAGAAGTGATCAGAATCCTTTCTGCTAAGCATTTTCATCAGTAATTTCTGTTTGGTCCAAACTGGACCTGCATGCGTCGTAAGTGTGCGCTCCAGAGGAAGACTGCTGGGCCTGGGGTATCTCAGATTAATTCTGAGGTGAAGATAAATGTTCCACCGTCATGCTGGAGCCAGAAAAATGGAAATCACACTTTCTAACCTCTGTTTCTTCAGGCTTCAGATACTGTCCCAATTAGTAGCTTTTCTGCTTCCTCCTTGAATTCCTTTAGGAATGCTAGGGGATACTGTCCAGTCCTCCTGCCTGTTCCTGATCCTCTTCTGAGGATACTTTGCTTTAGGATACATCCTCTTGTAGTACATACAGAGTGCATCATACGCACACCTATGTGTGTGTGTCTTGCTCATGACCGTGGAGTTTCTTGGTGCTGTGCTGGCCATCTGTAATGGGATTCCTGCAGCAAACCCTAAGGTCCCGCTCCGAGGTAATGATCTGCAAAGGAACCAGTTAAAACAAATGCCTGTTTCACTTGGGATCTAGAGAGGCTTGCAAACATGCCAGACCTCCATAATGGATCTCTGGAGGGAGAACAGTACCTGGATGAGCTCCAAGTCCCACCTTCTTCATGCACACTGCTAAAGAATAGCTCCCTCCTGTGCCCGCTGTGCTCTTGCTCGTAGGCCCCATGCTGCGCTGGGGACAGCGCTGGGTCACCGCGAGCTGTTTCTCCGCAGAGACATGGATTGGCTTTTTAGACATGGTATCTGCTGGGTATACTGGGAAAAACTGCCCTCTTGAATTTCTTAGTGAGTTTTTCAGCAGCAAGTAGACCAAGTAGACTTTTTTTTTTCCACTCTCACAATGATTGTAACAGGATTTTATTCTCCTGCAGCCAGCTGTTAGCAATTAGCAACTTGATCCATTCAGTCCTGAGAACAGAGTTTAACACTTTCTTGCCTCTGTGAGGATGTTGCTAATCCTGTTTTTGCTGGTTTTGGGCTTGTGCTGTAGTTTTGGCACTTTCTGTGTATGTGTGGGCAGGTCAGGAAGAAAGGCATGAGTACAGCAAGGGACTCAAATGCAGCTTGAAAGAGCTACAAAGGGATGTATCAAGTCACCTACCCAGAAAAAAATCATCAGAAGATGATTTCCAAGCAGTTTTTACAGAGGCTTGTATTTAGTAGTGTATTTCAGCGTGTTCTAGCACTGGAAAGCGTGCAGTTTGGGAATGCAATCTACTACTAGCTGAGACTTAGACTCAGCAGAAATCAACATCAGTAGTTCTTCAAACAGCAGTTTCCAGCAGTACAAGCTCCTGAGTGGAGCTGAGGCTCCTCTAAAATACGAGGCAGGGGTGAAAAACACTCTTGGTGACCTTGCTCAAGGGAACAACAGCTGCTGTAGAGCAGATGAGAAGATGAGAAATGACACTGTTTGCTCCCTGTGTGCAGCACCTCTCCCGGGACTCCCAAACATGCGCTTTGGTGGTCCAGGACTGGGAGCCGAGTGTGGTGGGAAGCACAGACCCAGCACAGCCTGAGCCCAGCTGCTGGAGTCCCTGTGTCGGGCTGAACCACTTGAAATACTTTGTCACTGGCACATATAAAGGTGAGAATTTGTTTCACCAAACTGTGGCCACCTGGAAACGATGAAGCTAGTTCAGGCCAGCCATTTAGGTTCCCTTTGTCATCTGTGGAGATAAACACGTCCCAAGAAGATGCATCCTGCTCATCTTGGACACTCTTTAGGCAAGGGCCAAATTCAAATCCAGCTTTCATAGGCACAGAGCTGCAGGCAGATGAGCTCTAGAGCCAGCTCCGAAGGTTTCCTTGTCTTTCCTGGAGGCCAGGCTGGTCTCTGTGGCCACACCTTCCAGGTTTGGCTTGCACTTCCCCCAAGCAGCACCATTTTTGACTTGACCTGCTGAGCTCCACGTGCCCATCAAGTCGTGAGAAGCCCCTGGTTCGCAGGGTGGGACAGACAACTGTCTGGGGTGCCCCAGTCCATACCTGTCTTGGCATACCTTGTCCATACCTCCTTGGCAGGAGCGGATGCGGTGCTTGGACATCTCTGTGTGGCTCTCCTTGTCCCAACCCTCTTCCCTCTTCCCTCCTTTTATCTTTTATGTTCTGATCACTGTATTCAAGCGGTTCAGTGATGTGGCAGTACAGTGGGTGTGATTTAGAATGTGGCCTGAGCTTTGCATAAAGCCAATGGGCACTTAAATTGTGGTGTTTGGTCTCTACCTGGTCGAATGAGATAATGTTGCTCTTTGTGCTACACATCACGTTATTATATTGCTGCGATATTGGTGGCCATTGTCATGACTTGCTTGCGTGTCATTTTGAGAGGATGACAAACTTAGCGTGACTAGTCTTTTGGCAAAAGACAAAATCCCTACGCTAAGACTCAGCTCAGTACTTTTCACTCGGGTCGGTAGGTGATGCCGGCTGGGCTGTGAGCCCTGTGCCGGTGGCAGAGGGTGGGTGCTCCTTCATCCCCGGCCTCTGCTGCAGGCAGCTGCCTCCCTCCTGTTGGTCCTTCTTTTCTGGGCTTTTGGATCAAGTGTGAAGCCAAGGCGTTTGAACGCTTAACAGAGATGTCTGCAGTTGCTGTCTTTTTTCTTTTTTTTCTTTTGGTACTTCAGCAGTGAGCTCTGGTCCTCACCTAGTGATGTACTGTTGCTGTTTCAGTGCTCTCTGGCTACCCTTTCCCTTAACCCTGGCCAAGTCAGAGGGGAATCCAAGGGTGTTTTTTGGTGGGAGTCAGCCTGTGCCTTTACAGATGCCTGATCCTCTCCCTGTTTGCCAGGCTGTTTCTGTCCCCTGAAGGGCTGATGAGGGAGTTGGGTGTATGTGGGCTCATCCTCTGCGATCCGAGGGCTCCAGTACAGCCGGCGGCTTTTCAACCTCCAGTTGAGAAGTCACCTGGGAGATGTCTCCAAGCTGCTGTTCTCCTGCCAGGGTCTCCAGCAACTTGCAGCGCTGTTCAGTGGCTGGTCCAGCATGGGGACCCAGGGGAAGGATCTTCTCCAGCCCAGGCTACACCCCCATAGCCCACCTGATCTGGGCAGACAACTGATCATGGTCACGACACCCCATACACCACCAAACAGCTCTCTGCTGTGTTTCCCGTCACCTCTTCCAGGAACATTGTTAAAGCCTTAATGTTCAAGATGCTTTCCTTTCTCACCTCCCGTGGGAGGACAGTCTCCTCTAGTGCTGAACTCTCTGTGGTTCCCTTTGCACATCCTGCTTTGGGAGCCTCTGGGGCACCCCAGCAAATCACCTGCACAGAATGACATCCGCCATGTCCATCTTCAAACTCTGCTGCAAAAACGTCTTCACAAAATCTCTCTCTGCATTGGCTACAGGAAGTCTCTGCTCCATCGTATGTGCAGCCCGTCACAGGATGGTGGGAGTTGGTGTGTTTGCATCGGAGATCACCCCCCTCATTGCAGGGGGGAAAGACGACCCTTGGATGCTCACACAGCTTGACAGTGCTTGGGCAAAACCTCTTTTCTGATTGCCAAACCCTCCTGCTGAGAGATGGCCTGCCTCTTCCGTGTTTTGCTTTTGCACACTCACCACCCAAGATGCCACAAAATCACAGAACCTTGTGGTCACCCTCCTCCCAGCCTTGGCCAGGGTGCTCACGTGGACCGCATGAGGTAGCTAGAGCAGGAGGGGTCCTGGCAATTTTAAGGTCTTTTTTGGGTTTGCTTGCATTATTGCATGGCTGGGCACAGCATCCACCGATCATTAGTTTCCCCTCCTGCATGAGCATTTGGCTCTTTTCCCAAGAAGGCCCTTAGTTGTTTTTCAGGCTCAGAGCCATCTTTTCTGATGGAATCCAGCAGGGACAATGGCCAGTAGCAAATCCTTAGGAAAGAGAATAAAAACAGGGCAAGCCTCAGTGATTCTAACCCTGATTTAGCTTCTGGGCGTCTAGCAATCTGCGGCTGGGGGATTTCCTGAGCCAAAGGTTTTACCTTCGGATTTAAGAAGCTGTGGTGTATCTTTCTGTTGTGAATATATGCAATTGTTTTGGTATCCACGGCAACTCACAGCTGTGACCTGTACAGTTTAATTGTGTTGGGTGGAAAAAACTCTACCTTTTGTTACAAATCTCTGAGCTAATGGCATTTGATGCTATGTTGACCTTATACGCGTGTATGCACTGGCATAGTGATGGTCCCTTTTTTATCCCCTCTTCCTTTACTAACAAATCCTAACATTCAGTTTTGCTTTTTCACTAGCACTCTGGGGATTCTTGACCAAATACCCTCTGGTCCTGGCAACTTTTCATTTATTGATTCTGTTTTCTCTTTGCCAGATACTTCAATATAAGACAGAGCCTCTAACCTGCCTTCTGTAAAGCTGTCTTCCAGGATGGGAACCTCCTCAGGCTCTTTGTAGTGAATGTGGATGCAGAGAATGCACATAACTTTGCTGATATGACCTTGTGTTCCTTTAGGTGTTATCATGGCTTTCCACTGAAATTGCCAGCGTTTAAGCCCTTTGCTATTTTCCCTGTTTCCAAACAGGAAATTAAGTGTGCTTGCATGTGTGAGTGCACATGCTCTTTTGGCAGCGATGTGGACATAGAGGGAGAGATTATTTTCCCCCTGTTTTAGACATTTATCTTAAGGTTGTGTGACAAGTTCCAGAGTGCCCACTTGGCTACTTGGCGTAGGCAGCTGGTGCAGGTAGAGGTGTGCATTGGGTGGAGAAGCCCCACTTGGGGAGCCAGGTTGGACTATCCGGGTTCATTGGAAATGCAGCTTCAGCACTTGTTAATATAATAAGGAAAGAGGAATTGATGGGGAGCGATTACTTTGCATTGGACTTGTTTAAGAGCAGTCAAGAGAATATGTTTGCACGGTAGTCATGGCAGCTGAGCTCTTAAAAGCTGAATTGCATTAATAGCTTTAGAGATGGTATAGGTAGTCAGGCAATCATGAATTCTTTGCTAAGCCTCTGATCAGGTGATGGGTCGGAGTAGGGCTGAGGTCTAGACACTCTTGAAGGCATGGAAGGTTGCCCAGCCCATCACGAGGCAATGACAACATAGCAAGTCCGCAGCACAGAGAAGTCCTGTCTTTTGGAGGACTCTCATCTTCTCTCTTTGCTTTGTCTTTCAGAAATGTAGATGGCAGCTGCTGTCTTTGAAGGACTCGCACCCATCTGACCCTGCGCAGCGCCTCCGATTGCTACCATGATCTTCTGCATGCTACTGTTGGCCACACTGCCTGAGCCATCTGGCACCGAAGTCAACCCTGGTAGGGAACTGCCAGGCTGGGAGAGGACTCTAATCTCCCACCTTTCATATGTTTGTTCTCAGCCTTTCTTTGCCCTCTCATGGTGAATGCATATAAGCGTAATGAATGCACGTAAAATTAATCACTAACGTAGTCCCTGAATTTCCTCCTCTGGACTGAGTTGGCCAGTCTTCCGTGACAGCTGTGCTGGAGTGAAACACTTCTCCTGACAGTCCCAGGAGGGCTCAGGCACATGGATATATACTCCTTTCTCTGCCCACTCGGGGGTCCGCGCTCTCAGCAAGCCTGTCTTGAGCTCTGATTAGCTCTTCATGAGTTTGACCACGTGGCTTGCAGAAAAAACCTGGTTCTAGACTGGCTCAGAGATACTGTGCTCACTGTGGGAAGTAAATTACCAGTTAGCAAAGCATAAGCCACAGCTCTCCATCTGGCAAGAGGGGTTCTGGAGAGAGAAGTGTGGAAGGCAAGGTAGAAAACCCTACCTGGCACAGAGCTAGGGTGGAGACAGCGATGGGAGCCTATGAGTCCCTGTGGAGGGCATGACCTCTTATCCTACAGGATTTGGCAAGTTATAATCATGGTGGAGCTGAGTAGTAAGATAATGGTCTGCAATTTATTGCAAAAATCTCTGTAATGAGGTGGTTTGAGCTGGAGACAGTCTGTGAAATAAATGATTCTAATCCTTTTCCAGTTTGGCTGAAGGTGTGGTGAGGCAGCAGTGCTACCCTGAGGACCTTAGTTTGCTCTGCTGGGTCTGGCTCTGTTTGTTTGGAGCTGTTTGTCTGGCTCTGACCCTGCTCTGGCCTGTAGATATCTGCAGAGTTTGAGGTTGTGCTGCAACCAGCCAGGAGTGCAGTGAGGCCCCTCCCGTGTCCAACTTTAAACAGGGATTGCCGTCTGGTTCTGATGTTTAAAACCTAGTGGAAGAAGAGAGGAGATAGCAGCTAGAGAGTCAGGCACACACAGGTTCCTTTTGGTGGTGATAAGCACAGAAGTTAGCACACCTGAAGGTGCAGGAATAGCTCCCCTGCCACCAGATCCTGGGAGGTGGGGTGGGCTCGGAGCACAGGGCTGGGGTCCCATCCTGCTGCAATTATCTTTTTTCACCAAGAAACAGGCATGTAGCTTTGCTGACACTTCTCAGTTCTGCCTGTGATTTCCTCAAGGAGCTTTGTGTTCTCAGCTCCCACAGCTGCTCTGTGTCCCAAGGGGCTGTGCCCTGTTGTTCCCCCCCAGGCTCCAGCACACCCATAGCTCCACTGATGCTCCTCAGCTCTGATGCTCTCAGGCTCCGTTGATTATCTTGGCCTGATCTTCTCCAGGAGGGTCTGAAGCACCTCCTGTGTTGCCTTCAAAATCAAAGGGGCTGCTTTGTGGGTGATTTCAGACCTATGTAGGAAGGATGCTGTGGAGTCCTTTTATCTAGCATCAGTTTGACCTCTCTGCAGAGGTGAGCTGTGGCACTTTTCTGAACCTCAGTGCACGGCAGGAGAGTGTGTTCCTAAGTGCATAGTAAAGGGTCAGGGATGTCTGAGCAGGAGTCCTGGCGGCACCTAAACAGAACCCAAGGATGGTTTTGCTCGAAAGGATGTACGTTCTGGTGAGAGCCTTGTACTGCTTGATTTGGTGAGAGCTACAGCCGCCCACAGAGTGCATCCCTCGATGCCAGGGCCACTCTGGCTTCCATCTGCCAGCCCTGCGTTTGTGAACTAATGAGTTTTGTTCAGGGTTGCAGTAAGTCCTGGTCCCTCAGAGTCCTGCCCAGCTAGCTAGCTCTCTGCCTGGCATTGCTGTAGGGTGTGCACTTGACCTTTAAATAAGGTGTGACCAGACAGGACTCCTGCTGCAGAAAGAGAAAAACACTTTCTGCTTTCAGATGACAACTCAACCCGTTTGGAAAATCTTCAGGTATTTGCCCGTAGTTCAGCAACATACTAGCTTTCCAGCAATAGATGAGATTGTACTGGTCTGTGGTGGGACAGGTAAGAGTGAAGACAGTCAAGGCTAGTTTGGTTTACTAAACTTCCTGGTCAGCATCAGAGCAAGGTTAGAGCTCTTGGTTGGCTTTCAGCAACCACAATCATCATGCTTGATCCCTGCCACACACCAATTGTCTCCCGGTGAATTCTTCTGTAAGGAAGCCTCTTAAGAAACCTCAGCTGCATGCATGAATGTTCTGGGTGAGACCAGAGGCCCATCCAGCTTGGTGTCCTGACTCCAGCAGGGTCCCATCTTTGCTGGTTCTGGAAGAGTGCACAGATAGGTAACCACACAGCAGTGCTTTACCCCAGGTCTGCTCTCGGCTCACTGCAGCCCGCTGCTTAGGAGCTTTCTGAGCTAGCACTTGTGTATTTGCCCGTCGTGCTGCAAGTTTCTCTAGCTGAATTTTGAACCCATGTGAACCTTTGGCATTCAGAGTGTTTAATAGATTTAGGATGCATCTGTTGGTTTTGAGCTCTGCTACCTGATCTCTTGATGCCTCCTGGTCCTGGTATTTTGAGAGACAATGAGTAATTGTTCAGGATATAATTTTTTTTTTGTCATACTTCAGTAATCGCTTCTGTAATGATGAGGCTGCTGATCTTTCCTTTTGCATCATCTGTGTTACCTTCTCTGCCTTTTGATGGGAGTAGGAAGGAGTAGGAGCTCTATTCCATATCTGGTGGGTATCTGACCATGAATACAGACGGGAGTGTAATCGTGCTTTCTAGTTTTTGTATGTATTCCCATAACTTGCTTTTTTTCTGTATTAAATAATCTGGTATCATCAGCAAACATTGTCACCTCACCACCCGTCTCCTTTAGAAGTTTATTTAGGGATATATAGAACATCACACATCCATTGACACTGTGCCTGGCAACAGCTGCAGCCAAACCCTGCAAACATTTCTACACTGAAATCTGGCAGGTAGTTTTTTGGCTTATGATGGTTTATTCTCTGTGGTTTCATGCCTTTTTTTGTAGCTTGGTGAACAGCTTTATCTAGGTTTTGGTACAGGGGTAGCAGTCCTGAGAGAGAGAAATTTGGGGTTGTTCAGCCTGGAGAAGAGAAGGCTCCAGGGAGACCTTATAGCAGCCTTCCAGTCCCTAAAGGGGACCTACAGGAAGGATGGGGAGGGACTCTGGATCAGGGAGCGTAATGACAGGATGTGAGGGGTAACGGTTTCAAACTGGAAGAGGGGAGATTTAGATGAGATCTCAGGAAGAAATTCTTGGCTGTGAGGGTGGTGAGCCCCTGGCCCAGGTTGCCCAGAGAAGCTGTGGCTGCCCCATCCCTGGAGGGGTTCAAGGCCAGGTTGGACGGGGCTTGGAGCAACCTGGGCTGGTGGGAGGTGTCCCTGCCCAGGGCAGGGGGGTTGGAACTAGATGATCTTTAAGATCCCTTCCAACCCAAACCATTCTATGATAAATGAGGGACAGCAAGGCTGAGGGGAAGGCAGGCAGAGCTGCTGATGCGGCAGCAGAGCAGTGAGATGCCAGCCGCCATGCATGCCACCCTGGAGTGACTGGAGCATGTACTGGTGCTTGGTCGTGTCACTGCAGACAAGGGAGAAGCTGGGGCTGTTGTGGTGGGGCTGCTGTGAGCTCAGAGGACAATGGCCAAAGATCTATAGGAAAGTCCATTTCCTTTTTTTCTGGGACTTGCAATTGACTATGTTTCTGTCTCTTAATTGTTTCATGGCTTAATCCCTTATAATATTTATTTTAATCAGCTGTTGATGTCAGTCTGACAAAAATATCTTGCTTGACTGTTTTGAATACTGGGCCTTAATGAATACATTGAGATTTTGAGTTTTCTGACACATCTCTAATATTCCAAGACATGTTTAAACACTTGTGTCAGGGGAGAGAGCTTGGCCAGCTTGGATTTGTGAGCTCCATCTGCACTGCCTTTGGTGCGTTGAGCTTGTTGAGCTCCGTGGCTTGAGCCAGTTGTGTCTGTACTCCTTGGAGGCACCGAGTCTGAGAGTCTTCTCCTGCCTGGAGAGAAATGCTTGCTCTGCTTGGGGCTGGAGGCAGGGACCAGACCAGGATGGGGTGGTGTTGGATGATCCGGGGCTTGGGCTCATGCCTAGGCTCTAACCTGCAGTGACACGACTGCGTGGGTGTTTCCATAAGCTCGTCTAGTCTTCTGTAATAGAAGCTGTTTAATTTCTCACTTGTTACTGGACTGGTGAAAATAATAACTGTTCCTATTTGAATGCAAGTCAAGCATCCAGTTTATTCCAGAAGAGGAAGAAAAAGCTTTAACAGATGCTTCCTTTTTATGTCACATCATTATTGATAAATAATTTTTCGTTGTAAAATAGGTCATGCAACCAGTAATGGTATAGTTTTCGATTTCATGTTCTTAAAATGTTTCTTTGTAAAGTTTTTTGCCTTGCCAGGACTCTGCTGAATGATATTAACTCTGAGTGTATTTCATTACTTATAATTTCAGTTTATGGTAATTATGAAGTATTTAATCCTTTTTATTTGCATTCTCTGTTTTATCGTTACCATGTTTATTCCCTAAGCATGATAGCCTTTTAATTAAACTTGTCTGGCAATTTAGAAAGAATTGGTACTGATTTTTTTTTTACTTGTGTTCCCCTTTCCAGCTATATGCCGTTACCCTTTGGGTATGCATGAAGGGACGATACGAGACGAAGACATCACTGCTTCCAGCCAGTGGTACGATTCCACAGGACCCCAGTATGCACGGTAGGTTAATATCTGGCAAAAAAAGCTATCCTTTTTTTCTTCTAGATATCCACTACGTGATTGGGGAAGAAGTTCCCTCACCCTTAAAGAAACCTGTTTGTTTAGCTTTTTCACTGTTTCCATATTAAATCTAATTAGTGTATAGTGAAAGACCAAGAGGCAGTGGTCATGGCCAGAAGCTGTAATACAGGAAACTCTGATTCAATATCAAGAAAAAAACCAATAATCTTTCCCTATGAGACTGAAGTGGTGGGACAGGTACCCAGAGAGGTGATGATGTCTCAGTGTTTAGAGGTTTTCAGGACTTGGCTGTACAAGGCCTTGAGCAACACACTGTAGCTTAGGAGTTAGCGCTGCTGTGAGCAGGAGATCGGACTCGAGAGTTCCAGAGGTCACTTCCGACCCTCATCTTCTGTTAATAAATCTCTAATGGATTTGTGACTTACAGGTCAGGTAGGGACAGTGCCCCTGGGATTCTTGTAGAGCGCTTTAAACTAAATTATAGGAAATCATTTATGGTGATGAACTTTTCAACAGCATCCTATTGAGGAAATGGGCTGTGTCCACTTTGACTCAAAAACCTGAAAACTGCAGAGTTAAGGAATTGTTAAAAGGCAGCTAAGGGAGTTTATTTCAATGTCAATCAGTACTATAGTCTTTCTCATAAGCTTGTCTTTTCTTTTTTTTGTCATTTAATTTCTCTCAAAGCTACTAACTGATGATTTGCAAAATACTTACAAGTGTAAGTTTCCTTAGAATTGTTTATAATGATACCAAAGATTCCTGCAGTTTTGGTGCAAGTCAGATATGAACTTCAGGTTGACTATGATGCTTATATTTTTATGATTAATTTGGGCAGTCCAAAATCACAAAATTCTCCTAGTGGTTGATTATTTTTTTTCTTAGTCTGTGGTAGACTGAAAATGCAAAGTGTTGTGTGTTTTAATGGAGTTTGAACAAGCCTGTATGTCTGAGAGCTGGGAGACTTACTTTGTTCTCCGAGGTGTGGCTTATCTCCAGTTCTGAAAATACTTCAGGCATCGCTTACCATCTGTTGCCATCATCTCTGGGCCAGGGCAGCTGGATGTCCACAGGGCAAAGACACGAAGGCACCCTCTAGCTGACTTTGTTTTGTTAGAGGTCATAGCTGTCCTATGCAGATGTCTGTCCATGTCACTTCACAGTCACCCTTCCTGCCTTTCTTATACCTTCTTTGATTTGTCACTTCACCGTAAAAAAGTCTTGCACAAACAGCCGACCAGCCTGAGACAAAAGCCTTCTCTATCCTGTGCCTTGACCTTTGGTGTCTCCTCCTGGGTAGTGCCTGCCTTGATGTACAGTGGTTGGCCCTCACTGATCCCGTCAGAGCCAGGATAGCTGTCCCAAAGACAAGGGCACTTCAAGGGCTCGCTGTTCGCTAAGAAATCCCTGTTGCTAAAAAGCCTGCATGGTCTTTTTGTGTCTGGATAAATTTTTCATCTTTAAAACTCTCCACCACCTTGTGGCTTGCAGAGCCAAGCCCACAGAAGCCTAGGTAAGGCTGTGTTCCCTTTAGTGGCTCCACCTGCTGATTGCTGCAGCACTCTGCTCCGCACGCCATCTCCAAGGGTAAAAGCCTGTATCTCTGCAGCTGGTGCCATGATGGTCAATTTTGAAGCAGAGACCTTCACGTTGTACACCAAGCAGTGTCCCGCACAAGCAACTCTGCTGAACAAAGGAAAGGTGAAAGTTGTGTTGAGATCACCCAGAATAACTTGTAGATGGGCAGAGCTTTTCTTTCTGAAATGTATTTTTAAGATAGCTCTTCTTTGTGCTTGTTAGAGCTGTAGGACGTGGTCAGGCCTTACTGCATGAGGTTAAGGAGAAGTGAGTATGCATTTTACCAGCAAGGTGCTAAAAAGCATGCAGTATGCAATTACCTACCAAGTAGCATAGTTGATTCCAATCAACACGAAAGTCTGTGTCTGGGAAAGAAATTACTCCAACAGTTAATTAAAGAGATCTGAAACGGAGGAAGTTGTTCTGAACAGGGCAAAACTGGCTACAGGACCGTGATCAAAGTCTCAGTTGACCATCACCCCAAAGGGGAGAGGTATTTGGTAGCCAGCTGTCAGGTCTCACTGATTTCGTTTCTTTCTCCCAATTCTCAAAGTTTCAAGGTGTTCCCTCAGTTACTGGGAAGGCTGCATCCTTGGAGGTGACATCTTTTTAATGTGTGTGGTTTTCCCCTCAGGTTACAAAGGGAAGAGGGGGATGGAGCCTGGTGCCCGGCCGGCTTGTTGCAGCCAGAAGACGTACAGTTCCTTCAAATTGACCTGCACAAGCTCTTTTTCGTCACCTTGATTGGGACTCAGGGACGGCATGCCCGTGCCACAGGCAAGGAATTTGCCCGTGCTTACCGAATTGACTATAGCCGCAATGGAGAGCGCTGGATCTCCTGGAAAGATCGGCAGGGCAGGAAGGTGAGTGTAGTAGGAACTGAATCATGGAGCACACAGAAGTCAAGGCATCGAGAACTAGACTGTAGAAGGCGTGTCCTCTACGCACTGCCTAGTGCATTGTACTTTATTCCGACTCTTCTCTGTCAGGCATTCAGTATCCACTGCCTTAGTGCTGTGTTTGCTGTGATGTTGGACTGTTATTCCTCTGCCCTAATCCCCTAAATCCCAGCCACTGCTGTGACTGAAAACTGTGGCTCTTCGTTACCCTTCTGTCCATGTTCAGAACATCATGTGAATGTCCCTCTACCACCCAGACACTTGCTTCTAAATTGTAAGCTGCGAAGCAGATCCCTGCTTTGTGATAGAAAAAAAAAAAAAAGAAAAACCCAAACAACCAGGGACAAGGTGGCAGGGAGTGGAGACGAGTTTCTGAATTCCTGATAGCAGGGTTTAATGTCGGCAGCAATGAGGAGGAAGGAGTTTAGAGGGTAGGAAATGTGCTGAGCACACACACTCAAAAGAGGCTTCCCCACTCACCAGTTATCTCCTGCTGTCTCCAGATTGGAGCGCACAGCTCAGCCCCAGCTGTGCTCTGGTCATGTTCATAAGCCTTTATTAAACCTGGGAAGGAGTCCCCTTCTCTCATCTGCAGCTCGTCTGACCTGCTGCCCCTGCCTCAGGCTGGCTTGTGGAGTCTCAAGACCGAAGCCAGACTAGACAAGGTACTGGGTGTGGTGATGTCTTCTAGCCCTGGGGGTGCTTTGGAAGTCGCAGTGGGGTCTGTATTGCAGTGTTAAGTAATAGCTTCTAGCTTGTTAATGAATTATTTGCTCACTCAGACCTTTGACTGGCTATTTGGCCATTACAAGTATCTTGTCCGTCCCTCACATTTTGATGTGTGCTACAAATGCTGTGTTTGCAGCATGGGAGGGGAAGTCTAAACTCCATGGGGCTAACTGTTCTTCATCAATGCTTTCTTAGGGGAAGTCTATCTGCATCTCAGGCTATATCAGAATTCAATTGGTTACACATCCACAAGCAGCTAAATGGTTTTTGTCTCCCACTCCAGTCCTGTGCAGAGCAGTGTTCTCGGGCACTCAGGACTGTGTTAGTGTCGGGTGTTATGATTTACTGTGGGTCAACTTTTGAAAGATCTCCCTCTTAGGTCATAATAAGGTAATGAGGATATATTCAGCTGTGTATGATGCTATAAGTTGAGACAACCTGTATTCTGTTCTGCATATGTGGAAATCCACATATATTCTGTCAGTGTGTGTACCTGTTCCCCATCACATGAGACCAAAAAGTTTTCCCTTCTGGTACCCTTGGAGAAGATGCTCCTGCTGTTCTGGACATGACGTACATAATGGGGTGCAATTCCTGCCCTTTCAGCTCCTCTGTAAAGTGACCTCCCATAAAACGTATTTTTCAAAATGTGTCACCAGTATCCATTAGTGAGTCCATATCTTAAAAGCATTGCTGTCTGGTCAAATAATTCAATAAAAATATCCTGTAAAGTCATTCAAGCCTTGGAATGAGGTTAAGGTGGAGATGCAAGATCCTAATTTACTTATTTGTATGCGTTATGGAGGCCTCTTCCACTCCTGCATTGATAGCTTTCCAGTCACTGAGATTTCAGAGTGTGACTATGTGAGCCCATCTTGGCATGTCTCTGTCCAAGGAGATCACATAAATAGTTTCAGTAAAAAAAAAAAACAAACACCAACCAAAATGCCAAACAAAACCAACCCTTTCATTGCGCTGTTTAGTTTGAGATCTCACAGGATGTTGCCTCATCAGATATGTAGCATATGCTGCTCCTCACCAACAAAGTCGCCTTCATCTCTAATTTGCTCATTAAAGGCAAAGTGTCAGGTTGATGTCCCCTTGTCTCTGACGCTGCTTAGGGACAGTGCTCTCAATTGGCACTAACGTTGCATGGTGCAGCACTGTTGAGTCCTGGTCTCTCAATGACTTCTGGGATCAGCCATCTACAGTTGTTTGCCAGCAGCACCACTTCATTCCTGATGTTGTTGGGAATATTGGTTGGCATCAGTAGTTGCTGGGACTGGAAACTGGTGCTGAGTTTGTTCCACACGCAGCTGATGACTTTGGGTTTTTTGGCCCTGAGAAACAGAGTGTGCTCAATAGCAGCAACCCCACCTTGTGGAGGTGCTGCGCAAAGTGCATCTTCTCTTTTGCTTCTCTCAGATGTCCATCCAGGACAGGCAAAAAGGTCAGCTCTTCCAAGACAGAGCTGGTGCAAAGGTATCTCTTTCTGAGGGAGATGGCTGAAGGCTTTTTCCTCTTAACTCTGTCCAGGTAGGACTTTTTGGCTTGACATATCTGCCACCCCCAAGATTCCCCAACAAATGGTCAACTCCCGAGGATCTCTTCAACTTGTGTATGAAGATGTTGGGGTATTTTGCCCTATGTTGTCTTGTCTTGGGTTTTATCTCCTATCAGCAGGGTCCTCTGGAGCCAGCTTGGATGGCTTCCAGGTCTCCTGTCTTAGGCTATCTGAAAGCTGAAAGGGTTAATTGCTGTCACTTGGTTCCTGAAGTCAAGGATTGTTTATATATCCTTACTTCATTGGAAGAAGTCATGGGTGTTTCTCCTAGGAAGTGGGATCTTAAGAGGCTGCAAGTGAAAAACCAATTGGGAAGCTGAAGAGGATGAAGGAAGCGAGCTTCTTTTTGGCTTTCCTCCTGTTTTCTTTGGTCAGCTCCTGGGACTGTGCACCTCTGCAGAGCTGTCCCGCCAGGGGCAGGAGACTGTTTCGCAGCTACCCTGCTGCAGTCCAGGAGGCCGCTAGATGTGGCTGGCTCTTGTTCAGGGAGATGCAGTCTTTTGAGCGGCTTCCTTTTGTGGTACAATGAGATCTTCCACTTTTCAACAGACTCTCCAGGCACACTCACTCTCTGGAGATCTTCCCTGCTGCCATGAAGAGGAAGCCACCTTTCTGCTCCCTCATTGCCCTCCCTCGTCTTTTAAATTGCCTGTACATCAGCAATTGCAATCCATGTGGTCTTTTGAGTAACCTCCATCTCTGAGTCATCTTCCTCACCAATAACATCTTTGAACAGGAGCCCTCACAATTACAATTTGGACTTTTGATATCAAAAGTGTACTTACTCTGTTTCCATATGTCCAGACCCTTTCAAAAAAATGTTTTAGGTGCTTTTGTCCTTTGCTGGGGGACTGACAGCTTCAGCTGTTTCCATGCACCAACTGTCAAAATAAATAGTGGACTGTTCCCAGAACAGCGGTGAAACTGAGGGGACAGGGAGGGTGAAAGCCCCTGTTGTATCACACTGCATTTCAGCAGGGTGGGGTGACTGTGGCAATGCTGAACATTCAGTTCTAGACATCTGACTTGCAGCCACTTGTACCTTCATCCCCCAAACACTGCAGCATCTCTGGAATTTCGTTAGCTCATAGAAAAATAGCATCAGGACCCTCCACCAGGTAACTAGTGATGAGGGCAAGTGCTCGGAAACTCACTTGAAGGAAGAGGGTTACATACTAGTTATTGGAGTTCTCTGCAAAGTCAAGTCCATATGTATGTTCGTCTCCCACCTGCCTTTCTCCTCTCCCTCAGAATACTGCCTGGTATGGGTCTGCAGTGGACAGGAGGTGAAACGGCAGCACCCTTCACCCTATAAGCCATGTACCAGGTAGGAGGAGGGGAGCAGCAGCAGCTAATCCTCTGTAGATACGGAATGGGAAAGCTTCCCAGTCTCAAACGATAGGGTACAAGTACACCACTGTACAAATGAACAGCACAATACGGAGAAGTTGCTGGTAAGGATCTCTCTTCTCCAGGTGATCCAAGGCAACATCGATACTTACGACGTGGTCTTGAAAGATCTTCGGCCTCCCATCATCGCACGCTTTATCCGGGTGATTCCTGTGACGGAGATGCCAATGACTGTCTGTATGAGGGTGGAGCTCTATGGCTGTGTCTGGTATGGTAAGTAGCAATCTCTGTGCCTGTCGCTGGAAAGTAGTCCTTAAGCAACGCTGACTGGGGCTCGCCTGCGTCCCCACGTATGCAGAGGGAATCCCAGGCCTGTGGAACTGCTTCTGTTGGTCCACATCATAAATAAAAGGATCATATGGACAGAGATGATGGAAGGCTGCTGCTGCTGTATTTCTGAGGTATATGGCCTTCTTTTTTAGATGGTTTGGCATCCTATAGCATCCCTGAAGGAGGGACAATAGCGGCTCCTGGCTTCCCCATCGTTTATCTGAATGACTCGACCTATGATGGCTACCAGGAGCGCAGGTGGGAGAAGTCGTCCTGTTCTCTCTCGGTCACTGTGCAAATTATCTCTTCTTTTCTACCTACCTTGTCACTAGTATCTTATATCCCAAACACTTCTTTGAGATTTCCAGAGCTGCAAGCTAGCCTCTTAGTTCTCCAAAGCATCGTGGCTTTGTTATTTCAGGCCCTTTGACATGTTGTTAGTTACTCGTTTAAAGGAGGGCGTGGGCTCAGGATGCATCAGATTCATTTCACCCAGCTGACAAAGCCTGGCAGGGAAGAAATATTTTTTTTGTTATTGGAAGTTGTTGTTACTTCTTTAAAGAGTGTGTCCTTTTACAGCTAAGTGCTGTCTTTGTTCCTAGCTTTCATCTTTACGTGTTGTGATGACACAGTCCTGATGTGTCTGATTGCCTTAAAGCCCTCATCGCTCTTGGTCTCTAATCGTGACCGTATTCATTGCACTGATTTCTTTGCTGGTTCAGCTATAGCCTTAAGCTGTCACTGAATTTGCAGGTCATAAGGTGCTACTACTCTTCTGTTCTGCCCCAAATTGGAATGGGAGAGCTGGCTGGACATGTCCCAGTGTCCCTGGAGCAGATGAAGGAAGGTCCTTCCGCTCTTTGTTGCCTTTGTTGCTTCTGCAGTTTGATATCGGAAATGCATTCTCTAGCAGACTGCATCTTAAACTGTTGCAGGAGGTCTCCAGGGTAAACTGGGCATCCAAGAAAGTGCGCAACACCTGAACTCTAGGCCTGCACTTGATACCTGTGAGCCTCTGGACAGATTTTGAGATATTGTTTTTGAAAACAAAGCTCTGATGGACTTGAAACAACTTGGAAAACTGCATCACTCCCTGTGAGAAGCTCCAGGTCAGCAGAGGCACGGCTGCCAATGTGGTATGAGAGGAAGGTGGCTGGTAACTCACTCTAAAGATGGGTATGATGCTTTTCCAATTTGGAGTCAAAAAGCCTAAAGTAACTGGATTTTGACAGCTCATTTACAAGGTCTGTTAATTTTTCACATCACTAAGATCAGTTAGGTAGGGTGGCATGTTATTGTCAATTTCAGGTGTCTCTGGTTTACTCAATAGTTGTCTCTCAAGGAAGGAGAGCTCATTAAGAGTCTGTATCTGAAATGTGATGTAAGGGGCTGAACTTTCAGACATTTAGTGTGACCGCTTTCTTTGCTGTAAATACAGACTTGAGTGTGTTTCAGTGGCTTGAAACCTCAGACGAACTTGGGCACGGGTAGCCTCTTGAGGCAGCACATCCCTGCCTGTGGAGGAATGTGCCTAATAAGTGACCTGATAGTGTCTTATCCAATGATTTCAGATGCTTTTTTTTTTTGTCCTGTTTCAGTTGTCATTCCCTTCCTGAAAATGTTTAATGTTGCCTGTAACTTTTTTTTATGCTTAAAGGTGATTTTTATAAAGTTCTTCGTGTTCTATCATGCTGGAGGTTAAAATAATGGGGTGGAAAGTACATTCTTAGTGCTTGTAGGGTGTTGCAAGATACTGGGTAACAATGCCTTTATAATGTTAATACCTGATGCTTTCAAGCTGCATTAATATAGTAGGAACTGCATATTTAAAAAAAAAAATAAAAGGTTTTTATGTGCAGAAAGATGTAGGTGTTACCCTTAGCTGTCCAGCAGTAACTTAAGGAGCTGGGTCTGCTGGGGAGTGTCAGGGAGCTACAGATGTAGACACAAACCCCAACGTGCTGAGTAAGGACTCTTCCAAACTCCTTAACCTCGAGGTCATGCGCCTGACTGGCCTGGAAGCAGGAGTCTGCCTCTTCCAGCTGTTAATCCTGTTTTGGAGTTCAAAGGCATGCATACCTGTGCAAATTCCAGTCACGGAGAGCTCACCTGGAATGGACTTGCAGAGCTTCAGTGTATGTAGCAGCAGCCCAGCCTGGGTTACAAACACTGCCAGAGGCAGCTGCATGAAATGGGTCCAGGGAGCAAGTTCAGGCACTAATACAGCTGAACTGTTTGCACTTTCTCTGCTGTAGAACAAGGGATGTGTCAGGGATGGCTCCCAGAAGGGCAGGTGAGTCAGGAGCGTACCGCATGTGGCATCTTCTGCTCTGGGACGGTGCTGGAAAACTGTATAGTGGGCTCTGTGGTCTCAGATAGGAAGTGGAATGAGGCAGGGTCCTGGGCAAAGAGTCTGACCCGCCTTGGAAACGGAGCTGATAACGGTCTCCTCTTGCATGAGGAGCAATGCCGGAAAGGACCTCAGAACGGGCTGTGTCTAGGTGAGCTGCCCATGGTCTCACTGCTTTTTCCTGCTTTTCTGTGCCTGTCTGCAAAACTTTCCCTACTGGTTCCCCCGGGACAGGATGGAGCAGTGTTCTTCCCATGCAGCTCCATGCTGAAATGCTGCAATTAAAGCTGTTTGGAGAGCATACGGGGTCATTTTCTGTAGTCTGTTTTTGTTCTCAAGAGGCTCTGCTCATAGCTTGGCTTTGCTGTTAGTGCTTGATAATAATGCAAAAACTTCTGCCTTTTTCCAAGCAGGGAAAGATTTCAAAAGCCCAGGCTGAACAAAATAAAGGTGATGTTGCATAAGAACAGGGAATGAGTTCTTCTCCAGGATGGGTTAAGGGTAAATAAACTAATGTTTTCCTGGTAGCAGTTGAAGGACCTGTGTGCTTTCACGTTTGAGCTCTCCTGGCTGGATTCATCCTAACTGTTGGTTCTTTCTTGCTAGGCACTTGTATGGTGGTCTGGGCCAGCTGACGGACGGTGTGCTAGGACTGGATGATTTCACGCAGAGCCACCAGTACCGTGTGTGGCCAGGCTATGACTATGTTGGCTGGAAGAATGAGAGCTTCAGCACGGGCTCTGTTGAAATGGAGTTCCAGTTTGACCGACCACGGAACTTCACCTCCATGAAGGTAGTCAGCATTGTCCCTCCCCAGCAGCCTGGGTCCGGCTTTGGGTCTGGGAGCTTCTGGATTGCCCCTTTGTGTCCTTTTTCCAAAGCAGGAGGATACAAGGTGCCTGACAGGAGTGTTCACCGCAGGTAGAATTTGAGCAGGAGGTGTCCTAAGTTTGCCAATGTAGAAAGGTGAAGCAGAGGAGCACTCGCCTCTCCAGAGCTCATAGAATGGTTTTGGTTGGAAAGGACCTGTAGAGACCATCTGGTCCCAATGCCACTTCCGTGGGCAGGGACACCTCCCACCAGCCCAGGTTGCTTCAAGCCCCATCTAGCCTGGCCTTGAACCCCTCCAGGGATGGGGCAGCCACAGCTTCTCTGGGCAGCCTGGGCCAGGGGCTCACCCCCCTCACAGCAAAGACTTTCTTCCTGAGATCTCATCTAAATCTCCCCTGTTTTATTTTACAACCATTCCTCCTTGTCCTATGGCTCCCCTCCCTGATCCAGAGTCCCTCCCCAGCTTTCCTGGAGCCCCTTCAGGGCCTGGAAGGGGCTCAAGGGTCTCTCTGGAGCCTTTTCTTCTCCAGGCTGAACCCCCCCAGCTCTCTCAGCCTGTCCTCCCAGCAGAGGGGCTCCAGCCCTCGGATCATTCTCATAGCCTCCTCTGGCCCCGCTCCCACAGCTCCGTGTCCTTCTGCTGTTGGTGCCCCAGAGCTGGAGGCAGCACTGCAGGGGGGGCTCCCCAAGAGCGGAGCAGAGGGGCAGAATCACCCCCCTCGCCCTGCTGCCCACGCTGCTGGGGATGCAGCCAGGCTATGGTTGGCCTTCTGGGCTGCCAGCACACGTTGCCGCCTCCTGTTGAGCTTCTCATCAACCAGCACCCCTGAGTCCTTCTCCTCAGGGCTGCTCTCAAGCCGTTCTCTGCCCAGACAGGATTTGGGGCTTGGGGTTGCCCTGACCCGGGTGCAGGACCCTGCACTTGGCCTTGTTGAACCCCATGAGGCTTGCACAGGCCCACCTCTCCAGCCTGTCCGGGTCTCTCTGGGTGGCATCACTCCCCTCCAGTCTGTCACTCTCAGCATGTGGCTTAAAGGAATAAAAAGCAGCCACCCAAGGCAGTGGTTAGGCAGCTGAGATGGATTTAGGATGTAGGCTACTTTCTGTCTAGGGGCTGCCCGACCCTTGAGGTAAAGGAATATGGTTGTGCTTCCATTTTTACCAAAAATTTCTCTGGATGTCTCAGTCTTTGCTTGTGCTGTGGGAAATTACTTAAACACACAGGAAAAGGATGAACTGAACTTCGAGTCTGTAGTAAACAGCAGAATCTTTTAAAAAGGATTGGTGGCTTTTCTTGTAGAGATTTCAAATGAAGGGGAACCCACCACATCCTTAAGTAAGTTGTTTTGGTGGTTACTTACCCTAGTTTTATTTTGTCTATTTTTAACTTGCAACCATTGGCTCTTAGCCTGTTTTTGCTGGCAAAAATAAGAGTCCTGCCTTCTCAGAAATTTTCCTGCTTCTACGCTGTGATTAAACCACTCTCTTAATTTTTTTCTTCAGTAAACTAAGTGGGCTGACCTTCTCAGTGCCTTCCCTGTGAGATCCAGGGTTGTTCCTGTAGTTATCTTCCAATCCTTCCTTTCTTTGCCGGTACTCTCTTGGAGGTATAGAAACTGGAGCTGAATGAAGACTTGCCATCAAACCATGTAAAAGAATGGTACCGATTTCTTGCTTTTGGATGATTCTTCTTTGTTTATGAATCTTGTGATCATATTAGTTGTTCTGCCCAACAGGGTTCATTAAGGCTTCAGTATCATGCTAAAAGTCAGTTCAAAAGTCAAAGGCTAAAAGTCCAGTGTAGAAAGCATCACTTACATTTTGTTCCCGAGTTCACTACCCTGAAATGAATCAGTCCTGAAAACTTCAGATTATTTGAGGAAACTTTGATTCACTTTCTTCCCCATTTAATTTATTTTATTGCTAGTGATGCTGCTGTCTCTTTCAGATCGTTGAAAAAGACAGCAAATAATCTTGAGCTAGGAATATGTTCCTGATAGAAAAGCACCTGATTTGTGCCCTGAAATTTGTAAGATTTACCAGTTGACAATTTTAAATCAAATTAATATAATTTGTGACTTCCTACTATGCCTGTTGGAGTCACAAGTTATCATGAGTAAATCAAATACCTTATAAAAATACTGTCAATCACATGAACACAGCCATCCTGATCAACCGAACACATAAGCTCACAAAAATAGATGCTTCGTTTAGTATTTCATTATAAAGCTGTATTGATTAGCATAAATTATTCTTCATTCTTTATTGAGTGTTGCCTGTTTCAGCTTTGCATTTATTTTGTACAGGCTAGGCGGTTTGTAAATGTTTTTCTTTTTGTATCTTCATACCTGTTAGCTTTATTCCAGTTTTCTGAGCTTGCCCAGTATCCAAGGAAGTATTAAAAATAAATGTTAGCAAATATTGCAAATGCATTCCAAATTACTTAGGCTTGCATATTATAAAATTGGACATTAGTAGGCGGTGTTTGGAATAGAAAGTGTCTCTGTAGCAGTCCAAGATGTGAACATATCCAGCTCCTGTCCAAATACGGCACAATTGTATGTTGCAGGCTTCAGGCTTTCCTGCCTTGTTATGGATGACTGTTTCTCCTTATTGAATAACGTTGTCTAGGCTTCATCTGTTCCTAATTATATGCAAATACCCTTCTTTTGTCTTTTTACTGCTCATCAGGCCTGTCGTCCTCATTACTGCTTCACTGCTATTCACTGCAAGGCCTCACAGAGGCCAAGCAATTAATAGGGTTCAAAACTGCACTTAGTTTGGAAACTGTTGTTGTCACAGTTGCTAATACTCCACCGTCATTAAGAAATAATTTCTAGAGTCACGAGGGAGGGTCAGACCACCATGGCTATGAAAACAGGGTGGACTGAGGGATACTGAAGACTTGGAGTCGCCTTATTCCTTCTGGTTCCTGGTCACTGGCCAGTGCCAAAATACTGTGGTCTAGATCTTCAGGACTGTGTGGCGGGATTGAAACTGTCATGTTTGTTTAAAAAGGTGCAGGGCAAGATTTGCATTGAAGACAGACAGTGGAACATCGCAAAGGATCCTTACAAGCCTTGTCCCTCTTGGTGAAGCCTGCTTCCTTGGGAGTGCTGGGGGCCTGGGAGAGCGCCAGGTGTTTGGTGTTGATGGATCTGCAGTGCCACAACCCAGGGAGACAGAGATGTCGCTTCTGTGCTGGAGCCTCTTCACTTGGGTGCAACCCAAGATCGGGAAGGGAGGAAGTTGCTACCAGCTCTTGGGAGGGTAAAACAAACCCCCCAAATACAGAGGCGTGAAGTTAGCCTGAAAACAGTTTGCGAACTGCTTCACCTGAAGAAGGGGACTGTGTAAAGCTGTAACTCAGATGAAAGGCCTCCTTTGTTTCAGTGAGATGTTAGCTTGGCAGCGTAGTGATTAGTGACTTTATATTCCAGCCTCGTTAGCTATGCCAGTGGTGCTGTTGGAGCAGGGACAACCTGATGATGTACTGAGCCGTCAGGAGGGGTTGATGGATGCAGGTTTACATGGTGGTGTAAAGAAAAGTTAGATCCTCAGTTGTCTTCAAGGAGCAACCACAGCAGAACAACTGCTATGTGTCAGAGGGATAACTTCTTCAGCTTGCGTGTGTTGCTTGGTCTCTTTTTTGTGAAGAAATTAGCGTAGACTGCAAGTGCTGAAGGCTTTCTAGAAGAGGCTACAGCCCAGGTGTGGTTTTCTTTCCCCTGTTAGGGTTTATGTTCGAGGAGAATTGGTCTGTGAGGCTTTAGATTGGTACAGGGTTTGTTTGATTTTTGTGTGGGCCTTTTGAAGAGCTTGCCCAAACTTGACCATTAGTGTAGCTTTTGCAGGTAAAGTTAAGAGCTATTTCAGAGTCACTTTTTGCACAGATGTTCTCATTGCCCACTACAAGTGGATGAAGCTATATGGGAACAAGTCACTTGTTCTGGGTTCGGAGTATTCATACAGGGGGATAATTAGAAAATCTTCATGAAGAGAAGATCCTTGAGGCTTGACGTAGATGTCAGTAAGCCTTCCTCCTGTCTGATTGATCTCTTCTCTTCTTCCTAGGTGCATTGTAACAACATGTTTTCCAAGGGGGTGAAGATCTTCCAGAAGGTGGAGTGTCTGTTCAAACCACGCCTGATTGCAGACTGGGAGTCCGAACCTGTTGGAGTGGCAACGGTCTTAGATGACAAAAACCCCAGCGCTAGGTTTGTGACTGTCCCCCTCAATCAGCGCGTAGGTAAAGCCATACTTTGCCGCTTCTACTTTGCTGACACCTGGATGATGATGAGCGAGATTTCCTTCCAGTCAGGTGAGGATTCCTCCAAGTCAAGCAGATCTGGGGAAGCACAGAGAGCAAAAGAGGTGGTGTGGAGGTGCAGGACATGTGGGGTTAACATGAGTGTAGGTCGCTGTGGGGCTACAGGATAGGAAGGAGGTAGTAGAAGCACTGAGAAGGCTGGAAGGGCAATGCGGGTGCAGAAAGGTCCAGTCTACAGTGGGTGCTTTCCAGGCTGATACTGATGCGCATGTGCAGAAGCACAACCAGTGCAACCAAAAATGGAACTGGTGAGCATTTCTTCTTTTTAAGACAGCTGCCTGCTGCTTATGGGGTTGATTTTTTTACTCCTTTTTACCAAGTATTTTGTTATAAATAACTTAATTGTATGTACAGATGATGATCAAGTTAGCAGATTATGAAAAATAAGAGGCTGACTTTTCTCAAGTCTTAACTGTGATGTAGAAGTCAGTGCCACGAGGTACTTCAGCAAAAAACTGCCACTGCTGACAGAGAAATGATCTGGCTGTAGCTTCCTAGTCAAAGGTCCCTAATCAGCTGTAGCGAGAGGAGGTTCCTGGGGAAGGAGTGCTCCGATTGCAGCTGACTGCTTACCTTGCTGCCAGCAGCCCCTCCTGGCTACCCTCCCCGTCATGCATGGGACTAGGCAGGCTCCTGGGCTGGGATGGCTATGCTTACAGTCATGCTAAAATGGAAAAAAGGAAAGCTCTGGCTGAGCCCATGGAAGGGCCCTGCCTGCGCTGGCAGTTTGCTGTGGTCAGGAAGCACATGCTGGGCAGTGGAAAGGCTCGTTCCTGCGGGTGTGCTGGGAAGTG
The DNA here is from genome assembly GCA_013400035.1 of Rynchops niger. Classification (NCBI taxonomy): domain Eukaryota; kingdom Metazoa; phylum Chordata; class Aves; order Charadriiformes; family Laridae; genus Rynchops; species Rynchops niger. Next base: position 231,678 of record VXBH01000022.1, read on the forward strand.
CTGAGCGAGCAGGTAGCTCTGCTCCTGCTGTTCGTGACCTGCTGTGGGGGTCTCAGCCCAGGACTGCTCGCGAAGGCAGGGACAGTGGCTGGGATTGCGCTGACTGTTGGCAGGAGCAGGGAGGTTGTTGAACTGACACTTTCCTTTCCCTTCCACAGACATGGAGAGTGTGAATCCTAATTTTGTTACGGTAGCCACAAGCACAACGGATCTCCTGGAAACAGAGTACAACGTTACTGAGGGGACCTGGGGTAAGGAATCCTGTCACTTAGCCATGCCAAAGGCTCAAATATCAGGGGATTTCACAATGACGTTCTAGTTAATGTGGTCTCTCCCTCCATTTCTGGAGACCTGGGGTACGGCCTGGTTATTGCCCTCATACACAGAGCTGCATTTTACAGTCTTCTGAGCCTCAGCTATTTCTTCTTCCCTCGGCTGGCCGAGGGTGCCTCAGAGCAAGTGGGCTGAAGGCTTACGTGCAGCCAGTGAAAGTCTGAAAACTGTCTGCTCTATCAGGGATCTGTTGCAGGAATCTGTTACGATGCTAAGAACAGTCTTTGATTGCAGAAGTCCTCTGCACAGTACTTAGCTATGAACCTCCAAAATGAGAATTTCTTGTGAACACAGCTAATGTTAATGCTCAGGAAACTGCCTAAGATCTTTTCTGTACCAGGGACATGAAGGAAGGGACATGATGGAAGTTAGCTAGCACAGATAACAACCTGTGCTTTAACTCCAGATTCTTCTTCATACCTCTGTGATTGCAGAAACCACATCTTCTGTAACCAGCACCTGGATAGGAGAGAAAGCAGATGACTCCAATACCTCCATCCTCGTCGGCTGCCTTGTGGCTATTATTCTTCTGCTCCTGATGATTATAATCATTATTCTTTGGAAGCAATATGTTCAAAAAAGGTTGGAAAAGGTAATACAATGGGGCTATTCTGCAGACACAAGTTAAGTATCAAGTATTAACCCTAATGATCGCGGAGTGGAAAAAAACAGTGTTTCCTCAGCTCCATAGAGCAGCTAAAACTCTGTTCCCACAGCAGGGGAGGATGCCAGCCCTATCCAAGATGTTACTGGAAATTGCTGTGGTTGCAGCCAATACATTACTTAACAACTGAGTGTCGCCTCAGCATTTTTTTCTCTCTTCTGCAGGCCCCACGTAGAATCCTGGAGGAGGATGCCACAGTTCGCCTCTCCTTCTACAGCTACACCATTGCCAACAACCAGACCCAGATCCACCAGTCAAATCCCACCTATGAACGTGCTTTCCCACTGGATTTGGAATATCACCAGCCAGCTACGCTGCTCCAAAAGCTTCCTGAGCTCTCCCAAAGTGCAGAGGATTCAGGTAATGTAATCATCCGTCTCCAGCAGTTACGTGTTTATTCTTTTATTATTTCCCTCAGATTTTAAAATGTGCCGTTTCTCAGTGTCTAAGTAATCTTCTCCGACTCCTGTGCAGTACAACACTAACCCAGGGACCTAAGACATTATTCTGGAGCTCTGAAAATTTTAGCATGTAACTTTGGCAGATAGAGCACCAGCCCCACTAGGGAGTGGTGGCCTTTTACTGTTCTCTCTGAAGAAGGCGGTTATCTTAGATCATCTTTTTAGGAGCTGGTTTTAGCAATCACACACCGTTTGTTTCATCAGCGCCTTGGCAGTGGAGTCGCTGCCTGCAGCACGCCTGGGCTGTCCAGGCTGGCTGGTGAAGACGACCTTTAGGACCTCTTCCTGCAGCAAGGCCTCTTGGAAACTCACTTAGAAAAAGCAGAGGGAAATGCAGCAGAGAATTGTCAATGGTGCACTGGCTTCCAGGCCCTGGGGAGCTTTTGGACGGAGGCAGAAGGGAACGTTTCCAACGGTATTTTGTACAGGGTGATGGCAGTGCTGACTAGTGAATGGAAGGGCAGTGCTGACAAGTTGCTAAGATCCAGCATTATACTACACAGGAAGATTGATTTAGATTGAGTCAGGATGCGAATTTGAAGCAGAACAAATGTTCTGTGTAATTCTGACCTTACAGGGAGTTAATTATAAAGAGTTATCCCATGATATTTATGTGAATAAGCTGTAAGAGGTAGAGTGGCATGCTAACAGAGTACATGGAAAATGGAAACCTCAATCAGTTCTTGTTGCAGAAGGGAATCCAGAGCAAGTCTGATGTTGCAGACACCATCCCTGTGTCAGGTGAGGGAAACAGATCATATTTAGGATGAATCAGAAACAGGAAATCACTTCAGACTCATGCCTCCATGTCTGGGCAAGAGCCTTAGTTCTCATAACTGGGCAGAACAGGCAGCTCTTTAACACGAATTCACTGGCACCTCACAGGTATTCTGGTGTCTGCAGAAGTGTGGCTTGTTCTGGTTTAAACCCTAGTTAAAACAGAGTCCTCCATCTTGGGTGTACCTTCATACAAGGTAGTAGGCATGCAGCTAGGCTAAATGCCCAGAGGTCTGCGGGATGGAGAGGAGTGGAAGCCAGGCCACATTGGTTTTATGGGAGCGTGTCTGACTCCACCTGTCTATGGTTCCTCCTTAGTGTGCAGTGGGGACTATGCTGAGCCTGACCTGACCAAGTCTACTCCTCACCAAGGCTTTCAGAACAATGTTCCTCACTATGCCGAAACAGATATTGTCCACCTGCAAGGTGTGACCGGCAACAACATGTATGCAGTCCCAGCCCTCACTGTGGATTCGCTTACCAAGAAGGACATCTCAGTGGGTGAATTCCCACGGCAGCAGCTACGACTCAAGGAGAAGCTGGGAGAAGGACAATTTGGAGAGGTACAGCCACTCTCTTCCACATTTTCTACAACAGAAAGGAGATGCTGGGCACTGAAACTTCTGAGCTGCCTCTGTGGTTCTGCTTCATGTTTGGGGGCTGAGGGACCTGGATACCATTATTTTATTGAATACATGTCTTTGCTGTTGGGGAAACCTGTTGTCCCTTAGGATAGGCTTCAGAGAGCCCCCTTCTGCACCTGTGAGGCTGCTGCTTGGGACCACATGAGTCTTTCTCAACAGTTGAGCTTTGCAGACTACTTCAGTTAGCTGTCTGTATCCCCATTTATGACCCTACAGAAAAGGCCTGGGAGTAGGGATTCAGACTGTTTCATGGTTGTCCATGGATTTCTCGACATGCAGTGGCTGTCACCCACCTTTACGCACGGGAATTTAAAACCTATAGCAGCCACTTCAGCCAAGACAGATTGATCCTAGCTGTAAAAGCAGCTTTCACATTGACAAGTGGAGGCTCTGGTGGGGCTCTGCACACTGGCCCAAGCAAAGACAGACGTTTCCCAAGCACTGTGGTGCCTCACAGGTTCTCTAGCACTGCTGCTTGCCCAAGCCCCAGTTTGTGTCAGAAGCCTCAGGCAGCATGATACATACATCTGTCATCTGCCAAGCTTTCTCTTTACTCCTTGAGCTGCTTTCAAGCTGGGAATGTTTTCACCTCGCCTTTTCTACTCTCCTTGCTTTGTTTCCACAGCATTCCTAGTTCCTGTCTTCCCCTCACCTGCTTCCACTCTTCCACTGTCTCTTTCCTTCCCAGCTTTTACTTATTGGCAGCCTTAAATTCTGCGTGTCTGCTACATTTTGGCAGAGCACAGCCCTTAACCGACTGCTCCGTCATCTGTGATGGGCCCATGTTTATAGTTCCTGCCTTCTGACAGCGCCACTTGTCTACCCCAGCCCCTTTCCTGTCCCACTCACTTCTTTCTGGATCACTCAGTGTATTGCAAAAGTGCTGGCGTCCTCGACCTCTTCAGCTGGCTGTTGGTGCAGTCCCTTCTGCTGTTACCTGGATCCTGCCCTGTCTTAGGCTGTGCTCCAAAAGTGAAACAGAGAGAGAGGCTTTTTTCCCTCATTATTTTGGTTCTGGTTTCTCCTTTCTTCGTGTTCCTGTCCTAATAACTGTCAAAGCTTTCTCCTGCTCCTCCTTTGTGTTGTCAAACAGCAGCAGCCAGGCTCTCCATCTCACAGAATCTTCAGAGTTGGAAGGGACCTCTAGAGATCATCTAGTCCCACTGCCCTGCTAAAGCAGGATTGCCCAGAGCACACCACTCAGGACTGCATCCAGGCGAGTCTTGAAAATCTCCAGAGAAGGGACTCCACACCCTCCCTGGGCAGCCTGTTCCAGTGCTCTGTCACCCTCACCGTAAAGAAGTTCTTCCGTGTATTTGAACGGAACTTCCCGTGTTCCAACTTGTGCCCATNTGGCCACACTCTTCCCTGTGCAGCCCAGGATTCCATTGGCCTTTTTGGCAACAAGGGCACATTGTTGGCTCATGGATAATCTCCATTTTCCTGGGAGACTGATGCGGAGTCTGTTCCGTTCCTCACATCACAGGCCGTTTCCCTCACTTCTGCAAATGTGCTGCATCACATTCTCCCTTCCCTCCTTCTTGCCTCCTTAGTCCTTACCAAACCGATTATCATCGTACGCTCTGCTTCATTTCTCTGGCTCAGTGTGCAGTCTTGCTCCTAGCAACGTGGCTCATTGCTTTTTTTTTTTTTTTCACCTCTCTGCTCAGACCTTCCTTCTCTTTCAAGCTTTTTTCTTCCTTACTCCTAACCATCCACTCCCTGCCCTCAGTGACACATTACCTGCGTTTGTAATATATGCACTGAGTACCACAGCTCTCTTTTCCCACTCCTAGTCTTGTGACTCTGCTTTCACCACAGCAGATCTCATTCCCCAAGAAACTGCAGCAGCAGCTTTGTACTTCTGTTTCTGTTCTGTGGGTCTGTCCCACTTCTCAATGCTGTCTCCTTTTTCACCTTGCCGTGCTTGTCACGTAAGTTCTTGTGCTTTCTTCGTATAAAATTCATTAAACTCGCATTACATTCCCCTCGCTGCTCCGAGTCTTTGACTGGCACATCCAGTCTGCTCCCCTCCTTTTTCCTGTCCCACACACTCAGGTCTGTCTACTTTCCCCACCCCAGCATCTCCTGCCCAGTTCTCCAGTTGAATATGCATTCTGATAAATTCTTAAGCCAAATGTCTTGTCACCCCCTTTCTTACACAGCCGTAATTTTATGGCAGTAATGTTATGTCTTTATTCATTTATTTATCTGAAGAAGCTTGGCATTCTGTGTACCCATCAGAGCATTCATCTCTGGGTGTATTGATAGGTGAAGTGTTCACATCACACGCACACTTATCTCTTCCCCTCCCCCCCCCCGAGTTAGAGGACTTTGGGTAGCCATCTGTATTTGTTAAATGCTCCTCAGTTAAGTTTGAGCGCTGGCTGAAGCCAGGCTGCAGGACAGTTCGGTATGTGTGTGGCTGCTGTGATGTGCTGTCCATGCCAAACCTCTGCAGCCATGCTGTTTGCCTGCACGTGCAGAGTAAAGCAGACAACTCCAGGCACAGTGGCCTTCCTGAACATCTCCAGTACTTACTGGGCAAACTGGACTGCCCCAGTAACCTACTGCCCCAGTCTGCATGCGTGCAGAAAGTTTGGTGCGTTGGGGACCTATGAGGTTGCAGTCCACATCCGCTCCTGTGTTATGGGCTATACAACGTGTGTTGACGTTTTGTCCAGGATCTAGGGCCAACCTATGGGCTGGTTCTGATCAGAACAGAGTCACCTTCATTAGATCATTCACTTGGTCCTTCTGCCAGTCGTGACCAAACTGATGACCTCGGTGTGACACTGTTTTCCTCTGGCTTTTGGCCTGCGCATGCTCTTATAGTTGCCTTTGCCTTCTGTCCTGCAGGTGCACCTTTGTGAAGCTGATGGCCTGCTGGAATTCCTAGGAGTCTCGTCTACAGAATTCACTCACCAGCCAGTTCTCGTAGCAGTGAAAATGCTGAGATCAGATGTCAACAAAACAGCCAGGTAAGCGCGTCCGCAGTGCTGACCATCTGAGGAGGAAAGCAAATACTCTCCCAGCAACAGTTTTGTGTACGTTAACCTTCTTGGCTTCTGTAAGAGTGTGTCGTGTGCCTTTGGTGTGTGTTCTGTGTGTCTGTGTAAGGAGCAGAACACAAGCAGGGGGTGGAGGATAGGAACAGATGTAATGTCAAACTGAAACGCTGCATTGGTCCTGTTTGCTGGGGAAGGGATCAGTGTGAACACAAACACAGAACCAGCTTTCACACCTACTGTGTGTGCAGATGCGTAAATGTCTCTGAACAGAGATTTTCTTACGTGCTACTTCTGCTTTCCTTAGACAAAGGGATAGTTTAGGATTTGAACCTGTTTTCTGTTTTACAAGAAATGATTTCCTGAAGGAGATCAAGATCATGTCACGGCTGAAGAACCCAAATATCATCCGGCTTCTGGGGGTGTGTGTGCGTGATGACCCACTCTGCATGATAACAGAATACATGGAAAATGGAGACCTCAACCAGTTCCTGTCGCAGAGGGAGATCTACAGCAAATTTGCCATTTCAAACAATATTCCCTGCGTCAGGTAAGAGGAACTGCCCGTGTTTGGGACAAATCAGCAATACAGAGCTACCGGCTTAATCTGCTGTGCCCTCCAGACCGTAACCTTCCTCTAGCTGTGGCCACAGCACACACTGCGGACACTAGTCCCTTTTTGCATGGGAGGTTGTTCTTGAGGCCTCTGGAGGTCTGTGTCCCCTTGAAGCGTCCCCGACTGTGGGATGTTCTGGTCATGGTGACCATGTGAGATGTATTGTTTATTGATGTGACCATCTGTTTATGTTAGTGGGCTTGCACCAAATATTTCATTAATATGGGAAGCCAGTTGCATTACAGCATCAATTTTGGGATGACAGTCAAGAATGTCTCTTAGGCTTTTAAGAAGGTTCATATGTTCTCTGGACGTCTGAAAAATAATAGATGAGGGGAGCTGAGTGCAGGAAAGATTTCATCAGCCAACAGAAGGAGAATATTTGGCAAAGAAAAACATTTTCTGTCAGTGGTGGCACTTATCTCCCTCCTCTATGGAAGGATTACATCTAATATAAAAGCATCTCTGCTATTGGAGAAATCCTTTCCTTGGAGGAGAGTTGTGTGCAGGACTAACATGTATTCTGCTCGATAAACCTGCACTGATCAGAAATCACTGCATGGTGTGGCCTTTAGCCTGTACCTCCCCAAAGGATGAGATTTATTTAAGGTTCAAGAAGGCGGTTAGGCAGAGCAAGTTCCGTTAATGGACTGGAGGCAGCTGGGTCTTACCATCTTGAGGCAACACCAGTGGTGCTGGCAGTGGTCAGGGGTCCTGTTGGGGAGCGTTTAACTGGCATCCTGCAGTCATGACACAGCAAGAACTGTAAGATGTGATGGGGTTTAGACCTTTAGTCACCTTTAGACTTGTGGCTTTTTTCCTAGCCAAAGCCCCAAACTGTCTTTTCTTCTTTATCTCCTTGTCTCTTGTCTGACTTCAGCACTGTCACTCGCATTATTCTTCCTTGGTTTCCATTACTTGGCTCTACCTCTAGTTTTTCTTCCTCTCCAGCCTCCCTTTTGTCCCTTCCAGCCAGATACAGTTTCACATTAAAGGAAGCCGGAATGACTAGCTCAGATATCTGCCTATATAGGATTTGTTTACTGATAGTGAAATGAATCCGGCTGCTGAAGAGTGCAGCTTGTCTCTGCTGCTGCCTGGGGGTGTCTGATTGACGGGGCAAGGTCCAACCATCCCACCCCTCTGGCAAGCTCGATATTTGCTGCAGCAAATGTGGTGACCAGCCCTTTCCTGCAGAGAGGTCATATATTTTTAAGTCCTTATGGCTCTTTAGTACTTGAAATGCATCTCTGTCTCTCTGGCTATTTAACAAATCACAAAAACGAGTCTGCTGAGAGGTGTCTCCCGTCCTGCCCCGCTGTGTGCAGAGCCACCTCCAGCCCTGCAGAGCTTGCTGAGCAGAGGGGCGGGGGGGGCAAAAGATACTGCCGATGGGACCCTGCCAGGTGGGGCGGGAGAGACTGGGCTTCTTGAATGGGGAGAGGAGCAGCCCTGGACAGGGAGACAACTGCAGCTGAGCAGGGGGAAGGAGAAGGTGGCGTCTGGAGGCTGTGCCCGCTCCTGTGTGAAAAGCCAACCACCAGGTTAACAAGGTAGAAGGAGTTGGGAGAGTTCCGGGTCTGCGGGCACAACAGGTCTGTCCAGAGCAGGAGAAGTATTGAGGCGACTGTGGGACTGGGCTGAGTGTCACCTGGCGGAGTCGGGGGGTTCACCCTGCTGAAAAGCTGGGAGGGAAGTGGTGCCCAGGGGCTGCCTCTGAGTCTGTGTAGCCATAGCTTAGCTATTGGTTACATCAGATTGGATCTATGTCATCAGATGCGTTACATCAGTATTTGGGTGATTTAGTTAACATGGCAGTGCTTTTCTCATTGCCACCAGAACGCGAAGAGGAGGAGACTAAGGCTTTCTTTTTCTGAGCTTTATCAGAGAAATGCTAACTGTGAACAGTTTGTAGGATTTGTTGTGACAAAGGCTTGGTTGTGTGAAGCGTTTGAGTGTACGCAGTGGGGAACAGGCCGAGCATCACAGAATAGTAGTGTGTGAAGAATGCTGACAGTCAGATGGGCCAAATTCTGTCTGTGTATCGTGCAGCTTTATTAATAATTATCTTCATTTTGCTAATGGGGGAATTAAAACTGTATTAGATAGAAAATGCATCTGTTTATATATTCAGTAATAATATATTTTAAAGTAAGCTCTCTCTTATGTTTATTGACACACTTATATTAGTGTAAGCATGCAGCAGTGGCAGTGTGGGAAATACCAAGCTAAGCAGTTTTTTAGATATGAGATTCTGAGATTGTACACCTTAATTTTTCATGTGTCTCTGCAAAAAGTTGGTGCTTTGATGCATAAACTCTTTGAAAATCTTGAGATTAATACTTGATGTTAAAAGAAAAAAAAAAACAACAACAGAAAAAAAAAAACAACACAAAACCAACTAATCTAAGGGATGTCAAATTCTAAGGGCCCTGAATTTCAGGGACAGCTTGTCTGTTCTTGCTTCGTCAGCTTGGGAACTTGGCTTAGCCTGGCAGGTGGGGGTGTTCGTGCTCAGAAACTACATAGTTTAGTTTCACTGTTATGGCACAAAGTAAACGACGGGTCACTATAGAACATCAAATACGAGGCCAAGTAGTAGGAAATGTCAAGGAAGAGTTGAGTGTGTGGAACTCTATTGATTCTTTTTTTTTTTTTTCTTTCTGTTTTGTTTTCTTTTAATGCAGCTACTCTAACCTGCTGTACATGGCCACCCAGATCGCCTCTGGAATGAAGTATTTAGCATCTCTGAATTTTGTGCACAGAGATCTGGCAACTCGCAACTGCTTGGTGGGGAACAACTACACCATCAAGATTGCCGACTTCGGTATGAGCAGGAATCTTTACAGTGGGGATTACTACCGTATCCAGGGAAGAGCCGTGCTGCCCATACGCTGGATGGCCTGGGAAAGCATCCTCCTGGTAGGGACTGCACAAAGCCATTCTCTCTCCCTTTGAATTTTTCACTGTGCCCCAGGAAGAGTAACACGTGTGTGTGTAACAGTTCTTATCGTGTCAAAACATATGCTACAGATGGCCCTGGGTGAGATGCCCATTAGGTTGCGTTGGACACAACCCAGATCCTGGAAAAGGAGGAGCATGTCCTTGGAAGTAGAGCACAGATCATCTGGGGCGTAATTTCTGTTCTGTGCCTGGCGTTCAGGGTTCCTGCTGGAATCATAAGGAAAATTGCCTTTCTGTGCTTGTTTCCCCAGCTGTGAAGCTGAGAGGGACAGGGACAGAACTTCCTGAGTTTCAAGTGCCAAGTCTGATTTTAAGGGTGGGGCTTTGCGTGTTCAAGGGTCCTGCTCTCTCCCCTTAGGATATTCAACAGCCCAAACGCATCCAGTCTGGAGGCAGTTCCTTAGTATTCAGCCCCATATTTTTTTTCCTCAGAGCAGTTGTTGAGATCACCTGGTTATACTTTTTTGCAACACTCTCTCTGAATACCCAGAAAAATTGTAATTACCTCTGCTATAAAGGCTGATAGGCCTAAGCTTTTCTAAATTCACCCTGTTTGTCTGGTTACAGCTGCATCTAAACCATCTTCCTTGTGTGAACATCTTCCAAACATTTACAGACTGTTAGGGTTGCCAGGTAAACCTGGACAATCCCGGTCTTGGATGTTTCCTGCCCAAACAGGCCCTCCAGCCCCCAGTTGTATTCTGTTGTTTTCTGAGCACTTTTTAGCTCCTTTTTACTTCTTCAGAAAGACATTGTTCCAAACGAGGCCAGTTTGGGCACATTTTTCAAAGACAGAAAACAGGGACAGTGAGCAGACTGTCACCGACTTCTTACATGTGCAAAGATCAAAATGATCTTGGCCTTTCTCTAAGAGTCTGGAGTCTGCTTCGCCTCTGCTTTCGCCCCGAGGGCTTTGCCTCCTGTTCAAAGGCTTTTCTGTGGAGGTAGGCAGCAGCTTTCCGCCCCCCTGCTGCAGTACATTTTTCCACTGCTGCAAATACAGACTTTCTCAGGAGGGGCAGTGCCTCTGGCTCTCTCTGAGACTTGCTCCCTGTTTCAAGAGTGAAAACAGTGAAAGTTGCCCCCTCTTAGGGCTGTCCTGGGGGCCCCACAGATGTGCTGCTCCTGCCCCACAAAGCAGCAATGTCATACCCTGGTCCCTTTGGCATTGCTGGGAGCAGGTCACTTGTTCATATGCCTATTTTTTGAGAGCATTTTCCCAGGTACGAATTCTGCATCCTCGTGTGTAGCTGCAGGGAGCGTAGACTGAAACGTTTTTTGCTGAATGTGCGTTGTGAGCAACCCGGGCTTACAACATCCTTTCTGGCCACAGGGCAAGTTCACCACCGCCAGCGATGTGTGGGCATTTGGGGTCACCCTCTGGGAGATGTTCATACTGTGTAAGGAGCAACCGTACAGCCTCCTCTCAGACGAGCAAGTCATCGAGAACACAGGAGAGTTCTTCCGGAGCCAGGGCAGGCAGGTAAGAAAGCAAACGTGACCTCTCCTTCCTCCACTTGACCTGGTCACATCCAAGTAGATCTCCATGGGGCCTTTCTGCTGGCCTTACATCATCTGCAGAAGTCTCTGCTTCTATTACTTATCTTTTCAAGCGTGTCCTGCATCTCGTCCCCTTCCTCCAGACTCATCACGCTGCCTTTCCTCTCTTGGAGCTCCACTGGAAGAACCTCTTGGCCCTGCCCAGTGCTTCTTCCTTATAAGCCACTTCTGTTTCGCTGTGCCCTGGATGCACAGTCCTCAACTTTTCTGGGCTCTCCTACACAATTCTTTTGCTCTTTACCTTTTGTCAGAGCTCTCTCTCACTAGTGCTTTCTCTGAAAGATGAGGAAGCACTTACTGAGGTGAGGAAGGAGGAGTTGTTCGTGCCCAGGGGTTAGATACTCCCTGTAATATCTCCACATGGCTGAGAAGCCTTTGGCCATTTCTAGTTGCTGACGGGCTTTTCTGTGTCATTGTCCTCTCTTGCTAACTCCCCATGGGACTGTGCGCTCCACTGCGGGTACTAGATACCAGTGATGATGCGGGACAGTCCAGCACCTCAGTACTGAGGATCACTCTGCCCCAGAAGGTGGAGAGCCGGTTGTTCGTTGTTCTCCCAAAATTCACCTTCAGCGCCAAACAAGTTAAACGATTAAGGGGAATAAAATTACAGAAGGTTTTATTCACTGGCTGCCGAATACTAATGATTTGGTGAAGAGCCTGAAAGATGTGTATTGAAATGAGGGTGGGGGGGAAATTCTGCCAAGCTGTGCTTCAGATAAGCTCTAAAAGGTGTTTTTTCTGTCTCTGCTAACAAGCTGTCACGATGCTTAGAAAGCCTCATGGGTTGTCTACGGTGAGTGGAAGTATTTGGATTTTACTGTGGTAAATTTGGGTTTGGTTTGTGTTTTGCTGTCATTTGGAAGACAAATCTCTCTGAAGCATTCATGTTTCCTGGGGGACAAAGGACTGTTGTGTGACCAGCTCATCAGACAAGTTGGCAAAGCGTCCTCGGTGCCATTTGAGATGGCATCAAAGCTCCATCCAGACTTCACTGCCAGATTCACGCTTCATGGATTTCAGACACTGCATGATGGCCATGTCTTGTAAACCTGGAATGAAACTGTCCTTTTGGTTTTAATTTAGTAGAGGTTCCATTCTTTTATGAGAAGCCCACTGAAATAGCTGTATTTTCCTTCCTTTCAGATCTATCTCTCCCAGACTCCTCTGTGTCCTAACCCTGTGTTTGACCTGATGCTGAAATGTTGGAGCAGGGATATAAAAGATCGTCCCACTTTTGACATGATTCACCACTTCCTGCTAGAACAAATGGAATCAAACATTTGACTCCGGGGGAAAAAGAGACAAACTGTTGAGAACAGAGTGACTTTGGTGTCTCTGCCTGTACCTCATGGGAAGATGGTCAGGCCACCTTGCTCTCCTCCCTTGACTGTTCCGTATTTAAGTTGAGATGTCCATGGCAGCTGCTCATTCTATTGGCCATGGTCTGACACACAGGACCAGAGGATCTCATTTGGTTGAAAAATCATCTCCTCTTCTGAATCATTTCCTGGGAATACTGTGAGAGGGGTTTTATTAGATACCCGTACACCTTTGGGCAAACGAATGAGTAAAACTGAGGGACTTGGAGCTCTCTCCTGGGTGGAATAGAAAGCTACCGGTCGGTGAGAGCGCTACCGCTCAAGAACAGATTTCTAGAAGTAAAGACTTCAGTCTTCTAAAACGATTCCATTAAATCAAATGGAAGTCTTGTGCACATTAGCGAGGGTTTCTGTATGCTCTTGCTGCAGACGATATGTATAGTGAGAGACGAGAAATGCCTAGAGCTAGGGAATGGTTTAATGGACTTGAGAACTGACGGAGCTGGATTTAGCAACCCTTTGGAAGTAACGCTACCAGGGTCTACGGAGGACGCTGATAGAAGAGTCCAAGATCATGTTCTTTTTTCCTGTGGTTGTTAAGCACTGCTTTTGTTATATATGTGCGTTTTCCCCACACTGGATTTTTTTTTTTCTAGAAAAAAAAATTTTTTGAAAATGAATGTTAAAGGTCATAGGAAGGTCACTACAGTAGAAGATCTTCTTTTGACCTACAAATTAAGGCTAGGGTAGGGAGTTTGTATTGAAAAGTAGCTGATACTGTACTACTGTCACTATGTAGATTTATTAGCCTAATGAACTTGTAGCCACAATGGACTGATGTGCAATTAATCCTGTATAAGTACCCATTAATATGAGATCTCTAAGTCAATGCTGTTGCCTGTGCAGAGGGCGCTTAGATTTGGTGAAACCGTATGGCTGAGAGCAGAACCCGCTGTGTCACTTGTCATAGCTCACGCGAGAGGAAAAGGAGTGGAGGACGGGTCGTTCCCCGGCGCACGCCCTCAGATAACGTTTTTCTAGCAGCGGCGGCTCCTCGTCGGGTCTGCAGCAGGGTCGGTGCTGGCGGCCGGGCAGACGCACTTCAGCCCCGGCTCCCTTATTGCCACCATCGAATCTGGCCTCGGGAGATGGGACTGACGTATCCCCTTAGTTTGGGTTCGTGTTTTATTTTGGATGCCCCCTGCACAACGCAAGACAAGTTACTCATTGAACTTGGGGTTGGTTGTTTTTTTTGGTTTTTTTTTTTTTCCTTTGCCGTGTCACAAACGGCTCATTCTCTGGAGGGTTTTAGACGGCTCTGAAATCCATTCGGAGTGAGTTAGAGAATTCAGCTTGTTTCTACAATAAATCCATTGTGGATTTACCAGGTGCCTGGGGAATACTCTGCTATTCCCTCTCTAATCCTTTAGCAAGATACTTAGGACCAAACCAAATATTTTATAAGCTGGGAGAAGATGAAAGCTTTTTTTTTTTTAAACAGCATCCAGGATAGCATATATTTCCAGTAAAGATGATAAAAATAATTTTTGTCTTAGCCACAAGCACAGTGCAAACGGCTGGCTGTGCTCCGAGCTCTGTAAGAAGGCAATGCTGAGAGAGGGAGCGTCAAAACAGTTATAATATGAGGATAATTGTTACGTTGAAAGAAAAAAAAAAAAAAAAAAAACCTGCTTCTGAATTGGCAGATGCCAGGATGGAGTGTGGCATGGCTGCGCCTGCTCTCCGGGCAGAGCACACTCCGTCATGAAGCTTCCCAGTTGCGGCTCACTCAGGAGGATCGTGCCCAGGTTGTCCTGCTGCAGACCCAGCCTGGGGTTTCGCTGGCTGCGCGTAGGTGTCTCCATCCGAGCTGGTCCTCTGAGCCCCTGGTACGTGCTGAGGGGCCGGAGGGTCCGAGTCATCTCCCTGCGAGGGCTACACGGGCTCAGGTGAATCTTGCCCCCAAATGGACATTTTTTTTGTTTCCCTTTTGACTAGAGGGGCCCAGGGTGAGCTGCCGTTCAACGTGCGCACTGTCTGGTGCTGGGCGATGGGACTCAAAGCCAGCCTGGTCCCTGCTGCAGCCTGTCGGGCACTGGTGGCTGGGAAACCGCGCACCGATTTGTATTTCTGGAGTATTTCTCTCCTGTCCCAGAAAACGTACCCAAGTAATACACAGCCGTGTGCGTGATCTCCTGTACCTCGGAGTTCAGAGACACCAGAGCTCTGTAACATCACCTGGATGGGCTTTGTACTTCTGTTATGTCAGGACGTGCTGTTCCTCCGTTGACATGTTGACATACGAAGTTTCTCTCATATCAATAAATTCTAATGATAACCTTGACAAAAGTGAATTTTTACTTTTTTACCCAGGTGTCTGCACTGAGGACCAATATTTTGGTCTGATTATTCAGTAGCTCTTTGGTAAGTGTGTGACCTCCAGGTTTGGAGGGAGCAGCCACTGGCCATTTGAAGGAATGAACTTTGAAGGGAGTTTCTGGAAATGCTGGGAAGATGCTGGCCTGAGCCCCCTTGGGCTGATGGGACCTGGACCAGCCTGGGATCGTTGCTTGGTGCCATGAACACAGTGCTGCATTTCAGTAAGCAATTTTTTCATCTTCATGTTAAACTCAGATCTAGGCTGGGAGGAACCTTTGTAGGCGTCTTATCAAATTGCCCACTAGAAGCTGAGCTAACTTCCAAGCTTCATTGGGGTGCAGCCATCTGGGCTTGGAAGATCTCCAAGGATGGAGGTGCCACCACCTCTCCTGCCCGTCCCAGGGCTGTGTTGCTCCCATGGAGGAGAATTTTCTCCTTGTGTCCAGTAGGCCTTCCCCTTGGTGCATCTTGTGTTACCTCTTGGTCTTCCACTGCGCACCTCTGAGAAGAGCCATCATGCCCCTCACAGACCCATCCGCCCTGCAGAGCTGGGGTTGCTGGAGGGTTCTGCCCCTGGTTAGAGCTCAGGTATTCAGGCGAACTCAAATACATTTATGAAGGCTGGAAATTCCAGATTTCTCAAAGCGTTTAGGCACCAAGGCCGAGAGTGAAAGCAGCGTTTTTATCTCAGTACAATTTTGGGTGGAGTACAAGCACCTAAACAGATGAGAACAGCCCTCAAATACTCTATGATTTCTGGCTAGTAAGTTAGAAACCTTAAAATGATTCTGCCGGCCACTTGGCCGAGCTCTTCAAGGCCATAGAGGGACTTTGGCAGTGCACCGGGCTGGCTGCTGGTATTGTAGTTGGTGGAAACGATGCTGGTGGCAACAGGCGTAGTGGTTTGACTCGAGGCCATACTGGCCACCGTGGCTGTTCAGTAAAAGGAGACTCGTGTTCTGGGCCTGCCTTCAGCTGGAAGGGGGTGAAACCCACCGCGCACAAGACAACATGACCATACCATGTTGGGAATGGGAACAACCTTCATTCTGCATGAAGGCAGGCAGTGAAGGATTGCGTCCTCCAACAGCCAGACCAGGAGGGCAAGGAGGAGCCAGGGAGAGGAAGGTTGAGCCTTCATCGCAGCGCGGTGAATCCCTGAACCTCTGCCCTGAGGTTTCCTCAGCAGAAAGGTGTCCACCGGGGCCGGCGTGTGCAGACAGCGCTGGGGCAGTGACCGGGGCATGCACAGCCTAGCTCTCCCTGGTTGTGTGTGCTGGACACAAGCTGCGCCGTGAACACTTATTTGCACTGTGGCTGCTTAGGAGGAACATCTGGCACCACCATCCCAAGGGCTGTGAGCCTTCGGGAAACCTGACAAAGGCTGTAAAAATCTCTGTGCTCATCCAAAAATTTCCAGGTGGGGGAGGAAAAAAAAAAAAACCAGACGTGTCCAGAAAAACCTGAGGAGCTTTGTTGTGCAGCTGGAAGAGCTGTCGGGTACCGACGCTGCTCCCGGCAGCATCACAGAGGTTTCCCGGGTGACTGCACCGCGCTGCGTCTCCCTCCTCCCGCCGCCGCCAAGAGCTGCCGCACTGCCATGGCAGCCCCCAGGGAAAACCGCTTCTTCCCGCCCGAGCCCTACTATATCCCTGGGTAAGTTGTGAAGTTCATCCAAAATGTCTGCTCATTTCCAATGCAAATAGCTCCTCCGCCTGGGATCACGTAGTATTTATGATTCATGGTATTTTGGGTTGGTGTGTTTTTGGTTTTTTTTTTTTAAGACACTATTAAAGATTCCATGTCACAGTGCTCTGAAAGAGAGAGACAGGGCTCCAGGAGAGGCAGCACCACCTTGTAACAGGGTATAACTAAAGACCATGCCCCATAGCGTGTTGAGGGTAAAGTCAAAATTCTTCAGTTTTTTCTCCTCCTCTTTGTTCATTTGTTTTAAACTGCCAAAAGTCACCAGGGTGGCCGGGCAGGGTTTGGTTCCCAAACTGCCAGAACTTCTGCATCAAGGATATTTGAGGATCTCCTTTGAATAAAGAGTTGCATACGCACGATAAGCTCTTGTCAAATCGGTTGGAGCGCAGTCCAGCTGCCGGGACCTCCTCTTTGAAGAAGTCAGTGACGCTGTGGGATGCTGGTGATCTCGCTAATATAGAGTTAGATTTTTATTTTTTTTTCCCCAAAGCTTTTTGCAACATCCTCCTCTAAAGGCTTGGAAAGAGGCAACGAGTTGTTGGTGAAAAAGCTAAGGCACGAACGGCAGAAATCAGTGGATGGGCTCCGTGGTGAAGTAGGGAAGTTGTGTGTGGGGTCCGCGGGTGACCCGTGCTGGGAGAGGTGCTCCGTGACACGCGTAATGGGGCTGGACGGCCACCGCGGGAAAGCAGACTCCTGTTGGTAGGAATTCACTGGGATTAGCCCAGCCTGAGACCCACTCCGAGGGGCGTCGGGACCTGCCGGGGCGCGGGGGCCGATGACAGACCAGGCGGCGAACCTCAGCGCAGAGAGACCAGGCCGGCCGCGGGCGCAGCGCGGGCCCGGGCAGATCCCTGCCCCAGGTAAAGGGTGGAGCGGGATTCCTCCCCCCGCCGTGCTCCTGCCGTCAGGATGGCATCCGTCCCTCCCGTCACAGCAGCGGGCAGGATTTTTCCATTGCTGATCTCCGTATCTTCCAAACTTACATAAGCCCTGGCGCTGGGCGTTTCTAACGCGTTCTTATATTGCTGCGGTTGTCGCAACGATGTGATGTGTTACTCCGGGCCTGCTGTCACCCTGTCAGAGCTGCGTGCTGGCAGCCACTTGGGAAAGACGAGTAACAGCAAGGAGGGGAACCGGGGCTGGGCTTGCACCTCCAAAAGCCTCCAACCCTCCCCTTGCTGGCGCCTGCCTGCAGACACCCCCCCAGAAGCGGCTTCGAGCCCTGACGCCGACCCAGCGACGGGGCTGCTCCGCTCTGGTGCTTTGGCCGCTGAAGGCAGGAGGAGGAGGAGGAACCAGATCCCGCTCCTGCATTTTGCAGCGTGGTGCAGGCTCGTAGCGTCACCCCAAGCCCCGGTGGGTGGTGAAGGTGCTGCTTTGCATCTGGTTTGGCTGGCTGAGCGCCAGGAGGAGCTGCCTGAAGGGCATCGCCGGAGCCCAGGCTCTGCTGCCGGAGACGCTGCGCCCTCAGCTGCGGTGCTGGCGGGAGGAGGAGGAAGGAGCCGCGTTGCAGCATCTCACCTGCTGTTGCTGGTGAACCTGTTGCTGGTTGCTGTCACTCAGGTCGGGCAATGGTCGGAGCCAGGACTTTGAAAATGCCGCTGCAGTGCTCAGGAGCATTGGGAAACCAAACCCAATGCATGGGGCCAAGGGAGGGGATTCTGCCCCGCTCAGGGGAGCCCCCCCTGCAGTGCTGCCTCCAGCGCTGGGGCACCAACAGCAGAAGGACACGGAGCTGTTGGAGCGGGGCCAGAGGAGGCCCCGGAGATGATCCGAGGGCTGGAGCCCCTCTGCTGGGAGGACAGGCTGAGAGAGCTGGGGGGGTCAGCCTGGAGAAGAGAAGGCTCCGGGGAGACCTTGGAGCCCCTTCCAGTCCCTAGAGGGGCTCCAGGAAAGCTGGGGAGGGACTGTTTACAAGGGCATGTAGTGACAGGACAAGTCAAGCTTGGCTTCAAGCTGGAAGAGAGGAGATTTATACGAGGTCTCAGGAAGATATCCTTTGCTGTGAGGGTGGTGAGCCCCTGGCCCAGGTTGCCCAGAGCAGCTGTGGCTGCCCCATCCCTGGAGGGGTTCAAGGCCAGGTTGGACGGGGCTTGGAGCCACCTGGGCTGGTGGGAGGTGTCCCTGCCCAGGGCAGGGGGTGGCACTGGGTGGGCTTTAAGGTCCCTCCCAACCTGAACCATTCTGTGACTCTATGGGTGGTTTGGGGGCTTGGCACACGCAGAAGGGGTAAATCCGTGAATCCCAGGCACAGCTCTGCCTGCCCCATCGCGGCTTGGTGGAGCTGGGAAGGGCCCGGAGGCTAGCAAGGACGGGCCCAGGGCCAAGGCTTTCCCTGGCGATGAGGAAGGCTGAGCAGGTTTAGGTGCCACAGTCCGGGGAGTGGCGATGGAAGAGAGATGGCTGAGTAAGAGAAAAGCGAAATGGGGCTCGGCCTCGGGAGCGCAGGTTACTCACTGCTCGCCAGCGAGGTTTGAGACCAGCGGCTTCAGCGGGAACTAGAGAAATGGGGGACCTCGCTGGTTTCTTAAGCAAAACGCCAAGCAGGAGAAGGTCAAACAGCCCTGCTGAGACCCGTCTCTTCCCCAGGTGCCACGGCTTTCCCCAGCAGCGCTTGTCATGCGCTCTGCGGCAGATCCCTTCTCCATAAACCCGGCCTGACTCGCCCCAGCTCCTCGGATTACCTCGCTTTTAATTGCTTATGAATTGAATCCTTTCTCAGCCCTGCCATTATTTTGTTCATGATCAAAACCTCTCTGGCCATCCTGTAATTATTCAGGCTGTGTCATTTGTGCTCTTGCTCAGCTTTATCGTCCCGGCGTAGCTTCCTTGTGTTGCAAGACTCCTTGAAAATCAATGGGGAC
The DNA here is from genome assembly GCA_013400035.1 of Rynchops niger. Lineage (NCBI taxonomy): Eukaryota > Metazoa > Chordata > Aves > Charadriiformes > Laridae > Rynchops > Rynchops niger. The sequence continues at coordinate 250,980 of VXBH01000022.1, forward strand.
GAGCCACTGAGCTCCTCCGGCTGCTGCCGGTGAGGGATCCTGCATGCAAAGTGGGAAAACTTGCCAAGCGTAAATGCACGGCTCTGCATTTGTTGTTTAAAGTATTTGGAAGGGAAAGTACTTACTCATCATCTTATGATCCTCGTGCATCATCTGGCTTTACCCCCAGATACGCAGCAGGATCATTGATTGAATATTTCTGTCTGTACATTAGCTCTGCCTCTCGTCTTCAGTGGTGGAATAACATCACCATTAGGAAATTTGATACTGGGAATAGATGAAGTTTCTGATCCGTGCTGGTGGACTCGCGAGTGGAGCCAGAGCTCCGGCACCTGCCCTGATCCACCGAAGAGTCAAACTGCCCGGCCTGGGCCGAGGGGAGCGGGGAAGCAGTGTGTCCCCACGGACCCCACACAAAGGGACCCAAAAAATGGAGCGATGTTTGTTCCACAGCTGCCTGTGCCTCTCCTGTGCGGTGCGGTGCCCGGCGGGTCTGTGAGCCCGGCCCCGCTCCTCCCCGCGAGGGTACGGAGGGTACCAGCAAGGAGTTCTTCTCATTTTTGAGTTTGTGTTGAACAAGGGACACTGGGGAGGTTCCCAGTAACTCCCTGTGTTTTAGAGCAGAGAGAGGGATTGCAAAACTTAACACTGAGGCATGTTTAATTGGAAATAATATTTTAACTGGGGGGCAGTTGACGTTAGCGCTGACAGTGACTGCAGCCCCCACTGTGCTCCCACCAGGAGCTTTCCTGGCCGCTGGTGTGGCTCCTGGACCTCATCCCATGTTCATATGTGAACCAGAGCACGAGCCTGTGCCTGTGCCCACCTATAAATCTATGAGCTGCTTTTTGTGCTCACATGTAAAGACATGCATGTGCAAACACGCGCCTGCCTGGCTCCACGTGTAACCACACGCATCTTCTTGGAGCATCTCGAGCATCCCCTCGCGCTGCTGCTCCTGTGGTGTGAATGCGTCCACGTTCCCAGGTGCATCCCATGCAATCACCTTCCCTGGGCTCAGGTGCTCCTACCACGCGCGGTCCCGGCCGTGGCCTTTCCAGGGTACAAAAGCTCTGGAGCAGATTGTCCTACCAGCGGACACCTTCCAACGCCGCCTCAGTGACTGCTCTGTTTTGGTTTCCCCCTCAGCTACGAGGGCTTCGTCCCTCAGTACAATGACCAGTTTGGAGAGACCTTTGGCAGAACCACGTACCGGCTGCTGACGGACCCCGGGGTTCGGAAGAGCCCCCGCCCCGTGCTGGCGCTGCTGCACAAGCAGAAGTTTGTGGAGGACTTCAGCGGGACGAAGCACAGTGTCCAGGGTTATCTCCCTGAGCGTTCAGGTGAGCAGACCCTGGGGTCTCATCCCTTCACCAGAACGGGCCCTGCTAACGAGCCCGGGGTCGGTCAGGGACAAGGGGGGGCTGTGCCCATCCTCAATGGGCTCCTGGGGTGAAATAGGACATTTTCTGTGGAGTGACCGCAGCTCTGGAGTCAGAGCACGGACACCCGGTGGGGAGCTGGAGCACTCGGCCTCAGCTGATGGGCAGGGGCTTCTCACCTTGAATCTGGAGGGTTTTAGGTTATCTTCAGTGAAGCGAAGGCAAATGATTTTATGGCGTATTATGGACTGACTTCTGAATTCCTCCATATTCCTGTGGTGGTTTGACCCCAGCTGGCACCTAAGCACCGCGCTCTCAGTTCTCCCCAGCGGGAGCCGGGGAGAGAATCGGAAGGGAGAAAGTGAGCAAACTCATGGGTTGAGATAAAGGTGGTTTAATAATTGAAATCTAATAATAATAATAATAATTAATAATTTTAACAAAAAGAAAAATAACAAAAAGAGCGAAATAAAACCCAGGAAAGGCAAGTGATGTAAATGAAAACCATTGCTCACCGCCAACTGACCGATGCCCAGCCAGTCCCCGAGCAGTGCCCCTCCAGCCAACCTCCCCCCCAAGTTTTATTGCCGAGTATGACACTATACGGTCTGGAATATCCCTTTGGGCAGTTGGGGGCAGCTGTCCCGGCTGTGTCCCCTCCCAACTTTTTGTGCACCTCCAACCTGCTCGCTGTTGGGGCAATGTGAGGAGCAGGAAACGCCTTGGTTCTGTGTGTAAGCGCTGCTCAGCAGTAACTAAACCAGCTCTGGGTTATCAGCACTTCCCAGTACAAACCCAAAACGTGGCCCCGTACAAGCTCCTGTGGAGAAAATGAACTCTATCCCTGCCCAAACCAGCACAATTCCTCAGGCTAAAATCCTTCTCTCTGGGGAAGGTCGGCTCTGCCCCTCTGACCCTTTCCCGGCCGCCCCACCTGGTCCCAGCTCCTCGTGCTCAGGGCTCTCACTCGCAGCTCGAGGTCCGTTTTGTGTCTCGCAGCTCCTTCCTGTGCCCGTCCCACCTGCCCCACTTCTGCTAACGGGCCCCGTTTCCTCCGTCAGGCACTGAGACACACACAGGTAGATTCCCAACAGTGGGAATTTGCAGGAATCTCTTACCGAGTCCCAGCCCTTCTGGACAAAGTGCCTGGTCCTTGTTGAGCTACACCACAGCCCCACAGCCGCCCCTCTCGGGGACGTCTCCTTGGGAGACTCAGTTGCCATGAGCCACCTCACGTGTCCGAGCTGTAGCTGTTGGGGACACCCTGTTCGGTGGGAGCGAGTCCTCCCCCGGCTGAACACAGGGGTTTTGAACCCGGGTGGGATTTGGGTCTTTGTTTCCCTGAGGGCGGCCACACCAAAGGGACGCTTTCCCATTTCACGCTGGGAGTTCGTGCGGTGCAGCTTCTTGCAAACTTTTGGCCTTTCTGTTCATCCTAGCCCTGTTTTCCAGCATCCAGGTCTCCACCGCGCAGGTGGTGCTTACAGGCTTCATTCCTGGACATTTAAATTTGCATTTCTTTGGACTAAAATGTAGTTTGGACGGACCCAACCAACCAGTCGACCTAGTTGCTCTCTCTCCTTATCTTGCCCTCATTCTTGCTCTCTCCTCGCTGGCAGCTCACGTTTGCTGCTCGTTGGTGAGACGCCGAAGAACGTGGCCACAGGGAGCAGCACCTTGCCGTGCTGGTAGCTCTTCATCGACAGCTCCTGCTGTCGAGCTGTCGGCGGGCGATCCCTCAAACCCTTCACTGCAAACTTCGTTAGTGCTGCCTGGCGTCCTTCCGGGTGTTTTACATGGTGGAGGTCAAAGCGCTCCCGGCAGTGTTGGATCTGGGCGGTTGACTTTGGCAAACTCTGCCTGAAGACTTTTTTTCTCCAGGTCTGTTTTTGATGGAGGCTTGTTGATGGGCACCAAGTACATCGCTGTTTTCTATCAGTAGAGTCCCATGTTGTGTTCCTCCGGCTCAGCTGGTCGGGGACATCAGGCCGGGTTACGCTGGATCTCCCGGGGTGGCCGTGTTGGTGTTGAGGGGGGTCACGGCACAGGCCACGCGGGCCGGTGCCTGCTCCCCGGGAACCTGGGCTGAAAACTTGTGGATATTGACTCAAACCAAATGCACGGTGCTCTCCTGGCTTTTAATTGCGCCTTACCAGGCAACCTTTCTGAATCAGTAAGTTCGCAAAACTCAGGGTCATAAAAAAAGAGCTTATATGGATTTCTCAAGTATAAAACTTTGGGGTTTTTCCTTTTCCTTTGGTTTGCGGGATAAAAAGAAAAGAGTAGGTGGAATATTTTTCATTAATAATGAAGGAAATATTCAGACAAACCTGCTTTAAAATTTGCAGACTGGATTGAAAGGTCACTTTCCTCAAGAATTTGTCTTTATTTTGTCGCTAGCCCGGGCAGCACTTGATCGTTCAGTTACATGGAGTATATATACTTCACAAAGTTATAAACAGTATATATACTTCATAATACAATTAGGAACAGGCTGCAAACCTAAATGCCCAACAGAAGTTTTATACTCTTGCCGAAAGGGGCAGATTTTGCTCCGTGCTCTTTGAACAGGGACAGGTTGTAGTTCCCCGTGACTCTCTGCCGACGAAGCCTTCGCTGGAGGACGGTGTCTGGTCCCTGGGGCTCTGTGGGACGCAGACGCCCGACGAGGAGGTCGGGGGAAGGCAGTAACGACCCGAGGGCTGAAAGAAATAACACCTGCGAGAACAAAAATGGAAGGAATTTGGTTTGTTGAAAAAAAGACCAGACTGGCCCAGACACAGTTCTCCAATAAGGAGAAGGTTGTTGCAGGGTGTAAGAGGGGTCTCTCCCCGTCCCCCCGGAGGAGGGAGGACTTCGCTCCACTCCTGGCTCAGGGCAGGAGGTGTCATACGGGGCCGGGCAACCAGGGGGGTGGTTTTAAGGGAAATTCAGGCAAAAGTTGCCGAGCTCGGCTGTCCCTGCGGAGTCTCCAGATGCAGGACTCCGTCCCTAGGTCCCTATTTAGCAACCGCTGGATGTAAGATGACTTTTTTTTTTTCCAGCCAACCTTTCCTCGGCGAGCAGCAACGGAACCAGCGCACGAGTTCCTCGTTGGATGCAGGGGGGGAGCGTCTGTGTTCGGGGTGTGCTGACGCAGCCACGCGGAGAAAGGGATACGGGGTGGAGTTTATCCCCTTAATCTTTATAGCTTGGCCGATGGTGTTTTACACTTTAGGCATTGCTGAGAAAAAAATTTAAGTTACTGAACTCGTATTTGTGCAGATTTTCAGTGCAGGCTGGTTTATGGGACGGGGCTGATGGCACCGGCAGGATGGGATGCTGTTGACCTCCAGGCTCCTTTCCTTCCCTCCGATGGAGCGTGTAAGGGACGAGATCCAGCGCGATGGGAATCCTTCATCCTTGTTCGGCCACTCCTTTCCCATAACTCGCTGTCTGTCCCGCAGGATACTTTCCCTATGAGAAAGCCGAGGCTGCAACAACCTTTCCTGAACCGGCCCCTCGGCCAATACCTCCCCCGCCGGTGCCAGGGCTGGAAGAGGCAGAGCTGGTGAGGATGCACATGGACCCCGAGCCCCAGGACCATCCCGGCGAATACGTCCCAAGGACACGACTGCCTCGGGGGTACCCGCAGGGGATTCCCTGCCATCCCGCATCGGAGGGGCAAGAGTGGCGACTGCCCGAGATAACCCCAGGAAAAAGGTGTGGAGCTTTGGCAGGGAGCAAACCGGTAAGCAGTTTTGGGTGGAAAAGAGACGTGGTAAGGGATGCTGCTGCTGCCGAGGGAGGGGGGTTTGGGGACTGGTGGGCATGGAAGGGATCTCCTCAGTCCGGGGGTGCGAAGAGGGAACTTCACATGGGCATGAATGGCAAGGACGGAAAGTGTCTCATGTAGAGAAATATCAAATACATGAATGTTTCTAGCAGCAGCAAATTCACCACGTCTTCAGGAAATTGTTGTCATCGTTAATTTCTCTTCCTAATCAAAAAGGCTTAACTTCTCGTTTGGTTGAGTTTTAGCTTCAAATCCCAGTCACTAGATCCTGTGTTACGCTGTGCTTCGTGGCCTGGGTTTCCTTCGGGTGAAGCAGGAGCCCTGCCACTGCCCTCTCCCTCCTCCTCCCAAAAAGAGCGCGGTCCTGGCACCTTTGGTTACCTGCCGGGGTCCTGACCCCTTAACTGCTCCCTCCCCAGTTTCCCGCCATGGTTATCCCTCGTTCGCACACGAGCGCTGGGATTTGCCGGTGGAGCCGGCCGCTGCTCTGCGCGGCACCAACCTCACCCGGGACCGTCGTGTTTGAGCCCCTGGTTTCTCCGGGAGCCAGCGGTGGCGTTTGTCACGCCGCAGCCAGCCGGGGCTCTGCAGGTCCCCTGAAGGCAGAGATTAGAGATAGATCCGAGCCAGAGTCAGAAGCTGGCTCGGATATAAACCCCAAGAAGGGGCATTCCTGCTCCTTGCTCTGAGAACCAGGCTTGTGAAGGAGCTCAGCACCCGAAGATCCCCTTGTTCTCCCTGGGGATTTTGCAAAACCTCTGCGTGCAGAGAGCTGGGCTGGTAATTTGACTTTACCAGCAATTCTTGGAGTAGCTCTTAGTGTAAGGCCAGGGAGAAGGAGAAATGGCAATTGCCGTTCACAGGCTCTGGCAGTGATTTAAGCAACGGAGCCAAAGGAGGAAGCGGATTTTACTGGTGTTTATTTTATTTCCGCTTTTATTTTGAGCCCGTAAAAATGGAAGGTGTGACTCTGCCAGGAGTGGCTGAAACTGCGGATGTGGAGCAAGATAATCGGTTACCAAAACTGGATGTACCAAATGTGATCCAACAGAAAGTCATTCCAGGTAAAAGAGAGGGAGGTCACGTGTGCCACGAGTCCACCTCAGAAGAAATCGTCTCTTCCCCTGGGGAAACCTGAGACATGGGCCAGTCGCTCCAGCTCGTTTGAACGCTGTGGGATGGAAAAGGCCCCTGCTCCTCTCCGTGCAAGGGGTGTTTCCTTGGGATGCTGCCACCCCCTGGATATCCCCCTGAGGGACACGAGCCCATGGTGGAAGGGATGCAGGAGCCACCTTGGTTCCCCGTAGCCTGCCCAGGCTAGAAAACGCTGCAGAAGGGCAGGAGAGCCGGGCCATGGGCTCTGCACCACCTCCACAGCTTGATGAGTATCTTACCGTTGAGGTGGTTGTTTCTCTCCTAGAAATAAGATGCTTTTCTGAATCATCGAATCAACCACCAGTGCTGTCTTGCACCATCATAAATGTCTAAAGCTCTGTCTCACAAGGAGTTAGACTCTGTAAGTTCTCCATTTGCTCTGGAGGAGTGCTCCTCTGCAAGCAGGAGAATTATGGAGCGTTCACGCACTGAGCTCCCCCCAAAGGGTACGGCGCGGGCAGGAGGGATGCTTCGCTCCGCAGCCGACTGCAGGGGAGCCCCTCTGCTGGGAGGACAGGCTGAGAGAGCTGGGGGGGTTCAGCCTGGAGAAGAGAAGGCTCCGGGGAGACCTTAGAGCCCCTTCCAGTCCCTCAAGGGGCTCCAGGAAAGCTGGGGAGGGACTCTGGAGCAGGGAGCATAATGACAGGATGAGGGGGAACAGTTTCAAACTGGAAGAGGGGAGATTTAGATTGGATATCAGGAAGAAATTCTTGGCTGTGAGGGCGGTGGGCCCCTGGCCCAGGTTGCCCAGAGAAGCTGTGGCTGCCCCATCCCTGGAGGGGTTCAAGGCCAGGTTGGACGGGGCTTGGAGCAACCTGGGCTGGTGGGAGGTGTCCCTGCCCAGGGCAGGGGGTGGCACTGGGGGGGCTTTAAGGTCCCTTCCAACCTGAACCATTCTATGAATGCAGGGGGTGCCTGTCAAAATGTTCCAGATGGAATGAAAGAGCATCGGTGTTTTAGGATGCAGAAGACAAATGTCCTTTGGAAAGAGGGAGTTCTGGCTGCTTTTAGGTTGTCCCCCTCTGTATCTTATGTAGTTTTAGACTTCATATAGTTTCTGTCTTATAATTGGTGAAACCTTGTTGGCTGGGGAGGGCAAGTGAGGAAGAAAGGTTGGACCCCCAGTTGTTAGCCCCTGAATGCGTGTTAAACTGGGAGAGAACGATGGAGCTGTTGGTGTAGACTATAAAAACTGAAACGTTTCTTCCGTACCTCATGGAGAGAAAGATCAGTACAAAGATCACTTCAGCCCCATTGAGTTTTCCTTGGGAATCATAAGAAAAGACTCTTTCAGAAAAGATACTTCACATGTAAGAGTTAATTTTACAGTTTAAATGGATGACTTTTTTCCTTCCTACACTCTGCCAAGTTTTATATTTATCCCAGCCTCTTCCACGTCCAGACTGGTTGATCCTTGTACAATATGTATGTTCTCTCTTGTCTTCATCCCAAGGGTACGCTGGATTCATCCCCCGCCTCACCTGGATCTATGGCGTGAACTACGTGCGGGGCGTGAAGGAAGCCATGAACGAATTTGAACGACATCAGGTAGATTATATCCACAAATCTTATTTCAAGAATACAACGCGGGTATTGATTCACCTGCAACACCAAACGCGGTTTCACTTACAGCAGGTAGCATTAGAACTGGGGTTATAAGGACAAGCAAAATAAAATGCTATTAGGTAACGTGTTGAAAAAAATCATGGGAAATTAAACGCTAACTTGTTTCCCTGGGATGCTAAGGGAGGATAACTGAGTTCATAAAAGGATTAAGCAAAGCTTTGGAGGGTTGGTTCAAGGGTGGCTATTAAAAATGTTGCTCTGAGTGCAGAAGCACAGGATGCACCTCTCTGGGCTTCCCCTGCGCAATGTATCTTCTCGCCCTGGACGGCTCTGCCGGATGGCATTTCTCCCTTTTAATGGGTTGTAAGGCTTTTTCCTTTACTAATGTAATTGTTCTTAAAGGGATCCACATCTCCTGTCTCCTGCTTCTGGGAAGGATGCAGAAATGTCTCTACTGAAAAAATATTTTGTCCCCTTGCTTCTAAGATCCTCCCCCCCCACCATCTACTGCCATGTAATCCTCCTGCACGGGAAAATGAGAGCCCTCCCACGGTAGCTGACAGTTTGCCTTCAAAGCTCCACGTTTCTTCCTCCTGCCAGGATGGGGTGGGCTCCCTGGGATGCCGCCATCTCCCTGGTCTGGCGCCGGTGGGGGCTGATCAGCTCCATGAAATCAGGGGACAACATTTCCAGCCCTTTCTGGTCACCGGGATTCACTGCGCTGCCTTCGTCCCAGAGCCTGTGGGTCTGACGTAGGGAAAAGGCCCAGGCTGAGGATGCTCGGCCGGGAAGGAGCGACCCCGCGGGGGGGTGGCAGGGCTGGTGGTGCTCAGGGCAGCCCCGTCCTTTGGCTGAAATGCATTTCCCTCTGCTGCCTTCCTCATCCTTTCCTTCTGCCGGTAATAGGAATTGAAATACAGCAAACAGAACAACAACAAAAAAAACCAACCCCAGGCGTTATGGAACATAAATGTGCTGTTTGCAAAGCCTTTCGGTCCCTGATGGCTGAAGAACTGCCTGCCGTGCCATAAATCAGCGAGGGAGGTGTTTGTCGGCGGCGGGGTTCAGCAGAAGCCGGGCTGGCGGAGGTTGGCCGCAGCACCAGGCGCGGAAGGAATATAAGCTAAAGGGGGGAAAAAAAAAAAAGGAAAAAAAAAAAATCACACCGCATCTCTATCTAAGATGGCTTCTGACTTCAAGCCACTAATCTTCTGCCCTACATCTCTGTTGCCCTAGGTTACGTACCGGGATGTGCCACGGCTCACTGCTTTTACTGCCTGCATCAGGCAAAATAACGCCACCCTCTCGCTTCAGTGCCGCGCTTGGGGAGTCGCAGCAACGGCTCCGTCGTCGGCCACAAAAGGGTTCGATGGTCCCCGCGTTTGCTGGGCCCCACGAACCCCATCCCTTCCCCCCTCCCACCCCCGGCAGGGCACGCAGCTTCTGGGGAGACCTTCAGAGCCGTGGAATTTCCATCCTCCGGCACACTGGGCCTGACCTCAGGGGGCAGGGACAGACCGGGCAGATTTACACTCTCCCTTCAGTTAACGCTCCCTAAGCCTTCCTCTTGCTCCCAGCCCGGGAATTACGGGCTAATCACCGTCGGTGGGACGGGTGGACAAACGGAACCAGTTGAAGGGGTCAGACCCGAAACACTGACGTGCAGAGTGAGAGCAGAGCCCGGGCACGGACCCACCTCCAGCAGACGCTGCTGGCTCACGCTGCATCCAACGTAGGAGCACGAGGGGCTCGGGGCTGGTGCCCGGGGGGGTGATAATTCAGTCCAGGCTGCCGGGATCCCAGCACCGGCTCTGCACACCCGTGGTAGGAGCCAGCAGAGGCGGCGGCAGCACCCCTGGGAAAAAAACCTATCCCGTGGAAAAGGGGAAGATGCCGTTTAGCTCCTCATCAGAAGAAAACAGAACTGGAAAGAGAACTGCTTTACATAGGCTTAAATATTTCCTTTAATGCAGAGTCAAAGCATATGATGTGGGTGACACCAATATGGTTTAAAATGAACCCTACTTTGGGGGGGGGGGGGTTGTCTTTTTGTTTGTTTTCCAGTTTTTGCAGAGAAACCCGGTTTGCGGCTTCGGCAAGAGATTTCCCCAAACGCACTGGCCTAACTACAGAATTTACACCAGCGACGGACTGATACCTTCCTACATGGGCTTTGTACCAGGTAAGTTCATCAGCTGAGTGAAAATGGGAGTCACTAATGCTAATTACTGTCTCTGTGGTAGTAGTGAGCAGTTCCTGGGACGTTCCGTGTGGGCAGTATTTTTTTTTTTCCCCCCAGTCCGTGCCAGGGCGCTGGAGCCATGCCATCCCCTGCCCCTCTCCCAGCACGGACCTGTGCAGAACCCACCTCTGGTTTCCAGCCCCTGACCCCCGGCTAAAGCAGAGCATTAAGGTATTAGGCTAAAATTTCAACAGATCAGCAATTCATACAGGTACCTTTGGCCACAGCGAAGGCCAGAGCCCACAGCTCCGTAACGTGGGCTGGGAAAGCACGGAGATAAGCTGGAAAGAACCAAACTCAGCTTGCACTTCATGCCGTAAAGAGGAGGAAAATGGTAGGAGGCACAAAATGCAGCAGAAATGAAAGCAAAGAGCGGGAAAACAACTGCCCTGGCAGGGTTGGACCACAGCTGGTAAAGAGACTGTAATGTTGAGCCCAGATGGGAGAAGGTTGAGGCAGTGAACGTGGGTCCAGCAGAAAAAGCGATTTTTAACACACAGCCTGTCCTCGGGAGCTTGAGGGCTGGTGGCAGGGAAAGGGTGGAAGCATCTCACACGCTGACGGCAAAAGGTGAGGCTGGACAGGTCTTCTGAGCAAAGATGGAGAGAAATAGGTTTGTTTTGGCCTCTGTCACCACACTCCGGGGCAGACGGCAAGCGCAGCGGCTGCCGTCCCCGCTGCATCACACTTGCCTGTCCCCATCCTTTGCCCAGGAGCTCGTGGTGGCCCACGTCAAAGCCTGTCTCCTCTGTGGCCACGCTCCCCATGGCTGCAGCCGCCAGCTCAAGCCCCTGGAGAAAAGCTGTTACGAAGCTAAGGGTGAACAGGGCTCTGGTGTTAACACTTGCCCATGTTTTGCCCTCTCTCCAAAGCCGCAGAAGGCAGAGGAGCAGCCCCAGCTCCTCAGGGAGGGTGACCAGCAGGGCGCAGGGGGACAACGCTGACCTGCCCTCGGGAAGTGGCAGCCCAGGGAATGCACCAGCTTTGGTGTGATGAAACGGAGGAACAAAAAACCCCCTCCTACAATGAAGGACAAAAATCAACTACTTAACGTGTTACCTCAAGCTTTAAAAACCTGTTGCCATCCTTTCAGAAGTATTTCGCTGTGTAAGTTTGAAACCAGCCACCTCTTTCTGTAGACAGACTCCTCCCTGCCCCAGGAGCCACCACAGTCAGTGCGATCTTAACTGCTCCAACCAGTTCCACTCTGGAAGGAGAAACTTAAGACAGAAAAATTAACCCCAAATCAGTCACAATCCAGAACACCGAATAGTTTCTTCATCAGGAAAGCAGCCTGCTGTCTCCTGTCCAGCTGCTCAGTGACAGGGTTGTCACTTAGGTGACGCTGAACCTATTAACCGTTTCCACAGTGCAAATGTGCTTTGTTAATAGAGGGCTTTCATGAAACAAGAGTCTAATTTGGTATCAGGTGTTCAGCTCACTTCAAAAGCAGAGAACCTGCAGTAACCCCCCATTTTCATTTTGAAACCTCTACATACCGATTTTAAAAAAAGCGATTCCAGCTGTGTACATAGGAGCTCCTCAGTGTCATCTGTCCTCAGCAGCAGGCGCAGCACAGCTCGTCACAGCTGTCCCCAAGGCTCCTGTGACTGGCCACGGCTATGCCGCAGTGGATCTGCCAGAAACGCCTACGTCCATCAGAGGCACCTTGCCCTGCCCTGGCATAGACACCTCCATGTCCGTTACAGTCAGGAGCCCTCTCAGCTCCCCCAGAGCCTGGCCTGTAACAGGAGGCCACAGGCAGGGACCTAAATTTAGACGCAGTTGGAGATGGATTCCACCCTCCCTGGGGAGCGTATCCCCTCCACCAGTACCCATCATTACACAGCCCCACCAGGAGCGAGGAGGATGGCCACTGCATCCAAGCATCAGTTGTCCACCTCAGTGGAAGGAAGCCTGGTTGCCTCGGGGAAGGTGGCATGGCTCACACCAAGTCCCTCTCTTTCTTTTCCAGACCTCCGACACACCTACGCGCTCACTTTTGGAAACGGCACCCGAAAAGCTTACCAAAAGGAACAAAGGAGACGAGCTTGTGCACTGTGAAAAATGCTTTAATGGTGCCTGTACAGCATTTGAAGTGACTTTGAGACAGGAAGAGAAACACAACACAGACAGAGAAGTTTTGAATGAAAGAGTTCATACAGCTTTAAACAAAATTTACAGGTGTTCATCTGCATAGCTTTTACTCTGCCTCTTCCTCAGCCTCCTCCTCAAACTCCCCCTCCTCCTCAGCTGTAGCATCCTGGTACTGCTGATACTCAGACACCAGGTCGTTCATGTTGCTCTCGGCCTCTGTGAACTCCATCTCGTCCATGCCCTCCCCGGTGTACCAGTGCAGGAAAGCCTTTCGGCGGAACATGGCCGTGAACTGCTCAGAAATGCGTTTGAACAGCTCCTGGATGGCCGTGCTGTTACCAATGAAGGTGGCAGACATTTTCAGGCCACGAGGTGGAATGTCACAGACCGCTGTTTTAACGTTATTAGGAATCCATTCAACAAAATAGCTGCTATTTTTGTTCTGAACGTTCAGCATTTGCTCATCGACCTCTTTCATTGACATACGGCCCCTAAAAACAGCAGCTACGGTTAGATAGCGGCCGTGACGTGGGTCACACGCTGCCATCATGTTCTTTGCATCGAACATCTGCTGTGTTAGCTCTGGCACAGTTAAAGCACGATACTGCTGGCTCCCACGGCTCGTGAGCGGGGCAAAACCAGGCATGAAAAAGTGCAAACGGGGAAAGGGAACCATGTTCACCGCCAGCTTCCGCAGGTCGGCATTAAGCTGGCCTGGGAACCGCAGGCAGGTGGTGACACCGCTCATGGTTGCCGACACTAAATGGTTCAGATCACCGTATGTTGGAGTAGTTAACTTCAGTGTTCTGAAGCATATGTCGTAGAGGGCTTCGTTATCAATACAGTATGTTTCATCTGTGTTCTCCACAAGCTGATGCACCGAGAGTGTGGCATTGTAGGGCTCTACTACAGTATCTGATACTTTAGGGGAGGGTACAACACTAAAAGTATTCATAATTCGGTCTGGGTACTCTTCACGAATTTTGCTGATGAGGAGGGTACCCATGCCAGAGCCTGTACCACCACCAAGGGAGTGAGTAAGCTGAAAGCCCTGGAGACAATCACAGCTTTCTGCCTCCTTTCTTACAACATCTAACACGGAATCAACTAATTCAGCACCTTCCGTATAATGGCCCTTTGCCCAGTTGTTTCCTGCTCCGCTCTGACCTGGAAGAGAGCCATTTTCGTATTAGATTACGGTCACTGCTTCCTGCTTATTGCTTGCAAGCAAAGCTTAGGAGCATCAGGCTACCGCGAAACCCCACAAAAGCTTTCATTTTATCGAGCGCAGAAATGGGGTTTCACACAAGCACCTCTGAAATGGCTCCGTAAGGAAAACGTTCCTTATCAATAACACAGCAGCCATTTAATTTCTCCTGGTATAATGGAGGAGATAATGAGAATCGGAAGAGCAACGACCTCCTGTGCCTCCTCGGACCCACTCTCCCAGCGGCTGCCATCACACCCCGTCTGCAGATCCCCGGTATTTCACGCCCGTCATGGGGGATTAACCGCCCTCCCGGAGCATGTGCGGCGGTGCAGCCCGCAGTGCAGCGGCCCTGCCCTGCCCTGCCCTCCCCACCCCGAGCCGGTTACACGACAGGTCCCTCCCCCGCTCCCGGCGCACTCACCGAACACGAAGTTGTCTGGCCTGAATATCTGGCCGAAGGGCCCGGAGCGCACCGAGTCCATGGTGCCGGGCTCCAGGTCCACCAGGACGGCGCGGGGCACGTACTTGCCACCTGCAAGACAGGGAGAAGCCGTGAGGGCGGCGGCAGGGGCGGCGCGGGGAGGGGGCNCTGCAGGTGCACGATCTCCCTCATGATGGCGGCGGCTCAGCTCACTCCCAGCCCACGCCACTCCTGCCCCAACCGACTCTGACTGCGTGAGGCAACCGCCAAGCCTTATATAGCAGCGGAATGCGCGCGCAGCCTTCTCTTCCCCGCCCAGCCGGCCAGCCACAGCAACTGTTGGCTACTCATAGCGAGGCTCTACAAATAAGGAAATCTGATTGGCTGGAAAGCTGTCATTCAAATCATTGGTTCCTATTTGCCCCGCCCATCTGTCTGTTGATTTTACTGTTAGGCAACCGGGGCCCGCGAATGCCCGCCCTACTCGCTCAGGACGCTCCGGATTGGCTTAATTGAATGATTGATGCCGGGCACGATTGGCTGTGGGCTTCGAGGATGAGCTAACGTCACTTCGTTGGGTGAAAACGAAGTGCCCTGGTAACCGTCGCAATGACTCCGCAGCAGGCGCTGGGCGGTGGCCCGCGCAGCCGCCCATTCCCGAAGCCGTGTGCGCACTTTGCGCAGCGTAGGCGGCGGCTCCTCCTTACTGCGGGAGAGGGGGAGGGCGGTTTCCGGGGAAACCTGGCCGGGCCGCTTCCCCCGCCGGTCCCGAGCATCCCCCCCAGTCCCCGCCTTTCCCCTCCGCTCCCCCGGGAAGGCCGCCCGTCCCCGCCGCTACCCCCGTCCGCCGTCCTCCCTTGGCCCCGGGGCGCTGCGGCGGCGCCGTGGGGGCAGGGAGCCCGTCTGCGCGTGCGCGGGCTGCGGCGCCTTTCTAGCACTTTCTGGCGCGCAGCCGCCTGAGGCGGCGGGGACGGGCGGGCGTTGCTATGGCGACCGCNCCGGGCGGCGGGAGGTGGGGGAGCTGGTCAATGCCCCGGGGAGCCTGAGGGGGTCGGGGGGTCCCAGCTTCTACCGAGGGGCTCGGGGCGGGGGATGCCCTCTGCCTCGGGGAGCCCGACGGGGGGTCCGGCCTCTGCCTCGGGGAGCCCGAGGGTGTCTGGGGGAACTGTTCAGCGGCAGCTCCTGTGCGGGCAGGGCCTGTACTGCCCGGAGAGCGCTCTGAGGGGAGGTCCGCCCGGGAGGGAGCCTGGGTGAGGCGGGGTGCTGTCCCAGGCCTCGAGGTGGGCAGCTGGCTCAGCGCTCTGCTCCGTGACACCTCTGTTCACGAAACAGCCAAACATCCCAGGCTGGATAAATGTCTTCCTCGTATACCTTTTCTCTGCCTCTTACTCTGCCGTACTGTTTGCCTTCCACCATCCAACTTTGTTAGCACGTTCTTGCACTGACAGTTCATCTATTGGTCACAGCTTCTGCTGAGCATATTTTGATCGTTGTTTTAGCAGAGCGTTTTTATGATTATACGTATTCATTAGGATGCCAGCAAGGTCTACAAGTCTTAGCATCTCATCTTGTTTCATACCGTAGCTAAAACTTGAAAGAGGTTCCTAATTGAGTTCCCCAAACTTGGTCTCAGACTGCTGCCTTGATGTGGGGGTGGACTGAGGCAAAAGCGGCAGGTGACCTCGATTCTTTCTACACAAACAGAGCGCGTCAGGCCGGCACTCTGTCATTCAGGCATTCATACAAGGCAGAGGGACACTATGGCTTGTATACATACATACCATGGTAACATGGATAACAATAATCCAACTGCTTCTGTGTCTGGGTCAGGGGAAGAGGTGGGAAGGAGAAGAATAGCGCTGTGAAAACTTTTGCTGGAGATCAAATAGCCTCTGGTAGCTGGCTTAATTCAAAGGTTATGGTGATTGATATTTCTGGCATGTAAACAACATATTCCCCCAGAGAGTCTGGAAGGAGCCCAGGGATACTGGGATCAGCCCCAGAGGCCCTGGGAGGAGCCCCAGAGCATCAGGAGTGACCGTGGAGGATCCTGGGCAGGTCCAGGAGGCCCTGGGAGAGACCTTCATCAGCCCCAGAGGTGCTTAGACGTGACTAGGACACGTGTATGGCTCGTCCTCCACATTCGAAGCCAGAATGTGGGAGGTTTATGCAGTTTACTTCAAGATAGCTGAGTAACGCAAAGGCATCAGGGTCCAGATTTATCACACCTAATTATAGACGTTGATTTGAATAGCTAACTCTGGGCTGCGGTGACAGCAGAGGCAGCGGAAAGGGATGGCTCGGCCCACTCCAGCTCTGAACAGTCCTCTGACAACACCTTTCTGTTCTCTCTAATGGTGCTTGAGGTGACCAAATCAAAAATCTCAAAATTATTTAAGTATCAAAGGCAGCTGGGATGAATCCGGATCAGACTTGCTTAAGATTTCATATGAGGCTGTAACAATCAGTAAGGACAGCTTCTCCTCCAGGATGTGATGCCATCTCTTCAGAGAAACATAAAAAATGGATACTGTCTTCTCTCTGATTCAAAAGATGGAATGTAATCCGGTCTTGCCTGTGTTTTGCTGTCTAGGAAAATACACTCAACATAAATTCTCATCGAGGTGTGCTCAGAACAGCATTAGCAAGCTTCTGCGCTCATGAAGCCCTAGAACCCATCCCTAAAATGGAGCAGGAGGAGCCACTGCAGGGCTAGTCGGAGGTTTGCTGGTACAAGTGCTGCTGTATTTAATGCAGTTACAGGGTGTGTATTTTTCAGCCAGTGCCAAAAAGCAAAGGACTGCGCATCAGTGACAAAGATCTATTTCCTTACTTTGTTAGAAACCAGGAGCCTTTGTAGCCGGTGCTTCTCACAGCTTGTGCTTCAGCCCGCACTGCCTTTAATGTTTGGGAAGCTGTTTGGTAACTTGTAGACCGGGGAAATGGTCGCCACCCCCAGCGTTCCCAGTGGCACCAAGAATTGGAAATACTCTGCTCAGTTAAGACTTGCGATATCTACCTCCAAAATGCTGGCAGGATCACGGCCAGCAGAGCAGGGGATGGTACCCTATGGGGTAGCTAAAACCTCGCACCTGCAATTGAGCTACCAGAGGTTTCCCTGGGAGGTCCAGCCACCTAAACATCTATGGGCTGTGAGGCATTTCAAATTATTCATGCAACATTTATTTTTGCTAATTCTATCCCAGTCAGCTAGTACTTCTGTTAGCTACATGCAGATCCACAGGAAATGACAATTCTATTTTAAATATTTTTGCATTTTTTAAATTAAAGTAAAATGCCAGTACTTCTAAGCTCTCTGTAAGGAGGAACACAGCCAAGCTGCCAGGAATCTCCATGGAGAGCTGCTGGAGCTGCCGACCATCTTAGCCCTGCAACTTCTAATGCTGTGGCAGCCCAGCAACCTAATTAACGCGTACCAGAAGGTGAGCTGGCAAGTAACGAGGCAGGTTTCTGCCAGAACTTTGTCTCACACGAAGCATTCCTTCAAAGGCACACCAGCTGTATGAAACACTGACAATTGGGCAAATTCTGGCAGAAAAAAATTGCACGTTCCATGGTCCTGCCTGAGCAAAATGCTTAAGTGTGTTTCTATTGTCATTGGTTTTATGGGCAGCCAGCACAGAGTCGGTGCTGCAGATTCCTGGGGCAGGGAAGTGGTGGGCAGCTGGAAATCAATTGGGATAACAAGGAAGGGAACAGCTCGACCAAGGTGTGGAGGTACGTGGCTCCCACATCATGTTTTCATTGAAGACATCCGTTTTATCTGGTATTTGATTTCTTTGAAGGCTCTCTTCAAACTCTGCTGCCAGTGACGAGCAAGCAGGTTTCACCTCATTTAGGTGCCTCTGAATTTCCCGTCTGTGAGTTTGCTGTATTGATTAATGGCTGTAACAGGGATATGGGAAAACATTAGGGGCTGCTGTTATCAGGCCAAAGACCCTGGGTATAATCCAGAGAAATAGATGGTGAAATTGGAAATTGCATTTCTGTTTTGTTGACTATGTATTAGTTATTTTTTAACTTTTCATTGCAATTGCTTATGATCTGTTGTGGGGTATTTTAACTATCTGTATTGCTTTCAGCATGGAAACATGTTTTTACTGTGAATACAATTGGTTTGAGCAGAGTGGGGAGATAATTCCTTTAGCTTCTGAGCATTGCATTCCCCTTTTACTGAACCAGTGTTCTTTATGTGCTATGGGTTATATAGAGATCATCACTCCCCTCGGCAGACAGCAATAATTCTTCTCCTGATGCTTACTCAGCAAGATAGCAGTCTGCGTCTCTGAAATAGCGTCCTAGTCTAAACTGAGCCGAGTACCTGGGGCTGGGATGGCGTTGGGGCTGGCAGGAGCCCAAACAGAAATCACAGAACTAATTCTGTTTATATAGGTAAAAATCTGAAGCCCTGAGTTCAAGAGGGGGACACTGCAGAACACCTGTGGGTGGAAGCCTGCCGCCAGAACTAAAAAGCTTTCGGTGCTGGGGTCATTCCAGGTTTATGGTAACACTGAAGTATGGCGTGGGTACGTGCAGACCTTTTGTCATTCTTGTCTTTCTGAGTGTTACTTCTAAGGATAAACAGTACTTTGTTTTCTAGAAATCGTTGCTCCTGAGAGACTGAAGTTACTGAAGGCGAGGGGCTGCTTCCAGAGACTGGTGAGTGAGAGGTGCAGTTGTGGGATTCCTGCTTGAGAGAAGCAGGAACAGCTGAAAGGGATCAAGCCACAGGTCCATCCAGGCCAGTATCTTGTCTCTAATGATCAGCAGCAGTTGATGAGAACAGGGCAAACATAAACGGATGTGGCAGGTGGTTCAGGCAATTCTTTAGCCACAAGCAAGTACCTTTTGGCTTAATACCCCCATTGGATTATTATGAATTTATCTAATCACCTTTTGCAGCCAGGTAAACTTTTGGCATAAACAACCTCTTGTCATGGTGAGTCCCACGGTTTAACCACAAGCTGTGGGGAAGAAGAGCTCCTTCCATTTGGTTTGATGGTTTCCACTGAGCTCCTCAGTTCACAAGGCAGCCATGAGCCTATCACTTCAAAGCTTGCACTCAAGAGATTCCTAACCATTGTCAGTGATTACCATGAAACAGAAAGTAATAGTATACCAGCATTTACTGGATGTAAGGTTCAGCATTAATTGGCAGTTTACATCTCCTTCGTGTTTAAAACCAGTGAACTTTGAACTCTGTTCCCATAAAGTTTCTCTCATTCAGTTCCACAGCTCCAGCGCTGTACATTGTCCAGCGATAAGCTCTATAGGTATCACCTTCTTTCACTCAGGAGATCTGTTTCTCTGGAGAATTTCCACCAAGAAGCAGTGACTAATTCGATCATGAGGTGCACATATGGTAACACCCCCTGCTGTGAACAAAAATAAGCTTTCCTTCACACAAAAGTTGATTTTATCATCCCTCTTGTCTCTCAAACCTCCTCCTCTTCATTCCCAGTGCAGTCCCCTTCCTATTAGGGATTATTCTGTCTCCCTCTTGTTTCCAAAATAGCCTCATCCATACTCCATGCTATTGCCCAGCCCACCTCCCTGCATAAGGGTCTTCTTCCACTAATGCCACAGCTTCTTGAATCACTGATTAAGGCTGCTTTCACATCCCACACATAGAGGGCTTCCACACTGCAGCGTGTCTTTCATTTATGTCCACATCAGGAGTCTCCTTGACAACTTTCCAGACAAGCCTGCTTGCTAATTTATTTCGTTTGTGGTGGGACCAGCTACTAGCTGTGCTGGAGATGTCCTGAGGCTTACGGCGCTGTCCTGCCAACCTCCCTCTTGTGACTAATCCCTGTCATTACACACACAGGGGAGCAGCAGTTTACACTCTGTTTATCTGACTTGAACAGGCTCTGAGTATCTCGTACCGAGGGTATGGTGGAAACCAGGTCAAAGACACCTCTTCTGCCTGGTCTCCTCTGTGTACGAGCGCACAGCGATGTTTTCACTTGCAAAGCATCAAAACACTTTGACTTGCCTGGGTTTGACGGCATTGTGAAAGGACTTCTATGTTAAGAGAGCTGTGGGCAAAAATGGGGATTTTACTGATCCCAGTATTCATTCGGGCTTCTTGTTCTGCTAGCATTTCCATCTACTTCAGGGTGTTCTGAATTAGCTCTTGAAGTAGGAGTGGCATCCATGAGGTAGGATTTAAACATCATATGGCTTCCTACTTCCCTGGAAAATACTCAGATACGTGATGATAGGTGTGGTATAAGAAATAAAAATGTACTGATCGATCTCTAAATTCAGCCATCCTAAAAGGCATTCCTCTCACGTTCTGCTGGATTTGCTCCATCAGTGGTTATGGATTTCAAGTTATTTCATTATTGTAAGAGCCCCAAAGAACTGAAATGAGTGCAAGCGCCTGGTGCTGGACGTTGTTTCTACACTTGCTATTCCAGAGGCCTTCCCTTAACCGCTGAACCGGCTATCTGCTCAGGCAGGACAATATCTCAAGGAGGGGAGGAGTTACAATCACTGCATTGCTAATGAGAAGCTGGAGCTCAGCCATATGACAAGTTTTGCAAAGTCCTTGAAGCATGCATGACCTTCTCACAAATTGCCAGGCTAGGTGACAGCACCTGGTAGGGAGTACAGTTCTATGAAATCCCAGTGAACTAATTAATCCATAAGCATCCTATGAAATACCTGTGTCTCAAAGAGCAGCATTTATCTACAGCCCTGCCTCAGGTCCAGCCAGGTACCAAGAGGGAAGTTAGGACTCCTACAACCACAGGAGGCCTGGATGCGTGAGAATTCGGGGGAAGAAACAACTCCGGTCCTGTGGTGGTGAACTTCTTACTGCAGAACTGGAGTACAGGCAGTAAACCGTTATTTATCTCAATTTTTGTGGGAATTCATTGGTAGAACTCGAATGGGATGTACTGGTTGGGAATGCTGCCATACAGAGAGACCTAGACAGGCTGGAGAGTTGGGCAGAGAGGAATATTATGAAATTCAACAAGGGCAAGTGTAGGGCGCTGCACCTGGGGAGAAATAACCCCATGCACCAGGACAGGTTGACGCTGACC
This sequence comes from Rynchops niger, assembly GCA_013400035.1. Classification (NCBI taxonomy): domain Eukaryota; kingdom Metazoa; phylum Chordata; class Aves; order Charadriiformes; family Laridae; genus Rynchops; species Rynchops niger. The sequence continues at coordinate 271,904 of VXBH01000022.1, forward strand.
TGCTGGAGAGCAGCTCGGTGGAAAGAGACCTGGGAGTCCTGGGGGACAACAGGATGACCATGAGCCAGCAATGGGCCCTTGTGGCCAAAAAGACCACTGGCATCCTGGGGGGCATCAAGAAGAGTGTGGCCAGCAGGTGGAGGGAGGTCATCGTCCCTCTCTGCTCTGCCCTGGTGAGGCCACACCTGGAGCACTGGGTCCAGTTCTGGGCTCCCCGGTTCAAGAAGGCCAGGGAACTGCTGGAGAGGGGACAGCAAAGGGCTACCAAGATGCTGAGGGGACTGGAACACCTCTCTGATGNGTCTGGGATTCTGTGAATCCATGATGCTTTGGAAATGGTATAAACTGGAAGAAAGACAGGAGCCAATATATTCCTGCAAACATGCTGAAATGAAATTTAGGCAGCTCTAGCCAGCAGCAAGTCAGCTAAGCTATTGTGTTTCTGGAGCTAAAATAGAGAAAGTGCTTTCTGGTGTCAATTTTTATATCTAATACTTTTTATTTCCTCCTTATTGATACTTGCTGACAGCAGCAGAACTGGAGTTACGTGTGAGCAGACATTAACTGTCAGAAGAGCTCTCCCATGGTTCAGCCTGAGTGAAAAGTGAGGGAGCTGTGCATAAACATAAGGAATTTATGGACAGTTAGAAAACCCTCAGTATTAATCATTTCCACAATTGCGTTGTAACCAAATGGCTGCAAGCGTCTTAGTTTCAAAGTGAGTGAGTTAATCTAGAATCTCCTTTTAAGTAAATTTCTGCTGTCCAGGTAATCTGGGGATTAATTCTGCAAACATACATAGTGCTGACATGAAGGAGCTGCTTCCTTAGAGAGCTGGGAGAAAAGAATATGTTACTTTTGTTAACTTCCATTCTTCTCATAGGTTCCAAATTTTGTTATTTTTTGCCGTTTTTTGTGACTAAAAACACACTTCAGGGCTTTTAAAATACCAGTCTGGCTCATTGCCTAGTGAATATGTCTATAAGTGTTTTTCTGCCAGACAGAAAGAGAACCATAGAATGGTTTGGGTTGGAAGGGACCTTAAAGCCCATCTAGTTCCAAGCCCCCTGCCCTGGGCAGGGACACCTCCCACCAGCCCAGGTTGCTCCAAGCCCCGTCCAACCTGGCCTTGAACCCCTCCAGGGATGGGGCAGCCACAGCTTCTCTGGGCAACCTGGGCCAGGGGCTCACCACCCTCAGAGTGCCACGTTTCTTCCTGAGACCTCGTATAAATCTCCTCTCTTCCAGTTTGAAGCCATCACCCCTCATCCGATCACTACATGCCTTTGCAAAAAGTCCATCTTTGGGGATTTTTGATGATACGCTCCATCATTACTGCCCATTCCAAGCCCAGTTCACCTGGTAACCCGAGCTACTTGGGGCTGCAGCTTGGGATGGGCAGCACAGCTGTTATATGAGAACACATATGCCTGCCCCTGCCTGCCCCCACGACGTGCCTGCAGGAGAACACTAGTGACAGTATTTGGAAGGAGAGGGATGGGAATGGAGAGAGTGGAGATGCCACCTGCAGTGTGTGGACCACTGGAGGAAGAACTTCAGCCATCAAAATATCACCCTGTATCTTTGATGAGAACAGCAGCTTTTACCTCAGGAGTTTAGGATCTGCTCTGCATCAAGTGGTTGTGGGTTATCTTCGCATCACAGAGCGGTGGCTCAAGTGTCATGGATTTAGCGGTGCAAGTTGAGCCATCTGTGCGTGCCATCACACAATACAGCTCAGTGGCAAATGCAATGCAAAAGTAAAGTGTCAGGAGGACATGCTGAGCCTCTTGTCTAATTGCTCACTTATTATCTGCATGGAAGTCCCAAACCTTCTAAACAAGAGCTTGGGGAAGTTCCAGACACTGTCCTTTTGGAGCCCGTGATCTAGTATTCAAAATCGGGAAGATGTAATGACTGAGCAGGCCAGAACACCTGGGCTCCTGGGGTTCCTGGCATCTCTCTGGCTTATTTCCATTTATCAGAGTGGTAGGATTCTTCTTGGGCAGGTCGCAAACCTCAGCCAGGAATCCCCCAGTTGTCCTGTGTGCTGACAGGTCACAGAGCCAGAGCTCTGATTAACGATTGCATTTCCAGCTGTGGAAGGAATGAAGTCTCGGGAATTTCCCTGATATCGCTGACTCACTGATAACCTCTTTTTCTTTCTTTTTTTTTTTTTTTTCTATGCAGGCTTGCCTGAATCCCTCCTACCTTCTTCAGATGGTTTGAGGAAAGAACACATCAAAGATGTAGACATGTCTCTCATCAACTAAATACCAGCAGCCAGGTTATCTGAAGTAATTTTCTGCCTGCCTGCCACTGGGAAGAAAGTGCCTTCAGGGGTTCTCATTGTGCACCCTGAAAGTACACAGCATAACAGCTCTTGAGTAAACAGAGGCCAAATCAGCATCCCCCATCCTCCTCTCTGTATTCACAATAGAACCCCCGCTTTGATCTCTTGCCAAGAATAACACAGACAGTCTATTAAAACATCTTTAATAACATGATATAATTAAAAATATCTAACGTGCAACTCAAAGAAATTAATATGGAGCTTGTTTAAATCTGTTTCCCCACCCCTCCAAACTTGACTGACAGGTTCCAAACCTTCATTAATTGTCATGAAAATTTATGAATACCCCAATATTATAGGGGATAGGGGAGTGTTCTATATATTAGTTGGGAGCACAAGTAATTAATAATCAGATTTGAAAGGATTTGTGTGCCATGGTAGCTTTAAAAATCCTGCAAGGCACATCACTGCATCTGTGAGCATTTAAATTTATGTTTAAAGTGGTCTGAAATGAGTAGGAGACACTCATCCCTTGGGCTTTTAACAGCCTGTGCATTTAAGTCTCTGAAGCAATCCAAGAAGTGAACTCTAAATGCTTTAGTCAAAGGACAGTGTTAGTCTGAATCCATCCCTTTTTTTCACAATAACATGGGGGATTTATACAGCACCTCATCCTTTAGACAAGCAGAGCAGAGCAGAGGAGCTGGAATGACTGCCGCGTCCCAGAGGAAGCCTCAGCATTGGATTACAAAGTAAGTCTGGTCACAGTCTAATATGAAAGTCATTGGACTGGCAATTAGGAAAGCTTCTGTTCCTGGGTCTGCTCTTGTCTAAAGGACAATATGAGATGAGATACTTCACTTTCAGAGTCAGTGAGACAAGCAGTTCAGTGCAAATGAACGAACTGGGGAACTTCAGCCCAGAATGCACCTGGTTTTAGTAGATGGGAAACAGAATGTGTTAATTTCAGTCCTGGTTAAAGAGTTGGCAATTTTAACCCTGCATTCCCATGACTCAGCTGAGAGACAGGAACTCAGCTGCACTTCTCTGCCCTCTGTTTCTCGTTTGATGCTCTGCACATTTGGTAGAGACCAAGACCAAAGCCCATTGCTTTTGAAGGATTCTCGGTCAGCAGGAGCATTCACTGGAAGGGACACGTGGATACTGTCACTGAGGCGGAAGAACAGGCAGATCAGTAGTAGCAGGCAGAAAATACCTGCTTTCTTCCTGAGAACATGGAAGGAAGTTGGCTGTTGCATTCTGATTGTATTGTAATTCTGTTCCAGTCTTCATTAGTTGTGATACTGCAGATAACATCTCTTGTGGGCACAGAAGAGGACAGAGCACCTTTTTCAGACACCAGCTCTCCTGATTAGACAGGATTATTCAATATTAACTTTACAATAGCTCAGGGCCTGCCTGCTCAGAGGCATCGTTTCATTAGGTTGACGTGAGTAATCTCAGCTGCAGCCCAGGCAAGATCTGCGCAGGCTGTTCTCATTTGGACATTTGAACACTTGCTTACCATCCACCGGGAATCACAGGCTTCCTGCCGAGCAGGATCCGTTGTCTCAAGGTACGGTAGTGCAAGTGTTAGCAAGCTGAAATAAGGCAGGGAGGCTCTGGGAGTCCTGCAGGAGAATCGTTTGTTTCCTCCAGTGACTTACACCTGCGTGATTTATGTATGTACCCTATTAACTGCCCTCTGGCAAGAGTATCGAGTCCCAAAATAATGGTCAGTTGTCATCAAAAACACTGCTGTTCCTGTTACTCAAGGTGTTTTCCTTGACCATCACTCGGTAGGAGATGCGCATGAAAGAGCCAGTGAGCAGCGTGACAAAGAGGATGAGGAGCAAAGACCAGACCCCTGGTTCAATCCCCTTTAGGAAACTTGCGCTGTCCTGGGGGATGGAGCTGGTGAGGCTCAGCAGGTACCCGAGAGTCCAGCCAGAGGATGTATCACCCATCTATTGAAATAAAAAGGAGGAGACGTCAGAAGAGAAGGAGACAGTCTGGACCCCAGCTGTGTTTCTGTGCACAGGCCCAAGGCCTTGTATACTTTATTTGAGACTGATACAAGGATTAGGCTTGAAATTAAGAGCTCTCCCACTCTCAGTGCCCTGAGTGCGCTAATAGGCCTTAATTGCCCTGACCAGTCTCTCCTGGCACTTCCACCCACCCCCTCTGCCCATGGGCCTGGGAGCTCCATTTAAGCTCAGGCTTGGGCAGTTCCCTCTTTCCTGAGCTGAGCTGGAGGTGGGTGCTGTTCCTTCTCCTGCTAACTGACTGGTTTTCCGAGATGGACCTCAAGTCTACGTTGTGGGGAGTTCTGTCTCTGGCCCTGTGAGCCTAGGAAGCTCAGACCTATGTTGCAGATAGCTTGTCTCCGGCTTTCTGGAGTGGGCTCCCTGCATGGACCCTGGACCGACCTTGTTATCTTGCCTTGGTCTGATCATCACCATATGGCTGACTGAACCGCTGTCACTGATGAGGCCCTGCCCAGTGGGACATTGCCTTGCTGGTGAGTAGAGAAGAGGTCTGGGAATAGGCTTTCTTGCCTTTTCTGAAGGGGAGGACTTGAATCAAATCCTCCTTTCCTTGGGAGCTCTAGATCCTGAAGCAATCCCAGGCCTTGTAATCCAGTTATAAACCCTCACTAGTACAAAGGTGATTGCAAAGAGGCAGGGCAGCATCTTTTGGTTCAGGAAATATTATCAGCAGTTTGTCCTTAGCATGAAGTGGTGATCAGGCCATACTTCCTTCCCCATTGGGCACAGACTCTTAAAGATGGTATTGCTTCAGATAAGGTTTTGTCCCATCTGTTTTTCAGCGAGGACGAGCTTTCTAGCTCTCTGACACTGGTTTTTTTGCTTATCACAATTGTGAATTTATTTTGCAAAAACATGTTGCAGGAGAAACCTAGCTGCTTAGGGCTCATAGGGCTGGAGACAGATTGGCTGTACGGAGACCAGCTCTCCCTCCTAATTGGAAATACCACTGACCTTCTTCTGGAATGCAGTCCAAACAGAGCCGTCAAAGTCAAAGCTGTATCCCTTTGTACTGAGATGAAAGATGAAAACAGTCACAACACAGTAGTCAGCAAGTGTATCCAGGCTTGTTTGGGACTCCTTGACCAGCTGGTGTCATTTCCAAAAGAAGATGGGGTGGCGGGGGGGAATAAAAGAAGTAAATATTCAGTAGCTGAATTTCAGGTCTGCTGTAACCTCTCCTTTCCTGCTATGGGACTGGAGGAGGGGGTTGTGTCCTGTGCAGGCTGAAACCATGTTTCCTGCACACCCCGGTCTGTGGTCTGGGAACCAGTGTCATCTCTTAGTGCCATTGTCCCCATCTCATCAGAGACCAGGCAGCCCCAAGCGCAGCCGGGCTGGCAGCCAGGTCTCCTACAGTTGTCTCGCAGGTGAACTGCTTGGTTTGATTGTCTGCTCTCCAATGAGGTTGAGCAAATGCTGCAGCCTTTCTCTCAATGGGAGCACCAACAAGATCTTTCTCTTCTATGCAGAAGAGAAGGCTTTAGGGAACAGCTTGTGGGCTTTGCTACCCCATTAGCAAACCCTGTAGAAATTGTCCAATTTGAATGTTACTGTGGATGCTCGTTCAGTGTAGTTGTAAATGGGGGTGACCTCATAAGCCACCAACTGAGGGGAAAAACTTAAATTCCCCCATCTTGATCTCTGTGGGCCCAGGTGAAATGGGAAAGCCCCTGGAGTCTGAGCAGATGTGTTCCTTGCACTGAAGGAGAGGAGGATAACAGGATGACCGAGGTGATGTACAGGAGTGAATAGACAGCCTTCCTGTTTACTCCTTAATATGCAGTAAACAGTACTGGTGGCTTTTCATTTAATTAAGTCCAGGTCTTACCAGCAGCAGCTGGTATTTGAGAGGAAGGAAAATAAGTGAAGCCTGTTTCCTCAAAGTAAAAAAAAAACCCAAACGAGGCAAATCCAAGTTTTCCCAAGGGAGACAGTAACTTATGGCTCTGTCAGTCTGAGCCACATGGACTTGTACAACGGACCATTCCTTGCTTCCCACTCTCCTTGCGCACTAAGTTATTCCACAGTTACCTCTTTGACGGACATTCCACAAAGCCTTTTGACTGCCTGGCCCAAGTCAGGAGAGGGTACAGTTTCTCTCATGAAGTCCATGGCCTCAGAAATCACCTACAAGAGGAGCAGAAACAATCATCAGGCTGGACTGTGCTCTGTGTCCTTGCATTGCATCTATAGGAAAGTAAGTGGCAGCAGCTGTGGGGTGCATTGCCAGGGTGCCCTGTCTGTGTGCTTGTGGTGGTGGTTACCATGGGTGCAAGGAAGACAAGCAGGATCTGTTACTGTGTGGAAACTGGATTGTTTCTACCTTGCGTGCAGCGGCCTTCCTGGCCCTGCAGGCAGGACCTTATGCTCCTTGGGACCATGTTCATGGGCGGCTCTCAGGAGCAAGGAGCTGGGGAGATTTCTGTAATTCCTCCCTCTGAAATGCACTCAGTTTTTCCTAGGATTTTGAGCTGGTCCTGGCTTAACAACCCAATAACTTTGGACACCAGATTCAGGGTCTCAGATATAAGCATGCTTGCGGTGGGGCATGCCCAGATGTTTGCTAAGGGAGTGGCAGAGGTTCTTCAGCTTCACCACAGACTTTGTTTGGGAGGACCTGCTCAAAAGCCAGCTCCTGATTGCCCTATCCTGGCTGGCTCACGCAAGCTCTGTTATGGCTCTGTGGAGCCCCAAAGTTTGTCTTGCAAGTAACCATTGCTGAGACGTGGATGAAGAAAGCTCTACCGCAGTCATTGGTGGGAAGCTGTGGTCCATGTTTGAGCAGCTTTGTGTTGATGAGAGGGAGAGGGCAGGGCAGGGCAGGGCACGCGTGTGGAGCATTAGCCAGAGCACTGGCCCTCTTGGCTAGTAGAGGGCACAGCGTGGCTGTTCCCACTGTATGACCAAACTGGTCCTATTTCATGCATTCTCCATACCAGTTGCCTTCCTCAATGTAAATGAGAACCCACCAGAAACCTGGTCCGGGGGGGCTTGAAAACACTGCTGGGGGAATGCTCGAGGAAACTGCAGGAAGAGGAAGAGTTGAGCAAATTTTGCATGAATCTCATACAGGTGGTGGGATTGCCGGAGCCGGTGATGTTGAAGACCTCCTTAGGGCCAGGGATGTCCCATGTGTCATCGCTGACAGCACAAGGCCCAGCATGCACCGATTGCCACTGCACTTCTCGGGAATAGGTGAGGGGCCAGCAGGGATTAGTCACAGTTTTAGCACTTCTCTGATCCTAGAGAGGCAGAATAAAACAGGCAACGAGAGGACATTGGCATCCTAGAGGTTCACAAAGGAAGACAAAATGAAACACAGTGAAGAACAGTTTTCCTCTGGCACCACCATGTTGTAATTAAGCTTGCAGCCTGCAAAAGGTTTGCCAAACCTTATCCCAGCCAGTCAACTGCAAGACAGATGCAGCAAGTTCCCAGCTCCTGCGGAATTCAGGGCAAGCTGCAATGCTGGGACCTGCTGTGGGAGGCTGAGGAGTCCCAGCTCTACGTGCTCTCCCTTAGCCCAGAAATGAAATTTCAATGAATCCTGTACTCTTTCTGGTTGCAAGAAAGAGGCTGTTCTGGTCTGCCTTCCAAATGTCTCAACCCTGCAAGAAGCAGTGTTTCTCATCTCTTGGAATTCCCCAATATAACTGTGATGAAGTGGGTCTCCATGTGAGACGTTCAGGTCTCAGATAAGGGGAGGTGTGGTTTATAGGGAGGCAAGTGGATCGGCAGTGAGTAGTTTATTTCTGAGCAATTCAGTTTTGGTGGAGACTAAAATGATTCCTGAGTTTACATCAGATCCTGCCACCTCCCCCTCAAATGAAACAAAGTTTGTAAGAACCAAAACACCTGTGCATTTTCAAAATGAAATATTGCTCTTTTAAAGATTGCTTCAGGGTTTAAGTCAGCAAAGGACACAAATACCCCAAACAGAAGGTCCCAGTTGCTTCCTGGGTGCTGCTGTTTAGGCTCCCCTTCTAGGATGGAGGAGCAGTTCAGAGGAGACAAGGGAAGTCTTTCCTTCTCTCCACGCTGAAGGTGATCTTAGCACCTCTGGAGAGCAGTTCTGTGCTCATGTGTATTAAGTAAGGAGCCAGATAGAGCCTGCAAGTAGGAAACTCTTGCATTGGTGCCTGTGTGTCTGCTTGGAGGGCATTGGTTTGGGCAGAAAGTATGTTTTGCAAATGCACTGGCATGTTTTAGATATATGCAGATGCCCTCTATTAAAGACAGTGATGTTTTGCCCATTAGCAGCTAGCCTGCGTGCAACTGTCATTTAGTGATGTTGTATCCAGGAGCCTTGCAAATACCCCTATGGCAGATACTCACTTGGATGAGCACAGAGAGCAGCCTGCTGCGGAGCTGGTCTGTGCCGTGGCACGGGCAGTGCTGAGTGTACACGTTGTGCGTCTTCCCATACAGCTGCAGCCTCACTCCTCCTTTCAGTGCCTGGTTTCCTTCTTCTACCTTGAATGTGAGCTGTGCTGAAGTTCTTCCCACGGACAGGACTCCTGCCATCCCCTTCCCGGAGGGGACCAACTGTCCTCGCCAGTCGTACTGACCCAAAAAGAACCAGAGAGATTAATTCCTAAGACTTCTACATCTGGGTCGTGGTCAGATGCAAGCATTATTGCACAGAGAGAGAAAGCAGCTTTCTGGTGCAGTACAGCCCAACTGTTTTTTTTTTCCCTGCAGGTCATAAGGATGCTGAACTGGTGGCTTTGGAGGGAACAGAGGAGCCGTTGTACATCTGCACAGAGAGGCCCCCACAGCCAGCAAGAGCCAATGGGGCCCACCACTCTGGGTGGCTGTTCAAGCTACTGGTCTCAGCAGGTAGGAACAGGGGAGAGAGGGTGGTGGTGGGGAAATGGGAGGGAGGTTTCCAGGTGGGCAGATATGGGCTTCAAGTGCTGCCTTGATGCTAAAGTGATCCTCCTGTCAGAAGAACCCTGTGGTTTCATCTTCTGCAGTCTTGCAGAACTGATTTTGGCAATGCTGAAGTTAGTAGTTTGGGTGGGTGTAAGCTCTCAAGCTCTCTATCCCTGGCTGGGGAAAGCTGTGTTGCTGCCAGCAGGGCTAGCAATTCCCTAACCAGTGCATGCTTGCTGCTGGTTATCAGAACTGCCTTTCACTTCACTAATGTGGAATAACTCAATCTAATCCACCTTTCTCTTGGCCCTTGAGTTCTTCTTGAGACCCTTTGGCTTGAGAAGCCATGGTAGAGCAAGGAAACTTTGTTTAGCAAGCGCCTTCTGAATACAGACCAGGTCTCTATGCTGGGGACACCCAGCTATACTCTTGCTAGTGTCTCAATGAGAGGAAACTTGATGGGCTTTTGCTTTGGCAGCAAAAGACTCTGCTTCTCTGTCCACCATCCACAGGGTGTCCCGTGGGACAGCTGGACTGCAGTGCAATCCCACAGCATGGCACAGACATAGCAGTAGTGCCTGTTTGACAGTGGTGCTGAGCTAAAGTTGTAGGGACTCGGGGCACTGGAGTTCTTGTTGATACCCCAGGGCCAGGTTATGGAAGATTATAGAATAGAATCATAGAATCATCTAGGTTGGAAGGAACCTTTGAGATCATTGAGTGCAACCATCAACACTGCCAAAACCAACATTGAACCATCTCCCTCAGCACCACGTCTGCCTGGCTTTTAAATACCTGCAGGGATGGCGATTCCACAACTTCTCTGGGCAGCCTGTTCCAATGCTTGATAACCCTTTTGGTGAAGTGGTGCTGAGCCAGAGCTGCAGGGACTCAGGGCTGTGGAGTTCTTGTTGACACCCCAGGGCCAGGCTGTGTAAGGTTATCTATGTGAGCATCCCAGATGTGCTGCCCAGAAAGCCTCACATCTGTCAGGGCAACTGCATGGACATGTCCATGAAATGCTATATTAGAGGTTTGGTCCTTCAGCCTAGTTTTGACCATCTTACGTTATGTCCCCCAGAGCTGGTGTTGGGTATAACTTGCCTTCTCTAAAAGACAGTGGAAGCTGTGCTTAAGCACTGTTTAAAGTACAGGGCTTCAACGATCCCTCCACAGGTCTCTGGCTGTTTGCTAAAGGGAGTTGTGCTTAGCTCAATTCTGTACTCCCCAGGCAGGGTTGTCCTTTACCTTGAAGAAGTTCTCCAGGACATAGTTAACAGCAACCCAATTGAATGCTTCCACATCTGGACTGGACAGGATTTGTGCTCTCTGAAAGTCAAAGGGGGATGACTTCAGGGACACAGTCAGGGCTGCAAGGAGACTGTCAGCGTGGGTGAGATTTGTGAGGCTAAACAGAAAAGAAAAACAAGGCACATCTGTTGTTACAGGAGCCTGCCAGGAGCAGCCTGCAGTGGGGGCACAGCTGCAGGGCTTGCTGCTGTGCTCCCCACTTTGGGTAGTAGCACAATGACAATCCCACTCCTGCCACTACTTCCCTCTCCCCTCGCATGACACTGAGGACAAGAACAGCAGAGGGCTAATTTGAGCAGTTGTGCCACCATTCAAGAATTTGGTTCTGCCACTGAGGGATCCTGTGGTTTTGCCAGCTGACCTGGGCTCCTCCGGTCCTTACTTTTCCCCAGTGTCTAAAAGGAGATAAAGGTCCCGGTAATGAGGTGACCAAGAACAGGGTCTGCAAAAGTGAGTGTAATAAGATGGATCTTCCCACCATCGCTCCCTACCTGCTGACAAGAAGCACCCCTGCACACCCATGTGGGTTTTCACCTAAAGTGAAAACACCTCAGCTTCCAGACTGACAGATATTTTCCCAAGCACTAACTGTGAAGCCCTAATTGCGAAGGAGACTTTACACAGACTAGTAGCGGTAACAAGACTGTCCTCCTCATGGCTGCCTGGGGGGACAGTATGGAGACACTCCCCTCGAGCGCATGGGGACCTGAAGAAGGTTTACCTGACTAGCAGCTTAGGGATGAAACACACTGCAGAGCAGACAAGGTGAGATGCATTTACAGAATGATCCGCATGGCGTGTGCTGATCTCTGGGTGTGGGTTTGCAACATTCACTCACTTCAGCTGCCTCGTGCTGGTGGTTGCTCCCAAGTAGAGGGGGGTTTGGCTGTGCAGCTCTGCCGGGATCTCCTCCTGGGCACGGTTCAAACATTGCTCCAAACTCTTCCCTACTTCCTGAGGAGAATCTGTGTAGTTGGAGATTCTCAGACCTGAGGACCAGGGGAAAGAATGACATTTTCTAAGGAAAGACATGGGAGAAGTGTGAGAGCTGTTACCCAAGAGGTTGCTGTTCTAGGGCATGGTTAAAGACAGGACCTGACCCAGTCAGAATGAAAGAGTTCCTCCAGGTAGCCATCCTGCTAAAATACGGTACAGGGAGCAAAACAGCACATGCATGTAAATCCCAAATGGCACACAGAGAACCCTAGCTCTACTGCTGAGACATCCTGTAAATGACCACGGTATCAGCTGATGCTGTCTCAGCCCACAGAGGAAGAAATGTGGCTTTAGCCACTATAAAAGATAAGCAAGAAGACACGCTGCCATGCAGACAGAGCTGAAGCTGATGCGTCAGCAATTTCCGCTTCCTCTTGTGTTGGTGGAGATGGCTTCTGAGCACCATGCCTGCAAGCAAAGCACCTCTGCTCCAGAGGAAGCTGGTGCTGTGTTGGGGGCAGCTGTGTGCAAGCCTTGACTCATCTGTCCGGCAAGATTCAGTGAGGTCTGAAACACTGGTTTTGAACTACTACCCAGAAGGAGCCGTAGTTCCCCATCCTCTGGCCCACTTGCCTTCCTGGCTACATGACTCCCTCGCCATGTGCTTTGCTCTCCTGGGCCCTGTGTAGGGCTGAGCTGCGGCTTCCCTACGGCCACGCAAAGGCCGTCGCCACACTGCCATGCAGACCAGGGACCACTACCCACATCTAGGAGAGAGACTTGCCAGGACCTCTTGCTGCTGCTGACACCTGCAGCAGCAGGTTCAAGTAAGTCTTCAAGCACCGAGCTGGAGTTGCTGATTTTAACCCAGCCAGTGAACGTGTCAGCAGTGAAGGGACACCTATGGTAAGGTTTCAGGGAGCCCTTACTGCATCTTCTGTATGTGGTTTGTATTGCTTACAGCCTGCAAGGGCACAAACCCTCTTCCCTGCTGCTTGTGCAGCTGCCCTCCCACAGCACACTGCTACCGAGAGTTCAGGGTTTCCCAGCATCCTGCTATAATCAGGCTTCAACATCAAAGCAAGATTGAAAGATAGGGAAGGAAAACCCCAAGCATTAATGCATGAAACCCTTTCAGCTGGCTTTGGCAGGGCTGAACCGATTCAAACTAGGGAGGAAGACCCCAGTATTCTCCAAAACGTGACACATAAAACCAAACTGAACTCATGCTTGTGCTGTCAAAACTTGCATAGAGGGTTGGAGTCTTCGCACCTCTGTTGCCCTGTACACCACTTTCTGCCAGAGTAGTCAGGAGGAGGCAGAGGGTACCAGGAGTCACCCTGCAGCCAGACTTGTGTCTGTTGCTGTTTGCTGTCTCACCTGCGTGAGAAGCTCAGCAACCTTGGCTCTGCCTCCGATCCATGTGGATATCAGGATCAGGACCAGCCCCAGCCCCTCTGTGTGCTTCCCTGCCTGCAGCAGGCCAAAAAACCTGTCACCTGCTTCTGCTGAGTGCTCTGACATCCAGCCATGTATGGCTAAATCTGCCTGTGTCGAGAAGAACCATGCTGAAAATAAGCAGCCTTTGCTCCGCAGCGCTATTTCAGTGTACAGCTAGACAATACAGGAGCCAAGGAAATTGCAGCAATGAGCCATGCACAGATCTCTAGGTTTCCATCCATCCCATGCCAGTCCCACAGACCACTGAGCATGGATCGGGCACCTTACCTTGCACAAGACAGGAACTACATTCCCTGATCACCCCAGTCTCGTTTGCCTTGGTGGTGGTCCACTGGTAGATGAACAGGATGGTGCGGGATGGGCCAGCATCCAGAACAATGCCATACTGGAAAAACCCCAAAACATTCTAGGTAAACACCACTGAAGGCATGCTGCTTTGCTGTTGTAGGGTTACTCAGCGTCACGTAGGTATTCTGGGTAACCCCTGGGCCTGCACTGCAGTATTTGAGTTAGCTTTTTCCATGCAAAGAAAGGGTGAAGCCAGAAGGTGGTGTGGATTTGCAGGGAACCATCTGCATTTCTGAATATACATGAGGAGCGGTAGGAGTGGAGAAACACCCAGAAATAGTCAGAGCTGCAGCGGCATGCTCTGTAGGTCTTCCTGAAACCAGTCAGAGGGCTCCTGCTGAGAGCTAAGCCACCTGGAGCTCAGGAAAAACAGGTCCTAAAGCAGTGGGAGATGGCACTATACAGGCTCTCAATTGATTCTGGGACTCAAACTGCTGCTGGATTGGTTTGCTGAAGAGATAAGGGTTTCGTGCAGGAATTGGAGCGCTGTGGCTTGTTCCTGCTTCTGAGGAAGCAGAAACTCCCACGTCCGCTTGATTGCCCAGCTGCAGAGGTGGTGCGACACGGGCTGGGTTTGCCCCAGTGTGTGGCAGACCTGTGGGAGCTGAGTGTGCTGGGACCAGCCAGCACAGACACTGTCCGACACAGCAGCCCTGAGGAGACCGAGATTATGACTTGGCAGAAACAGCAGCAGCAAACACGAGATTTCCCAACACCTTGTCCTCTGACAGTTCTCCTACTGCCTAGCAGTGAAGCTGAGGGCTTTCTTAGTCTCTTTGCAGCCCAGTGTCTGGTCTGTTTGATGCAGCTGAACCTTGCTGAGCTGCACCTCGTATGTGAGGTTAGGAAATGAGAGACCGCACTCAGGTACCTGCAGCACAGCTCTGTCGCTGATTTGGATGTCCCCATGCTCAAAATAGCCCTGGTGCTGACCTATGGTCTCCTCCTTTCCCCCCTGTGGAGTTCCTCTCACATCAAGGCAGGCTGAGAGAGTTGGAGGTGTTCAGCCTGGAGAAGAGAAGGCTCCGGGGAGACCTTAGAGCCCCTTCCAGTCCCTAAAGGGGCCCTACAGGAGAGATGGGGAGGGGCTGTTTGCAAGGGCATGTAGCAATAGGATGAGGGGTAACTGTTCTAAACGTGAAAGAGGGGAGATTTAGATTGGATCTGAGGAAGAAATCCTTTGCTGTGAGGGCGGTGAGCCTCTGGCCCAGGTTGCCCAGAGAAGCTGTGGCTGCCCCATCCCTGGAGGGGTTCAAGGCCAGGTTGGACGGGGCTTGGAGCAACCTGGTCTGGTGGGAGGTGTCCCTGCCCAGGGCAGGGGGTGGAATGAGATGATCTTTAAGGTCCCTTCCAACCCAAACCATTCTGTGATTCTATTACACGACCCCAAATTGGGACATCTCCTACACAGACAGTAAAGAAATTAGTGAGATCTGGGGGCTACATGGTAGTGTGTGGCCTAAGCTGTATCTTGCACAGAAATAGTTGTAGCTGTGACTGAGTGGGAGGAGAAACCTCCTGAGAGGTCGATATTAACACTGTCAGGAGGGTTTTAGCACAAGACATAGCCTGGCTGCAGCCTCCGAGGGAAGCTGGCTGCCTGCTTCCCTCCTGGGTGCTCCCAGCTGCACCAGACACAGCGCCCAGGCCAGGAACTGGTGGGACTGGAGCTGGAGCAAAAATGCGGAAGGAGGATGGAAGTCCCTGCCTGAGCCTGCTGGCACCCTCCCACAGGAGTGACAGCTTGTATTTCTCATAGGGACAGGTCGGCTGCCGCAGAAGAGGAAGAAATGATTGGTATTAGTGGAGAAATGTGGATATTTTTTTTCCCCCTTCACAAAATGAGAGGCTGCTGCTGGGAGCGCAAGGGAGGAGAAGGGATCACTGCGTTTCTACCTCAGCTCAACACCAGCAAGGGCAGAGCATGGAGTAATGAGGGTTTTTTTTTTTGATCCAGTTTTGGTTCTGAGAGGAGCGTGGAGGAAGGGTAGTATCTCTAAACATGCAGGTTAGCCTACTTCTGTTTGATTATACCATAACGTGCCACTGATCTCACCTCAGCAGCGGGTGCACGAGAGGCAGAGCGGATGGGCGTTAATCCCCGCTTACCAGGCAGATCTGACCCCGCTGTGGAGTGCGGGTCGGCTCTTCGGTTAAAATCAAGACAGGACAGAAGAGGAGAAGGCATGGAAGATAATTTACTTTTCTTGGGTTGTTTGGGGTTTTTTTTGGACAGAAACAGTAGTTCAGGGCCAAATTCCATCTGACTTTCAGGAGGGACCTAGCTCTTTCCTTCCATGGACACCACTGGTCCCTTGTCACTCTGGAGTAGCTCCTGACACGGGCTGCATCTCCTCAGCCCATGGTGAGCATCTCTGCTGGATGATACCCAGCCTGTATTCCCTGACCAGCCAAAGGACTTGCCTTGTTTTTGGCTTGAATATCTACAGCATGTTGCAGGATGCAACACCCATCCTTGCAGTCTTGCTCTAGTCCCCTCTTCAAGCTTGTTGTTTCGGGCTAGTAACTAACTCAGTACAACGAATGTAAAAAGCAATAAAACACAACGTGTTTTAGTTTAAATCCCCACTTGCACAAGGGAACAGGCAGCTTCTCCTTAATAAGCAGCCACACAGAGGAGGAGAAGGTCCTCTGCTTATTGCCCCGCTCGACCCCCATCTTGGCCACCCCTTGGACAGGGGCACGCCCTTACCTTGGTCCTGGGAGGAGCGATGGGCACATCTTTAGTGGAGACGCAAAGCAGCACGATGCCCGTTAGTCCTGCTACGATCACCAGCCAGGGGGGAAGGAGTTCGCGCCAAGACATGAAGCGCTTTCTCCTTTCGCAGAGTCAAAAGAGGAAGCAGTGGAGCAGCAAAATGACAGCGGCTGCTTTTTATAACCTTTAAAAAGAGGAGAAAGGCGGGGCCGGGGCCAGGCTCTGACTTCAGCCCAGCCCCAAGCCACAGGGACCACAAGGAGCGCGTGGGCCAAGCTGCGATGCGTCAGGCACTTCTCCCTTCCATCCCCCCACACAATAAATAAAATGACAGCTTCATGCCCGTTCCAGCGCTGGCTTTGCAAAGGCATTGGTGCAACCTCGAAACTGCCCCAGGCAGCGGGGCTGAGGTAAACAGAAATGTGGGGTTAACTCAGCTGTGTAATAAGCAGAAAGCAGGCAAAACTCATCCGTTTGGTATGCTGCGTGTGGAAATACCAAACTCCTTGTCACTGGGTTTACTTTCTATCTGCGTGCTCCAAGGTGGACCTGGGGTGTTTCCCTCAAGCACGTGTCCATCAGGTTGGGACAGAGCGCGAGCATTCTGCCCAGTTCCTTCAGACTGCTCTTGCCTCTTCGTTCACTCTCAGGTGGCACCTGGGACAGGAGAATGTCTACACATTTGGGTTTCCACCCGCAGGAGACTCTGGCTGCTTTGGTCTTTGCTGTGGAGGCGGGGAGACAGCAGGGGCTGCTCGGGTCTTTTGTCCCCAGAAGGCCAGTGTAGGTGCCTGTATTCCCCTTCCCAACAGCCTCCCCATGAAAGGTAGCCAACCCCCAGACTCTACAAAACACGCGCCTGCTTTCTCCTTTCCGGTGCCGCGAAGACATCCCCAAAACCAGAATTTCTGAAGAAAAATGTGTTAGTCCCAGGAGAGGTGCTTCTTTCAGGCTGTCCCCCTCTGTTTCTCAGTGACAGAGTCTAGGAATAAAAGTACAACTTCTTTAAAGAAATATTTCGGCTTGTGCGAGCTGGAGCATCTATTGGCAAGGCTATCTTGTCCCCACCGGAGGACTTCAGCCAGGCCTCTGCAGAGCAAAAGGAATGACAGGAATGATATCTTCTTGGTCTTGCAGTGGTATTTGTAGACACATCTATTGGTCTTAGAGTTGTTTTAAGCAAAGTGCCAGAATTCCCTCATCTTCCTGCAGAGTTTAGACTCCAGTTCAGATTTTGCTGGTCAGCAACTAGCATGCATCTGCAGATGTCCTGTAGTGATAGGACGAGGGGCAGTGGTTTTAAACTGAAAGAGGGTAGATTTAGGTTGGACATAAGGAAGAAATGTCTTAATATGAGGGTGGTGAGACCCTGGAACAGATTGCCCAACAAAGTTGTGGATGCCCCATCATGGGAAGTGCTCAAGGCCAGGTTGGGCAGGGCTTTGAGCAGCCTGGTCTAGTGGGAGGTGTCCCTGCCCAGGGCAGGAGGCTTGGATTGGGTGGACCTTTAAAGGTCCCTTCCAACCCAAACCATTCTGTGATTCTTTGTTTTTCTTACACTTGGGCTGACAGTGCTCTACTTTGCAAAAGAGACAGGGATTAAATTGCCAGAGTGCTGACAGTCCTCCTTGCCCCTGCTCTCGCGTCTGCCTGGGGGGACAGACAGGCTTTCAGGTGCTTTGCTGGGAAGGATTTGTGCAGCATTCAGCTTGCTGCAGCGCTGCAAACAAAGCAGGAGCCCCAGGCATCCTCCTGTCTCAAAGAAATGCTGGGTGTGGGATGGGTGGAGCAGCTGCTCACACTGTGGCAGTTGGCTGGTGGCTCGTGCCCACGGGCAGGTCACAGTAGTTTATACCAATATCGCGATATATCATCAGCACCTAAGGATATCCAGCAGCTATGGAGGAGCTGCCAGATCCTGCCATGGTCAGGCCAGTCCTGCTGTGTTCCATCAGCAGAGCAGCATCCACCTTGAGCCGTGCGGGGGCTGCTTCTGCAGCTGGGACATGGAGAGAGGGATGAAGGACCCATGGCTGGGAACAGCGGAGCGCATCCGTTCTGTCGTCTGGGTCTTGGAGTTCTGTCGACAGACCCAAGTGGCTTAGGGGGGCTCTAAAACACATAGGTTTTGCCTCAATAGTTATACCAACTGGTGGGCAGACGCCAAAGGGGTTTCTGTGGTGGGTTGGACTGATGCAGCTCTGTACAATCCTCACGCCCGGCTACAGATCTCATGAAGGACAAATTAGGGTGCTTTTTCCCCCCACTCTGTAGCAGCTATCCTGGAAGTACGGGCCTGCCAAGGTCCAACCCACTTCTCCTTTGTGAGGCTGTTTTTGGTTGCGTTTCTCATTTTCATTGCTGTCTGCCAGGGATCAGCCAAGTGCCGAGGGATGCCTCGTGCACCCGCAGGAATCACACAGAATGGCGAGGGCTGGCAGGGACCTCTGGAGACCATCTCCAACCCCCTGCCAGAGCAGGGTCACCCAGAGCAGGCTGGACAGAATCGCGTCCAGGTGGTTTTGGAATATCTCCAGAGAAGGAGACTCCACAGCCTGTTCCAGGGCTCTGGCACCCTCACACTAGAGGAGCTTTTCCTCATGTTGAGATGGAATTTCCCGTGTTCCAGTTTGTGCCTGTTGCCTCTTGTCCTGTCCCCGGGCTCCACTGAAAAGAGTCTGTCCCCATCCTTCTGACACCCGCCCTTTAGATATTGATCAGCATTGATGAGATCCCCTCTCGGTCTCCTCCTCTCCAGGCTGAGCCCAGGTTCTCCAGTAACCCCGACATCGAATCACAGACTCCTCTAGGTTGGAAGGGACCTTTAAAATGACGGAGTCCAACCATCCGCGCTCCCGAAACGTGTTAGCGGGGCAGTGTGCCCCGGCCCACGGTCCTGGGGCCCAGCCGCCTCCTCCAGCGCTCAGCCGGTGGCCACGGCGACTGCTGTGGGCCCGGGGGCCGCGGGGAGCCCGGGTCTCCCTCCGGCGGAACCTTCGTGGGGCGGAACCTTCGTGCGGCGGAGCGGGTTCCGCGGGGCGGGGAAGAGCGTCGGGCCGCGCCCAGTGGAGCGGGGCCGGGGGCAGCCGTGGCGGGAGCGGGCCCGGCCGGGCCCGGGCAGGCCGCCATGTACGCGGGGCTGCAGGAGCTGGGGGTGGCCAACGGCGAGGACCTGAAGGAGACGCTGACCAACTGCACGGAGCCGCTGAAGGCCATCGAACAGTTCCAGGTGGGGCGGGTCGCCATGGAGATGCCCAGCGCCCGTGGCGGGGGATGCACCGGGTCCCGTGGCGGGGCCGCCCGTGAGGGGCCGAGGCTGTGGGGTGGTCGAGAGCAGGAGAAGGCCCCAAGTGTGGGTCTGTTTTGTGGTATTTTCCTGTTTTTATTTTGTAACCAGTATGTCTTTAGTAGTCCCTGCTGCCGTTTGGTGGCTAGCGGAGCCGGCTCACCCCTCTCTGTCGTCCTTTCTGGTGTTTGTGTTGGCAGACGGAAAATGGAGTGCTCCTGCCCTCGCTGCAGTCGGCCCTGCCCTTCCTGGACCTGCACGGCACCCCCCGGTTGGAGTTCCACCAGTCGGTGTTCGACGAGCTGAGGGAGAAGCTGCTGGAGAGGGTCTCTGCCATCGCTTTGGAAGGGAAAGTCGAGGAGAGGTTTGTCAGCAGTCTTGTTGGTTATTCAGAGTGAGCTGGGGATTTTCTGTGAAAATTAGTTACAGTGGACGAATGACTTATGCAAAGGACAGATAAGTTCCTGAGGGGTCAAGTTCCAGTGGCTTTGAGATGAGCCACTTTGGTGCTATGCTGTAACATGGTACTTAGTCTCTCGCTCTTACATGTTTTCAGATACAAGAAGCTGGAAGATCTCCTAGAGAAGAGCTTTTCCCTGGTCAAGATGCCTTCCATACAGCCTGTGGTGATGTGTGTCATGAAGCACTTGCCCAAGGTAAAACCGCTCCGCCCGTTGGGCTGTTCCGTTACATCTCTGCCGTGTAGCTTCTCTTAGTTGCACTGCCGGCTGGGCTGCATGCTCCATCTGCAGACCTTCTGCAAGTTTGTTGTTCGGTGTTAGGAACTGACTGAAAATATACTAGATTCTTTATCTGGTAACAACTTAGTAGACCAATTCAAAAAGCATTTTACATTTCCATAATCAGCTGAGACTATTTCCCTATTTTATTCAGTATATGCAGCTTCCTAAAAGTAGTCAAATTCACTGATAGGTGAATTTTTCCCCACCTGATTTAAAAATCTATGATGAGTGGAAAATGAGATTTGAAGAATGCAACCAGAAGTAGCCAGGGGTGAAATTTAGATTTGTGAAACAAAAATTTCAATGAGTAGCATTATTAAAAGCATCATATGTTACTTAAGGTAATGGATTCAAAACCGCTACTAGAACTTATAAGTTACTGAGTTTTGAAACATCACCCCAAATCTTAGCATCATAGGTTTAAAGGAAGTCTTAAGTGTCTTAGGACTATAGCTTACTGTTACAGGAGTAGGGAAGGCAAACGATGGGTCTGTGATACTGCTTGTTGTTTAATTGCACTGTTGTGTAAATTAGGCTGCCTGAGATTATGGTTTAGATGTCTTCTGTAGCCAGTTACTTCTTACTTGGACAGTCAGGTGGGTAAGTTGCTCTGCAGTTTAGTAACCGCTGTGTTGATCATAGGTCCCTGAAAAGAAGCTGAAGTTAGTAATGGCCGATAAGGATTTGTATAAAGCATGTGCAGTGGAGGTGAAGCGCCAGATTTGGCAGGATAACCAGGCTCTGTTTGGTGATGAGGTATCTCCGCTGCTGAAGCAGTATATTCTGGAGAAAGAAAATATTCTCTTCAGCAACGATATTTCTGTCTTGCACAATTTCTTCAGCCCGTCTCCCAAAACAAGACGTCAAGGCGAGGTAAGGACATGCTTGTGAATGGAATTAATCAGCTTTCAGTCAATCTGGTCAAATAACAGTGTCCATTTCGCCCACCCAACTTCACTGCTAAAATTGTTTGGCTAGACAAAGTATTTGTAAGAAATACCAGGCTGCTTTCTCCCATGTATCTTGATGAAAGCAACAGGAATTATATAATAGTTACTCAATGCTGTATAATAATTCCTTTATGTTTTAAACTGTTTATGAGCTTTTAAAAAAAATAACAAGGCTAATTTTTTTCTTTTATTGCTCAGTCTGGCTTTAATACCCCTCAGCTGTTGTGAAGGATGAGCATCTCTATCAAATCAGTTTAAATATCTTAAATTTCTATTCTTGGGACTTCTTTTTAGCAGGATGTAACCTGAGAAAAGCTTTTTTTTTTTTTCTTGGTAAAGATGGAAGGGGACATTGAAAGTTGTAGCTAAGGTGGCAGTCATAAAAGTTGCTCTTTGAATGGAATTACATGGAGTGGCTGAGCTGATCCAACACTCAGTCACAGGAAGGGCACAGATGCTGCTCCCTCCCTCTCTCCCTCCCTGTAGCTCTGGCAATTATCAGACCCTTCCATGAGCTGATTCAGCTCAATAATTGCTACAGAAACTCTAGCAAATAAAACCAGAAAGTAGTTTTCCAAGACAGTGAGTTGGATCGGCTTAAAGAAGAGCTGGCACCCAAGCCATTGCAAGGAGATGGTCTGGGTCACACAGGCAGGTTTGATGAAGGGGGGAACAGTGGCATAGGTGTCAGGAGTGGGTCTCTCCTCTTGGCAACAGCAAGGGAAAGCAGGGGAAAAAACAACAAAGAGAGAGGAAAATAAAACCCAAGAGAAACAATCAATGCAAGTGAAAACCGTTACTCACCACCAATGCCCAGCCAGTCCCCGAGCAGTGGCCCCCTGCCACCAACCTCCCCCCCAGTTTTATTGCCGAGTATGACACTATACGGTCTGGAATATCCCTTTGGGCAGTTGGGGGCAGCTGTCCCGGCTGTGTCCCCTCCCAACTTTTTGTGCACCTCCAACCTGCTCGCTGTTGGGGCAATGTGAGGAGCAGGAAACGCCTTGGTTCTGTGTGTAAGCGCTGCTCAGCAGTAACTAAACCAGCTCTGGGTTATCAGCACTTCCCAGTACAAATCCAAAACGTGGCCCCGTACAAGCTACTGTGGAGAAAATGAACTCTATCCCAGCCCAAACCAGTAGAAGCCTCACGTTCATTCTTGTGCCTGTAGCAAGAAGGTAGGTAGAAATAGAAAAAGAATTCCAAAGAAAAGTGAGTTTTGCTTAGGTTACAATTGTAAATTATATTAATCGATAACAGGTACTGCTTCTTACCTGTTTCATGTAGCTGAGCACCTTATTTTACAAATGCTTCAATTTCCTTCTGCAAGAGAGTTTTTTTTCTTGACATTCTTTATTTCGTTATGGCTATGAAATTTTCGATGAACATCTCTTGAACAAACGCTCTTGGATATCTTGGTATAAATCAGGAACTCGTGTAAATGCGGATGTTTCAATCTTGATAAATCATGTAAAAGAATTCAATGTTTTTGTGTGTGAAATAACAGTATCTTGGCAAAATAACAGTATCTTGGTACTGAGTGCACATTTTTTCCGCTTTGAGTTTAGGTGGTTCAGAAGCTGACGCAGATGATCGGGAAGAACGTGAAGCTCTATGATATGGTGTTGCAGTTTCTGAGAACCTTGTTCCTTCGGACAAGGAATGTTCATTACTGCACGCTGCGGGCAGAGCTCCTGATGTCGCTGCACGACCTGGAAATCAGTGAAATCTGCACCGTTGACCCCTGTCATAAGGTATTAATTAAGTGGGACAGATAGGAGTATTACTGGAGAATTTTCTGTTTCGCTCACTCCTGTGCGTACCTGCTGCCCTGCAGGACTTCAGCCCAGAGACGATGATGACTCCTCTCTGTGTAGAGAGTTCAGACCTTGAATCCAAAAGTCGTCTTATATTCCTTGGAACCTCAGGTGAAAATTTCATCTTAGTTAACCAGCAGCTTGCTTTCATTTTGTAACCCGTAAATCATTCAAATTTATGGTACTTGTGCAGTGTTAAAACCAAGATCTAATCTGACCTGTGTAGGTGCTGCAAAAAATAATCAAAACCACTATCTAGCCCCAGGTTCTCAATCGAACCTTGCATCCCTCCCTGTTGTGCCTGGTGTGATACACTCCATCTGTCAGTAAACTGTGTGTGGAACATTAAATACTTTGGATCTTGAATTCTAAGAGAACATTAAACTACTAAAATACTGGGGGGTGACAGATGTGGTGTTAATGTCACACCAGCATTGCGTTACTGGTCCTTTGTCTGTGGTCAGCATCACTCTGATCTAGAACAAAGCTTTTTCTGTTAAGTAACGTAGCTAAGTTTTATGTGTTCAGCTTATAGAGAATATGTCCTAGAGTGATGATGTTACCGCATGTTTTTTAATGTCTTCTGATCAAGAGTCCCAAAATCAGTACACAGACACTGACTGAATAAAAAAGGGCAAATTCTTGTTCAAGTTGCAGATTATTTTCAGCGACCTCATTTTGCCACTGCAAAACACAGTGACTTCTGCAAGGAAAGGAAGCCACGATGAAAGCATTTCAGAAAATTCAGCAAGTTGTTCTTTTCTGACAGCTGAAATGTTGGGTGAAAACGTGTTGTTTTCTGAAAGGGGGAAAAAGCCCTTAATTTTAGGTCGGATAAAACATTTCACTTAACTGTTTTTTTTTCAATTTGATAATACAGCTCTAAAGCAGAAGAACCTCCACTGTTTATATCCCCTACTTAGAGAGGATATTCTTAGTAATTATTGCTAAGTGATGCTGCTTCTTTGTCAGCCTCAGACTTGTGTAAATACACCTCAATCAGGTGTGCTGGGCAGCAATATATTTTATACATACTTCTTTCCTAATTGCCAGGAATCTCCTCTTTTGGAAGGGGAGAAAGTGACACCAGGTGAACTTACCTTGGTATCTCTGACCTGCTTTTGGAATGCTTATTTCAGACCTTCTCTGTAATTGTGACCAGCTTGCTACCATACCTAAGAATATTAATACAATGTATTAATTCCAGGTACTTGGAGGTCATTCGAGCCTGTTTTCTCTGACGTTGTTTATTTTATTGCTGGTTTACCGAGTTGCTGTGGTTCATAAAGCTTTCTCCTTTTTTATAACAGTTCACCTGGTGCCTTGATGCTTGCATTCGGGAGAAGTTTGTGGACAACAAGAGAGCTCGGGAATTGCAAGGCTTTCTGGATGGAGTGAAGAAAGGACAAGAACAAGTGTTGGGGTGAGGCACTTGGGCTGTTTATTGAGAAACTGCAAATGGGTTCTTGGCAGTCATGACATCTGACTGGTGTTGTAGGTGTTAATTCTTCCCTAGAGCCAGCTAACAGCCAGCAGCCTTTCTGTGTGGTCACATCCAGTACATTTGTGAGCACTGATGCACTAGGGCATAGCCAGACATGTTCTGGTGATGTAGCTTGTACTGCTGAAGTTACCACCCTTGAGTCTCCCCTGTGGCCTGGTAACTGACTGTGGGAGATCTGCTTGATTTCAGTGCAGAAGACCTTTAGTAATTGTTTCGGATAACACACTCTTTCAAGTCAAAGAAATAACATTCATGGTGTTTTTACAAGGCAGGAGAAGGTTTGTCAGGTGGACACCTGTAGGTAACAAAAGACAGAAATTCAGGTTTTAGATTATCATAGTCAGGGTATTGTTAGAGTACTTGCCTCTCTTCTTAAACTCGGCAGCGAGCGTGTGTTTATAAAAATATAGTGTACACAGGCACGATACTTTGATGTTATATCTGGTAG
This sequence comes from Rynchops niger, assembly GCA_013400035.1. Classification (NCBI taxonomy): domain Eukaryota; kingdom Metazoa; phylum Chordata; class Aves; order Charadriiformes; family Laridae; genus Rynchops; species Rynchops niger. The sequence continues at coordinate 296,646 of VXBH01000022.1, forward strand.
TTGACAGGATTACAAGAAAGAACAGTCTCAAACATCTTATTTTAGTGAAACGCACTGGTGTCCTATGGCTGGATATGGAACTGTACGGTAGGGTTGTTTGTTATGTATGACATGTATTTGATTTTTGCTTCTCAGGGACTTATCAATGATCCTGTGTGATCCCTTTGCCATTAACACCTTAGCGTTGAGTACCATAAGGCACCTGCAGGACCTGGTTGGGCAGGACACCTTACCCAGGGTGAGTGTTGCAGATTATGTACTTAATCTGAACTGTAATCTTAATTGAATAAATAGCATTCATCAACAAAGGGCTGGCACTGTAGAAGAAGTACAAGTAAGTTCTCAAATGCTTGTGTAAATTGAAATAAGGGAAATGTGATGCTGCCTATCCATTTGTTGCACATACTTTAGAGCTCTGCAGGAGCACTGTCTGGAGATGGGCATTTTGGAGTTCTCTGAATTGACAAAGAATTCTTTGCATGGCTAATTCTGTCTGAACAGCTATGCATGTATAGAATCATATATAGAATATGTGCCTCCCTGCTTTGTCCTTCCATCGGTTTGCCTGACAGCAGCAGCCTTTTTTCCTTGCCACGGTAAATGTGATGGATTAGTTTACACTGTTCTGATCTGTTGGCTGCGATATAATACAGTGTCTGCAGGAGGTGCTTAAGTGTTAAAGGAGGGTAGCCTTACAGGTGTCTGAACAGTGTGAGGCATATGCTGGTTTTATCCCTGAGTTACTTAATCCAACAGTAAAATTTAACAACTTCCTCATGATGGTTTAAGACTGAAAATTGTTTTGGTTTCAGGGCACAGTGATAACAAAACCCCATTGTCGTTCTTAGACACTCTTTCTTAATTCTGCTTAGATGACTTGATTTGTCCTGTCACACACTATATTTCAGTGTACTAATTTGGCAGGACATGTTTAAAACCGATGTGATCAGATTGGCTGCATACTTCTTGGCATGTACATAACATACAACATAAAATGTTACATAAAACCGTGAACTGTTATTTGATGCCATTTGAGCAATCAGTTGTCAATTAAATCAGAGTACTGAATACCTCTAGCAGTCTTTGATAAAGCTGCTAATCCAGGAGAGCTTTGAATGTAAACGACTACTTCCAAATTAATATCTATATGTGCAACTTGTGGAAGATCAAAATAGCTGGTTTTCTCCTTCCCTTAAAATTCGAGGAAAGCCCGGATCTGCTGCTGCTCCTTAGGATGCTGTCTTTGGGACAGGGGGCCTGGGACATGATTGACAGCCAAGTCTTCAAGGAACCAAAAATGGTGAGCCATTTTGATATTTAGAATTTAACACATTTAATGAAACAATTTTAGACTTGTTCATTATTTTATTGCTTTAGAATTTAACACATTTAATGAAACAATTTTAGACTTGTTCATTATTTTATTGCATCCCTGATTTAACGTTCATTCTGCATACCTCTCATCATAGCTTTCTCTGAAAAAAACATGGAAGTGGTCACAGAGCAACAGCTCTGTGGATGTGCTGTAAACTTCATTTACCTCCTTTTTTATTTACATGAATGCCTGCCCCTTACTGTTTTAAAATCAGACTGTACCTGTATTAAATTCTGCACTGGTTGCTCATCGTTGCTGGGAACTTCTACAATACTGACAAGTTTGTAAAGCACATTTTGTATGAGGAAAGCAGGATTTCAGAGGCTGGTCTGAAACTCCAGTAGCAGCGTAGTAGCTTTTCATTGACGTGAAAAATGTTTCTTTCCCTTACAGCTATCTGTTACAGGAGTTTTGTGTAGTGCCACATTCAGCTACAATCTTTCCATGCTTTGGAAATTGCCCATTATTATAGGCAGCCCTAGCGTAGTTTGGGAGCAGGTTATGTTCAGGTGGTGGCAGGAAGGCTAACCATGGTGTTGCACAGCAGGACTGTTTCTCAAGAAAAATTTGCTGTTTCTGTTGTGAACTATAAAGCAGCAAATGTCTACCTAGGGGGACATTTGAAATCTCCAAAATAAATATTACTGGCTGATTGCACGTTTAAATTTACCATAGGAAGGGTGTGTGTTAATACCAGATTGTAACAGCGAGGGTGACTAGCACTGTAATTTGACTTGCAGAGGTGCTCTCACGAATCCCTTAGAAAGAAACTGTGAATGTTTTTCCTAAAGGGACTCTCCAAATCTGTATTTAAATCCTGTTTTATTTGTGATTGCCACAAGCTGTAACCTCACACTCTGTGAATCTGATACAACATAGGTTGATCTGCCTTGTGTGAGGAGATGCTCTTTATTGTTGCTATTCTAGCTGTGCATTGATCCCTGTCAGTTCAGGGAATGAAAAAAATGATTTGTAATTCTTGATGAAAGCAGTTTGGTACCATCCTCAACATGCAGTGCTTGCAGCAGCATTGGAAAAGTTCTCTCAGAAGAAATGCTAACTAATTGTCAAAAGAATGGATTTGAGCAGGAGTGTTTCTGTAGATGAGGTGAAGTACTGTGTTCCTAATTACCAGTGGAATGTGTAGAAGTGCATTATTCAATAATTTTGCCTGGAACTGGATGTCTGACAGCTTGTTTTCCTTAGTGTAAGATGGGGCTCATAATATTGCCTCAGTGTTACGGCACTCCAGGACCATTAGGTGGCATGAACTGATTGATGAAAGTGTTGTTCTTTTCCCTCTGTTCTTCCATCCCTCTAAGGAAGTTGAGTTGATCACGAAGTTCTTACCTATGCTGATGTCCTTTGTGGTGGATGACCACACGTTCAATGTAGATCAGAAACTGCCCTCAGAGGAGAAGGGACCAATTCCCTACCCCAGCACCATTCCTGAAGCTTTCACCAAGTATGTAATCTGCTTTCCTGACTTTGTACATATAGTCTTGTTACCAAAGCCAAACATCAAGGAGCCAGCCAACACGGACAGGAAAAAATACTGTATGTGGTAAAACAAAGACTTTCTTGGGGCAATAGTTAATCCCAGTTAATCAAGCCTGAACTTTTCCTTTAGCAGAACAGGTTTCCACCGTGATCCCTCAAATAAAATTTATTTACATAAAAGAGTATTTCTTGTAATGATCATTCTTTTGGTAGATTGAATATGAAAGTATTTGGTATTACTGCTTTCAAATACGCTGCTCGCGTAGCTTCCCAAGCAGGGAATGATGAGTGTTTGAGTGATATTTGGGTGCACCTGGATAAGGGCCTATGCTTGGTAGTGAAGAGCGCTATTGTAAATTGTAAAGTTGGCATTTTTGTCACACAGATGCTCATTCTCTGTTGATAACCTATCACTCCAGGGACGTCAAAAGGATAAATAAAACTCCCGTGTGCTCTGTTGTATTCAGATCTTGCACTAATTTCCAGCACAGTTCCTATCTGTGTGCCAGAATCTGGACTACTGTATCCGGGTAGTTGTACTCTCCTCTGTGACAGTGTTGATACTTGACCTTTGGGAAACTGAAACAAAACAGTATTGGACTTGGTATTATTTTTGAATATTTGGGCTGTTTCAGAAACCCATTTTGAATAGTATTCTTACCATTAATGCTATTATAAATGTTCACAATCAAATCCAACTGTTTGATTGTGAGACAGCGAAGTGTTTGCTGAATGGCAAATTTTTCTGGACCGTGGTAGGGAACATAGTGATGGTCATCTACTCAGTCCCTGAGTAGCTGCTCTTCAGTGGATTTGAGATCAGGCACTGCTGCAACTGCTTGATTGCTATCCAACAGTATTTTAAAACCTGCTTTTAAAAAAAAAAAAAAAGAATCTGTTTTAGCTTTATTGATTAAGAAACTCTGCTTCTGCCGTAACAGATTCTTGCAGGAGAACAGAATAGCTTGTGAGATTGGGCTGTATTACATTCTTCACATCACTAAACAAAGGAACAAGAATGCTTTCCTTAGGCTCCTGCCAGCGCTAGGTAAGTTTTTGTCTTGTCTCTGTTGTATAGCTGTTTACCTTGTATTGGACACTGAGGGGGCAGGTAAACCTGGAGTGAAAGTGATTTCAGCATCAAAGATATAATGGTCTGCCCTCGCTCTTCTGGTGAGGCCCTGCAGAAGTGTTTATTTTTGTCTGCAATTAGGATACTTTTCTGCTGATCCGAGAATTTAGGAACAGTGGCTGAAGGTCCGTAGTTCCTTAGGACAAAGGCTGTGTTAACAATGAGATTAGTTGAGGACTGTTTGGAATGAATCTGAAAGATAAAAGAGCAGGTGGCTTAATTCTGCCACTGCTTGTAGTAATTGCACATGGACAGAAATTCTTGGGACTTGTCTTTGTGTAGCGAAAAATCCTGTAACAAAACAGGACCGAACACAGCCTTAAATTCTTCCTTGGGATTACTTTCTTCACTGACTTCTCTGGGGTAAGTTGCAGGAGAATTCTGAAGCAATCTTAGGAATTGCAGCTCCCAGTAATGGTGGTGGGGGTTCACTTCCCGCTCCCTCACCCCAGCTCTGGTGTTCTTTGAACTCTATGCTGAACTGGCAGCTCATTTACATGAGTTTTCCGCTGGTAGGTGATTTGTGTCTGCTCACTGCGGGGTCTGAGGAGTGCAAGGAGGTGGATGTGGCCATGAGCAGAGGGTGGTGGAGAAGGAGAGTAGGGGACTTGGTGATTTTGGCAGGAGCAAGCTGCTCTGTGACTTCAGTCTTGGTGGAGACGTGGGCTTTCTACATGTTCTTCTCACCCCTCTGCTCCTAACCTCTTATGTCTGAAAGATCAAAGCCGTCTGCTTGGGCTACCTGTTTTAAAAGGAAATCTCACTGCCAAGTTTTCAGCAGGAACATCTGCTGCGTAGTCAGGTTTTGGCACATCCTTGTCAGTCTCAGTCTCTTTCCTTTTCATGTTGTACAGTTGAGACATTCAGTGACTTGGCCTTCAGTGATATTTTTCTACATCTGCTTACTGGTAACCTCACGCTGCTGGGTGATGAATTTGCACTGGAGGAGTTCTGCACCAGTCTCTTTGATGGCTTCTTCCTCACTGCCTGCTCAAGGTAAATCGGATTTTCCTCAGGGGAAGTGAGTTTACAGGATACATGAGACTTTGAACTATACTTTAATAGTTCAGCAAACTCTTCACGTATAGTGGAAATATTAGCCTGATGCTGTTTTTCTTTGAGGAAGGGCTTATATTTTGTGATCAAGATTTTATCGGCAAAAATTATAAGTGTTGATTATGAATTATTACCTGAACTCTAATTCCTTATTCGTAAGTTGGAGTTGGAAAAGACAATATCCTTAATGTTTTGCAGTAGCTCCGAATATGAAGAGTTAACTTCAGCTCTTTGCAGTGTCAGCTGCACACAGAAAATCTGTTTGTATCTGTTAAGTCAGTGTGGTTCAAGTGCTGGCCTCCAGACCAGATCTCTAACCTCCACAAAGCTTACCCAAAAGTCACTAGAACTGCTGTGCTGGTGCTGCTTCCGCTTCCTCCGTGCATACAAAAGAACAAACGTCCTCCTGCATGTGCACATGGCCTGTCCAGCAGAGACCAGCTGCTGCCACATGCTGCAGTTTGTGCTTAAAATCCGCCACCCCCCCCACCCCCGCCTTCCTTGTGATTTCTACACTTAGTCCACTCCTGTTCAACAATTACATCAGTTGCTTGAAAGATAAGGCAGGGTTAGCACTTTGTAGCACACAGGCTACAATTCTCAGGTGTTTTGGAAAATTGTAGCAAAGCTGCTGAGCTGTGAGTGTGTGAATTTTTCTGATACTGTTGCTGTAGCTTTCTTGCTTTCAAGATGGTGTTAGTTTCTATCAGTTACTCTGCTTTAAAATTGCTTTTTGCAGAAAGGAGAACGTACACAGACATGTGCTAAGACTGCTGCTTCATCTGCATCACAAAGTGGCACCTACCAAACTAGAGTCTCTCCAGAAGGCTTTGGAACCCACCAAGCAGGTAAGAAGGGAAGCATGAGAAAGGGAAAATTAATTGCAAATGGAAGCAGCTGGCTTTCCAGACTTTGCTCAATAGAACATGAGCTCTGCTTTCCAAGTGTACCAAGTTGTGTCTTAATTACCTTGTAACTTCCTCTTTCTGTGTTGGTTTGTGTTAAAACACAAAGGGTAATTGCATACTTAGTGTTCGAGCTAGTGGCAGCTAGAATGATGTATGACTCTTCTGTTTTTTTCCCTTCCCTAATTCTCGTTCTGCAGAGTGGGGAAGCTGTGAAGGAGCTTTACAACCAGCTCACTGAGAAACTGGAGCTTCGCAAGCCAAGTCCAGCCGAAGTGACTGAGACTCCCTCCATGGAACTGCCCTTGCCCACTGTGCCCACACCAGCCTCGCGCTGAGCTATGTCTGTAGTGAGACAGGAGAACTAACCTCATGCTCTGCAGCGTGAAGGCCCTGTACTGCCTTTCAAATGTCTCTGCCTACAGGGTGGAAACAAAAAAGAAAAAAGCCACTGAAGCTCTTTCAGGAAACACTGCAGTTTACCCAACTCGCTGGCTCTTGCTGGTTAGAAAGCTCCATATGCAGTGCATTGCAAAGGTTTACTTTTCTTAAAGATAGCTGAGTGTCTTCTTGTAGATCCACTTCAAATCTGACTGTACTTTTTTTTTTTTTTTTTTTAAAAAGAAAATGCATATTTTTAAGCTTGGCATCTTGGTTTTTTTAAACTCTACTTTAAGAACTGATCAATGAGTGTTTAATTATGGTTGAGCAGGTAGTGTGAACTTCTGCAGGCTACCCTTAGCTTTCTTTGGCCGTTAGTTTGCTCCTCTGGGTCTCTGGAGAAGATGGTCAACAGAAGGAAATGTCAGAGGAGATAAGCTCCACTGATACAATTTCCCATTTGAGGTTCTAGCTCTTCTGGTACATGGTAAGACATGCTGCATTAGTCAGAGATGTCCAGCAGTGTCGCTAGACCGAGAAGCAATCGACAGCCATCTTCTCAGCTAGGCTTTTGCAAAGAAGGCCAGAAATGGAATTATTCTCTCCCCTTTTCTCCCCACTTTTCTCCAAAGGGGCGGCTTGAAATGAGTCCTGGAGCCAGTGAAAAAACCCCAAACTAGCATATTCCTCGATGACAGTGGGGTTTGAGTGTAGGTGGAGTGAAATTCTGTCCTTGAAAAAATAGCCTGTTCTTCATGGCTCATTTGTGTTGCTGTCTGTACTGTTACAGCTCATTCCTGTTCTGCTTTTGTTGCTGCCTCAGTGTTAGCCTCAGGTAGAGCGTACAGGAAGATGGTCATGGGAGAAGAATGAGTCGTGTGAGTTTACAACGGACTTTACGTGGATTTCAGCAGGTAAAGAAAAAGAATCTTGACAATCCCCTGTAAGCAGGAAGTTGCCTACCTGAATTATTCTGAATCGCAGAATAGTTCCGGTAGGAAGGCGCCTCTGAGGGTGTGTGGTCCAGCCCCAACTCCGAGCAGGACCAGTGTAGGTGAGCTTGCTCAGGAGCAGGACTTCTGTATTTACCTTTGTTGAGTTTGATGAGGTTTCTGTCGGGCTGTTTCTCCAGCCTGTTGAGGGGGTTCCCTTTGAACAGCAGCCCAGTGCCTCAGCCATGCCGGGAACTTGTATTGTTTGCAAATGTGCTGAGGGCGTGTGCTGTCTTCAGGTTGCAAATAGAGGCATTAAACAATATTAGCCCCATTAATGACCCCTGAGGAATGCCATGAGTAACGGGCTGCCACTTGGACTTTGAGCTGTTGATCTGAGCCTGGTGTCCTGCCAGTTTTCTGTGCGGTGATCTGAACTGTATCAAAACCATTTGGCTGTATGGATCCTTCAGACAGTTGTGCCAAAAGCTGTTCAAAGTCAAGGTGAGCTGCCCACTGCTCTTCCCCCATCCACCAGGCCAGGTGTCTCTTCCTAGGTTATTTGGTTTGTCAGGCACAATTAACCCTTGGAATTTACCCAGCCATGCCCTGTCACTTTTTTGTCGGTCTGTTTCTGGATATGATGTTTGGGTTTTTTTTCCCCCATCACCCCTCGTTTCCTGTGCCTTGAGCACTCCCAGTGCCAAGTCATGTCAATGAGGCTTTCCCGTTTCATGAGAAAGAAACAGACACTAGTTAAGTAGAGATGGAAATCCCTCCCCAAAGCTGCCGACTCCCTCTTTGCCTGGATTTCTTCTGAGTTCTCAAGGGCTGCACGAGGAAAGCGAGCGTCACCTCTCTTCATCACCTTGGTGCTTTGTTTCTCCTTTTATGCAGGGACTGGTCTGTATCTCGTGGGAGAACTGGGAAGGCGGGGTGGGTTTGTGTGTGTCACAAGGGCACTGTCCTCCAGCCCACGCTGCCTTTGTGCACCTTAACTCCTGGGGTCGGTATTGCCTTTGGCAGGCTCTCGGCAGTCCTGGCATCTGACTTGTTGGAAACAGGAACTGGGTATAACAATCAGGTCTTTCTTGCTTAGCTTTGTTTTTAAGCCGTTTAAACTGTCATGGTAACTTACACTAAATAACGTCCCACGCTGCTGGCGGACCTTTCGCAATGAACTTACTCAGGCCCATGCTCTGCTTAGACTTAAAGGTTATTTTAGGTTTGCGCTGGGGATTCTGTCTCTCGCTAAAGGTTTCCCTTACACCGTGTGCTGACTTGGTACTATCCCACCACACAAGTTTCTTTTAAGCCAGGCTGACTCTGTGATTTACTGCTTGACAGAAAGATGTCATGTGTTTCAGCCGGTACCCACAGTACTAAGATACATGATACGTTATTTTTTTCCAGGTTTTTAGATCCACAGAGAAATTGAATGACAGAGTACAAACTGGCATTACCTGTGCTGGTGGCTGCTTTGGCTGAGGAAGGGAAATCTGGTCAGTGTGGCGTGGGAGTAGCTGCCGGTCCGTGTCTCCTGGCTGCCTTCTGCACAAAGATGTGACGAGGAGACGCTTTTCAGAAAACATTGTTTTAGTGGTGAACATCTTGGTCTGTTTCTGTTCTTTGAGATGAGAACGGTTTCCTTCCAGTGCCAGAAATGACACAGGCTCCTGTTGTACGCGTAAACCCCCGCAGAACCTGCGGCAGGAGCGGGCTGTGGCTGGATGTGGGATGCTCGCTTTACATCTGCACCGGGGCCAGGACTTCCCTGGGTTCTGTCCTGGGCTTCCCGCTCAGAGCCACTCGCTCTCTCCTGCTCCTCCAGGTCCTGTTGTGTCGGATGGGTGCAGTCCTGTGGCACATCAACCAGGTGAAGCACAGCTGGACTGTGTAAGAGAATTCCTTTTTTTTATGTTTGGGTTGGTTTGTTTGTTTGTTTGTTTTCTAACTGTCCGTAGCCCTGCGTACATGACCCCTGCTGGGGTGCTGTGTGGGGTGCAGTGCTGTGGGTGCGCACTAGAGGGGGTGCCCTCCCCGGCGGCCCTGTCTTTCCTGCTGCTGCTGCTTGAAATCCCTGGAATCGCTCCCTTGTTACACTTATGTCACAGTTTGTCTTTACAACAGGGGTGTGATACCTGTGTGATTGGAAAAAATTGTGTATTCTCTCCAAACCTGGCTTGCCTGACCGGGGAGTGAATTTTTACCATGAATTATAATTAGCTTGAGCAGTCTGGTCCTCTGCGTGTGCTTTTCCTGAGAGATTGGAGTGACCAGCAGCCCAGAGAGGTTCTTCATGCTTTTTGGATAGGTAACGTTTAACTGCAATTTTACATTGAGCTATGAAACAAACACTTTGGATTGAGCTAGGTTAGAAGATTGATAGGGCACTGTAACTGCAAGAATCGATAGACGTAGCAGCCAGTTACTGAGGCCAGTGCTAGTGAGGAACCGGGTCTTATATAAAATTAGTGGAAAAGACGATTACTGTAGTGAAATATGATTTACTGCCATACTACCTGACAGCCAAAGCATGCCTGGCATCATTTCAAAACAGCCAGATTCCACTTGACATATTGATTTGATGCAGGATAGCTCTGTGTGGACCGAGATAAAAGGAGACCAAACAAATCTTCTTGGCCAGAAAGAATACGAAGACCACTGGATGTTGTGAGACCTCTCTGTTCTGCCGGGAACTGTTTGGTTTTTAGGTGATTTCTGGCCTTCTCTTTATACAACAGTGTAAAGGAAACCTGCCATGGGTTTAACTTGGAAGATAAATGAATTCATGTGAACATAGTGCTGAAACAGGAGCGTGTTTGGTTCAGGAGTCTGGTTTCAGTTCACGGTGCTGGTCGGGGGTGTCTGCTCTGTTGGGGGTGTGGTACCGGAGACTTCCTTGGTGTACAAGAACATCAATTCCCGAAGGAAGGTGATGGATGATCTTGACTCTCTTGCAAGCACTTTAAGAAAGGAAACACCTGAAATCCAGAGGAAATATTTTTTCCCAGTTTCTGTGCATTTACCTGCAATCCAGAGTAGTGGAATTTTCTTAACCAACAGGGCAGAGAAGGGTGTTAGTCTAACCTCAGAAATGGGGTTGAATCAAAAGAGAGACCAGCTACGAGGGAGACCATAGAGGTTTCTCCCTGAGATCAGACGTGGATTCCAGCAGCGAGTACCACATCGGGAGGAAGCAGCAGAACACATCCTGCACCCAATCGGTTTGATTCCTTTGCTGAGCTAAAGCAGATGGATTTGGGAACATGTGTGGCTTCCGCGTCTGGCCTGTCGTCTTGCAGAGGTGAACACAAAACTGAGGTTGTCCTGAAGTTCACCCTGTGGTCCCCACATGCCTGGCTCTGGAGCACGGCTCCCAGCAGGCCAACTGGGGTCTGCTCTGCTGGGGTGGATGGAGCTGCCAGCTCCCTCGCCGCTTCTTCAGCGATGCAGCTCTGCCTTGGTGGTGGAGTGGATGGTTCTTTGCAGATGGAGAGTTGTCAGCGATGGCCAGGGAGCAGCTTTCGCCTCCCAAGGCTGGGCTGGCCTTGGCGTGGCCCTGCGTAAGGGAAATGGTGCTTGGTGCTCATCTGCCCTGTCATGCCTTTTACTTGTAATGCTAAAAGCAAATATCAGTGCCCTCTTGTTCCTGTCATAGAATGGTTTGGGTGGGAAGGGACCTTAAANGCATCAGGCTTACGAGCGATCGGCCCTCCTCTCCTTCCCAAAAGCACTCTGGAGTGGCAGAGGTGGGTCCCTGTGCTGCCCCGGACACTGTCCCAGCATGTTCCCGACTAGTGGCACTTCAGGGAATGGCTCTGAAAATACATCAAAGTGGGCCTGCTCAGAAAAATTACTGACAAGCACAAAAATCACAGCACATCCTTTCTTGATCATTTAAAGCTTCAAAAAAGAAATTGTTGGGTTTTTTGATCTTAGTAACTTCATCAGCCATGGGACCACAGAGAAGCATCCACGGTGTTTTCGCGTGACGTGTCCTTCGTTATCTCCTGTGCTGTACCCGTTCATCACCAGACAACAGGAGGAGGACAGCTGCTCCTGAGGGCTTCCCTGGGAAGGGACAGAGGTTGTCAGTCCCCGAGTAAACAGCCTTCCTGATCCTTTCTCCTTAATGCTGTAGTGCCTGGAGACCCTCCAAATTGTTGTTGCTATGATTTCAAAGGCTGGCTACTGGGGCAGTGTGGGGTGGAAGCAGGTGGGTGCATCTTCCTGGCCCGATGAGACTTCTGCTGCGGAGAAGCGCAAAACTGTGCGGTAGGTGCTAGTTCCCAATGTGCACCTTCGTCTGGTGGGAGGGGGAGGTCAAACCAGGGCATGATGTGACCATCGCCCTGGTTGTCCTGGGCTGTTGGGGGTCCTGACCATCCTGGCTTTGTGGTTCAGCAAGTCTGTTCCTGCTCCCCTGGGGCTGGGGTGACACCTCTGTCTTTGGTTTACTGCTGTCTCTTGGGGAAGGGAGGTCTTTTCACTTGGCAGACGCTTGCTGACCTGCTGCACCAGCTCAGACGTGCTGTGAGATGTCCCCAACCTTGAAAAAATCTTCTTGCGGCTCCCCAGGGAGGTTGCTCAGGGGATTTATCCAGGAGGAAAGAAAAGAGGAGCGGTAGGAGAGCAGCATGCTCCTTGCCTGCAGAGCCACACCACAACCTGGCAGGTGGGAAGAAGACACTGGTGTGGTTCTTAGTGATGGCGTTGCAGTGCCTTGGTGACATCTACCCAGGTCTTGCTTGGCTGGAACGTGCTCAGAAAGAACGTGAGCATTTTACCTCAAAAAATAAAAAGGTATTTTAGTACATCCCTACTACTTAGGTGCCTGCTTTCCCGCTGACATCCATCCAATTGAGGCCTTTAAACCTTGGACTTTGATAAAGGACCATGTGTTTTCACCCAGTGCCTGTAGGAGGAGTCTCAAAGATTTAGACATTTTCTCTCTCGCGCCTCCTTTGCTCTGAAGCAGTGGGAGGACAACAAGGGATCTGGGGAGCTTGGCGGGTAAGGTATGGCTACTGCTACGGCAGGGTGTTCAGGAATCTTTCTTCTGGGGAACCTTCGGTTGTGCTGTGGCCTTGGGAGGATCATTAGGGGTGCAGCAAGGAACTCCATTGCACCAATTCCCACCCATAAAAGGAAGCCTCTTGTTGAAAAAGATGGCTGGATTCTTACAGCTTGAAACGCCTGTGCTTTTCTGGATTAAACCGAAGTTGGTGGAAAAGAATAGCCATGAAATCATCTGCCTGGACAGTGCTGGTTGCCAGCTTCTGCTTTTCAACCCATTGACACTATTTCCCAAATAGTCCCACAGAAGCCACAGCTGGGACCCTTGTCAGGGCGGGCTCTGCTGGGCTGTGACTTAAAGGATAATAAGAGGTGGGGACCCAGCATTTGGAAGGCATTGTCATGCGTCTTCACGACTCTGAACGCTCAAAAGCATCTGCCTGTTGGCAGAACACCCTGTTCTCCTTAGCGCTGTGGGCAGTGGATCCATTGGAAAAGTGGTGGGGAACAATGGGCCGTGGTGCAAATGGCTGGAGGGGAAGATGGGCATTTAAAAGGAGTGTCTAACAAAGTCTGGAGCAGATGCTGCACAGCAGAAAACTGAATTACCACTCCCCAAGATACTTTTCTGGTGGAGCTGCTGTATGGTTCAGGCTTTACAGTTGCGTTTAGGATGATTCCGATGAGTTGTGTGCGGTGGGAGACTTGGTATGTGGCTTCCCCTCTAAGCAAGGATCCCCTTACGCAGCTTCCTTGGGATGAACGTCTTGCTTTGGCTTTGAAAGAGTGGTATCTGGCCCAGAAAATGAAGTGACATGAAAAATCTTGTTAATTCCTTTTTCAGAGTAGCTCAGCCATGCGAGGCTGGAGAACGCCACGGATTTTGCCCGTAGGTGTATTTAAAGGTACTTGCGGCTGCTCTAAATGCTATGTTAGATCCCCGTGCGCTGGGGCTGTGTCTCAGCCAGAGGGAGGTGGTGGGTGCTGGGAGGTGACCATCGTCAGGGCTGTGTGGGGCAGGAGTGGTGCCACAGCCTGTGCCCGAGGGCTCTGGGTCTCCCCCAGAAGCAGAGAGACTGAACAGCACAGGGTGATTTAGAGAGTTTCTGGCCTTTTTTGCAATGCTGATGGATGACACACAGATGCTGCTTTATGTTTTCTTTTGTACAGCGATAAGAAGTCTGTCCTGGCATACAAATGCCATTATTAATACAGCTGTCTCTTGGGAGAGATGTCTTGATGGAGCAGCTTTTCAGGAGGAGTAGGTATTTCTGCAATTACCCTTGCAGCTCTGATAGATCCCACGGTGACCACAGAGCGCTCTGCCCTCTCCAGCTTATTTTCTCACCTTAATTTCCCCGTCAGGCTGTTATGTGAATAAGGGCTGAGCCCAGCAGGGCTCGTGGACTAGTCCAAGCTCCGTCCCCGTGGCTCTGAACCCACAGGCATGCTGTGGGTACCCTTGCCAGCACTATCCCTCCCCGGATCCAGGCTCAGCATTAAAAACAAGGGGTAAATCAGCTTCTCAGAGCTTCAGGTGGATGTAAAACAGGGATTAAGGGCAACTCCACCCAAGTTCAGGTCACATAAAATCACAGAATGGTTTGGGTTGGAAGGGACCTTAAAGACCACCCAGTGCCACCCCCTGCCCTGGGCAGGGACACCTCCCANCTGGTTGAGGACGCATCAGCTGGGTTTCAGCTCTGTGGTTACTCCAGACTTTGCCATTCCTGGACGGTCTCTGCATTCACTGCTCTTTCCCAGGTCCTCTCTCCTCCACTTCTTGCCCTGGGGCACCTGGCACCTGCTGCCATCATCTTCAGGTCCATTGTCTCCTCTGCTGCAGTCCCCTCTCCCTTCTCTGATCCCAGGCAGTGTGAACGGCAGAGATCTTTCCCATCTAGGTGAGGGCAGGTGCCTTAACCCTTCCCTCCAGCCGGGTCCCTGAGGGAGGCTGACGCTTTTATTGCCAGGACGTTTGGCCCTGCCCTGTGTTGGTGGCTCGGCTGGGCAGAGAGAGGGGTGATGTGTGGCTGTGTGTGCTCAAGCCCCAGCTCCCTCTGCATTTAGAGCAGGGTGGCCTCTGCCCGGGCACAAAGCACGGCTCACTTGGGGTGTGAGGGACCTGGGGCTCGCACACCTTGTGAGCAGCTTCTCCTTGCCTATTGTCAATCTCGTGTGCTGGGAATTCACTTGCAAACCGCCTCTAGTTTTGTGCTGGGGTTGTACGTCAGCCCTTAATAATAAGATTTTTTTTCTGGCAGGAGACACTGATGTTGGAAAGTTTCTTGCTTTCTAGGGGAGTCGGATTTTAAACCTGGCCAATACCAGCTTCTGTAGTGCAAGAAGGGCCATCGGCGAACAGAGGAGTGTCCATTAGCAGCATGTAGAGACCACACTAAAGATAACGAGGTCAGTCCAGCTTGAAGGATAACTTCACAGAAAGCAACGAAACCACCTGCGTGGGTGGATTTTGGCCCGCTGGACCTGCAAGGGGAGTTCGATGAGAAGGACGAAGCTGAACAACTGGATGCAGCGAAACCACCTTCCTTTTCTTGCAAAACAATTGCACAAGGGGCAAAGGTACCTCACCTGGGCTCGCAGGCTGCTGCGCTGAGGTGAGTCCATGTCGCTGCTGCTCCTGGTCAGCAGGGCTTGTGCTCCGGAAAGAGGAAAAGCAGCAGTATCGGACCCAGAAGTGACTATCGGTGTCTTTCTCTCCTCCTTCTCCAGGTTCCGCGAATGTCAGGTCTATGGCAAGGAAGGAAGGAAGAGAATTCCCGTAACCAGCCATCCAGCTTGAGTCAGACCGAACCCTTGCTTGTTCCCGTGCTATTGTCATAGAAAAAAAAAACGTCCGGCACTCAGGGGACTATTATTATTATTATTCAGTTTTAATATTATTTTTTTCCTTCAGACTAGCACCAATTTGCTGTGCTAAGGCTGTGTTGGCTGATCAGGGTTAACAGAATTAAAAGGCGGTGAAATGTTTATAAAATCCTAGCGATGAGTCATCAGCAATCTGATACAAAGCAATCTGATGATTAAGGGCGCAAGTTTCATATTACCACTTTTTCAACCACATTTGTAGGTAGAAGCAATTAAAAATCCTCAGAAGAAATATGTCTCAGAGCATCTGTTCTTTGTCTTCTAGTAACTGTCGACTCGTATGAGGCTCTGGAAGGTGCTGACAGACTCTGCAGTGCCTCTTTTTCTTTTTAACTCTGAACATCCATGTTCCTGGCCTCTTTGAAGGCTGGGATCTGCTCTCTTCTGGCTCTGTTGGCAGCTGTATTTCCACTTTCCCCTCAGGTTCCAGATCTGTTTGACTTCTGAGTTTAGGAAGGAGACATTTCATGTTAATGAGAGAGGAAAGAGAGAGAGATGTGTCCTCAGGAGAAGTTTATTCCCATGAACTGCACGTGAAGCCTTGTTTGAGGTGTCGGCTTTACTGGGCCAGAGTCATTACCGACTCGTGAAACGAAGCCTGGGTAGCAACGACAAAACATCTGGTCCAGTAGGTCACAGCCAGTTACCAACCCACGGCCTGCTCCAAATGAGCACCGTGGTCTCTGTTTAATCTCTAATGAATAATCGTATAATTACAGAGGGCTTTTTACGAGCCGGTTCCTTGAAGAGCGGCCGAAGGGCAAAGCAGAGAATCTCTTTTCCATCTCGCCTGTCCCGGCAGGACACATTCATGGGCTTTGGCTGAGGACAAGTGTGTATGGCGAGGCGGGAAGCACCCCTACAGCTCACAGGGTGCTGCTCGGGGTATTTAAGGACACCAGACCTTAGGACTTCAGAGCCACCTTTACTAGCACTGCATCTAGGTGGAGGTACTTCCACTTGCAGATGCTTGAGGCCTGCCTGCTGCCTGTGGGGGATCACTGTATCTTCTGGATGCCACAGGAATTTTGGACCACAATCTCGTGGCCTGTTACAGGAGCTGCTTGGCCTGTGTGTGGGAAGTTTGATGTTTCCAGCCCTTGCCTATCCTGTTAGCTAGAAGAATCCCTGCAACCGTTGGGCCCCATACAAGGGGAAAGCAGGTCACTGCCTTTTCAGCAAAGCTCAGAGTTTCCTCCCAAAAAGCCAATAATTGCAACAGATGAAACACAGTTTAGGTCAACCCTGACTTGCTGTAACAAAACAATTCTTGCTGCATTTCTGTGATGCAGGTTGGAGATGGCGTGAGTTTCAGGTCAATGTGAGCCTTAGGAAGGGTGGGTTTCCCGGTTTGTCAGTCAGTTACGCCACCTTCCGAGTGGAGGAATGGGGCGATGGGTGCTTCCAAGGAGCCTGAAGGAAGGTGATCTTTGGTGTTGCAGTGCGCCCTTGGGGCTGCAATGAATAAAAATGCAAACTGGCACTTACTACCTCCATTTTTTAAAAATTTTTAGCAGAAAAAAGGACTAGATTGTCATTCAGCAAAGAGGGAAATAGGCCGTGAGTATCAGAATGACATAATCCTGTTCCTCAGTGCCCAAATACAGAGCCCAAAGGAATGGGAACGCTGCAGCAGTCAGGCTTGCAAGGAATGAAGGGTGAATAACTTGAGTGACCACTCAAGCACCCTGGGTTTTCCTTCCAGCCCAACTAGCTGGACTGAGTGCCTCGGACAAAGGAGCTTGGCTTCCTTTCCACCCTGGTTTCACACAGGAATTGCAAACCTGCACGTGCTGCTGCTTCAGAACGAGATGTTATCAGTGCTCAGCTATGTCACCATTCCTTTTGCATCTGCTTAAACTGTGAGTTGAAAGAGTTGTCCTCTGCATGGGTTTCTGCCCCACCAAAATTGGGGCAGACTGCTTTGTATCCCAAAGTCTGCTTTTCTTTTCCTTCTGTCCTTTAGTGCCTGCCTGAGTTCCAGGCTCTGTGGTATCACCTCTGGTCCTGCTTCCCTCTCACTTCAGTCTTGGGGAACTTTTTTCCATGCCGCTTCTTCACACAGCCTTCGTCTATATTTGACCTACTTGTCATTTTTGTAGAGTTGTCTGAAAACAGCAGGGAAGAGAGATGATGTATCTGAGGAGTGCTGGCTCTTAATTAAAACCATTTGCAGAACAATGGACGGCTCGAGAAGCAGATAAAGGCTCCGGTCTGCGGGTAAGGTCTGTTTCAGCCTTCAGATACCTATGTTACGCGGTAGTTTTGTATGCATGTTTTATTGGCATATCTGTCCTGGAATGATGACTATCGAAGTGGGCAACAGCCCAGTTAATATTTGCTCCAAAGCCTTAGGAGTCCCCAGTGAGCTTGCTAACTGCTTCTTGGCCTTGCTCAGAGGTTGTCTGCACAAATTGGAGGACTTGCGCAGGTTCTTCCCCTCCCACTACACCTCTCGAGGATGACCCTGAAGCTGAATTTACAACCCCTGGGCTGAATTTATGCACCGGTGTGGACTCGGGGGCAGAGGGGAAACACCTGAAGCTTTGTGGGAGAGGTCTCAGGGTGCTCCACTGCTGCTGGGGGGTCCTGTACCCGCTGTACCCCGTACCCCACGGCTGCTGGAGGGGCCCTTCAGCACCGCGGCCAGCTCCCGCCCCGCCCTGCCCTCCCAAATTGGGCTCCCGTCGCTCTAAAATCAGCCTTTCCCATCCCTTTTTTAAATCGTTTGTCAAAGAACCTACAGCTTGTGACTAGTCGCCGAGCTGTTTGGAAACCAACTGCCGTAATAAGAGCTGTTGGCTCTGGCAATAACTCACGGGCTGTTGGCTTATCCAGCGTTGAAGATGAATTGGTAAAATTTTTAACAAAAAAAAATTGTATGTTGAAGTTCAGATAACTTTTTATAGGCTCCAGAAGATTTTCAGACCTAGGCGATGTTTGTTTGAGTATTGAGGATGGTAAAAGAGCAGAGGCAATCTGCAGTCTCTTGGGATTTAAAAGAGCATTAGTTAATTGAGCTGTAATGTTCAGCAACAAACAGATTTTTTTAAATGCTTTTGTATTCATAAGATGGAGCACCTAATACAAAACTGGTTAGTTGTAATGAATTATCCTGCCACTCTTACCCCAGTAATTTCTCTCTTTGATTTTGTGTAAAGAGCTTTTCTCCTCTGAACAAAGGAGTCACATTGTCTTTACTCATTAAAAATTGCGTATGTATAAAATATCAGTGTTGTCTTTAGTCTAAAATCCCTCACTACGTATGACTTGTACCATACATCAGAACCCATCTCCCGCAGCCTGGCAACTGTCTCTGTTGCTATAGGAACGGCTCCACTATCCCTTCATGGAGAACCTCAAGTATTCCCATTTTCGTAGCTGCTAGAACACCTCCAGCCCTTGCTTGTTTCATTCACTTGCTCACTCCCATCCACGAGCTCTTCTCCTCCCAATTTAGAGAATTACTCAGCACTTCTGGACTCATAACTGAAAGAACATTAGTTAACTGAAGGAAAGTCACACACAACTTCGAGGTGCACATTTGGCTGGGATGTTGATACTGCTGTTGGGTTTATTTAATGTGCAGATGTACTGTGTAATTAGTATCCCCTAATGAGCATTAAATTTGGACTTAATAGAAAACTGACAAAATCCCTGGCTTCTGCGCATGGATCTGCAGTTATATACCAAAGGACAAAAGTTTCTGAGAAACTTCTAACCTCAAGTGTTACACCCACAGGTAACGTAACCTGAGTTGGCTGAGAAGAAGCTTCCTCATGGTAAGTTTATTGTAAGGTTGTGTATTATGTGGCTGTCATACCTATCCTTTAGGAGTTGCTGGAGCCCGCTCCGTGTTAGGGAGCGAGCCCAGGGGTCCGTGTGTTTGTGTTGGAGCTGTGGAGTTGAAGATCAGGAGGGTGGCTGTATTTGCCCCTTATCTGGGCCTCCTTTTCTGCGCTGAATTGACACAGCTCCACCAGGCAAAGGTAGGTTGTTCAATCTGGCTTCTAGATGATCCTAATAATTAAATAGTTGCTGAGGGCTTATTGTTTCATTTATGGAAATATTTCACTGGAATAACATGAATTTTGAGTAAGATGGTCTTAGGAACACAGTTTTGGGGGCATTTTTCTTTGTTTGATTTATACAGGTGCCCAAACGAACCTAGGTAATGTTTTTATACTGCTAGAAATGCCAGGCACATGTATTGCATCATGTCCTGGAGATCTCCATGGGGAAAGGAAGGGAGAGAGCAAGGGGATCTGGTGTCACAACCAGATGTCAGTTGAACAAGGTCCTACGCTGCTAAACAGAAAGAGGTCGAGGGGCTGGGAGAGGAGCCGTGGTGCGGAAAGGGCTGGAAGCTGTGGCACCAGGGTTTTCCTGCACATAGCGTACCCCACCGGCGCTTTACCGCTGGAGAAACAGCAGCTGAAGATCTAGGCAAGCAATAACAAGGAGGAGAACAAAATAAAAGTGTGAGAAAAGCAAGCAGAAGAAAAGATTTCTCAGCTGCAAAATACTCGGTAACACTCCCAATCAACATTGGCTCAGTGCAGCCCCAAATCCTGAGACGCTGGGAAGAGACAGCTCGGAGATTCCCTAGTCATTGACTGGGGTTTTTAATTTATTCTTACAGCCAGACAGTGCTACCGTTGCCGGCTTGTGGGCACGGCAGCCAACTCCCCCCCTCTCCCCGCCGCCAACCCAAGGGGCGCTGCCGAAGCGGGGCTGCTCCTGCCATAAAAGTGTAGGAAGCTGATGGCTGCAGAGTAATGCAGACAAAGCGGGCGTGAGAGGGAGACAAAAGGGATGGAGTCCCAGAAGATGTGATCCACCCTGTTAAAGGAAACGTCCGTAGCCTCTGCAGCTGTGTTTATGCCGCTTCACACAATAGGCACCAGCCTCTCATCCCCCCCAGGGGATTTTTTTACAGCATTAATTCACTCTGCACAAAACCCAGCCTGCAAGGCTCCTCTTCAGCAGCGACCTTACCATCCCTCCAGCTCCCCCCCTTCCCGAGAGCCCTGCCCGCCAGAGCTGCACCCCTCCAGCTGACCTCCCGGTGCTCTCCGTCAAATGTCACCTGTACCCAATGAAGCAGACCCCGAAGTGCCACGAATGGATCCCAGGATTCTTATTTTCCTCCTCTATGTGATGATCCTTCACGAGCTGGTGAGTGGCTGGATGGAGTACCAGAAGCAGATAGCCAAGCCGAAGAAGCAGGCGGGTCCGGTTTGGTCTTCTAGGTGAGTTAATGCCTATTATGTTTCCAAGAGGTGACTAGCTCAGGTACGTTTTGATGGGGAAGATTGCCTTTTGTGTACGTACACTGGTCCTTATAGATGTGTGCGTGTGTGTATCATCTGTTGTGTATTAATGCACAGAGGTAGGATTAAGGTCTGTTAATCTTTTGATCCTGTATTGTCTGAACATACTGTGCATTTGACACACTCAAAGATAAATATGCCCGTGATTCAGGGTTTTGGGTTTTTTTTTTTTTTTTGTTTTGGGTTTTTTTTTTTGTGGAAATGTGCTGTAACTCAGCATGTTTGCCGTGACTCAGGATCCCAATCCACATACCTGGAAGAGAAAAATGTGGGTAGCGCAGGGAGCAACGCTTCGTGCATGATATTCATCAATGAGGCACAATCCTCTAGAGACTTAGCAATCGGAGTATTTCATGTTAAATCACTAGCGTGCATGTCACTATCTCGCTGTCTCCTCCCACTCTCTGGGCTGTGCCCACTACACTAATCCTTCCTTGTTTTCTGCCCAACAACAAAAATGAGCTGTAGGAACAAGGATGTAAACGAAAAACGCCACATGTCCTTAAAATTCAGATATGTTTCTGCAAACATTGTTCATGTATTGTTCACTTGCCATAACATTTGGGGTAAACGTGGTCTTAATATTGTTGGGGGTCTTATAATGAAAGATATCTTGACAGCTATCCATCGGCTGCTTGGTTAGAAACTTGTGCCCCGGGACCCAAAATTCACCTTCTGATGGATTTGAGGCAATGGCACGCCAAAACCTCGTAGCTTTGGACCTAAAAAGGTGCCCGTGACCCAGTTTGCTCCAGGGCTGACAGCTGCAGTGCGAGTGCGGAGAGCTTACAGCTCCCTCCTTATCCTAATCCTCTGCCAGGCACAATCCCGGCCGCAATTAAAGCCCCACTGTGCTGGGTGCTGCACATACGCACCCCAAAGGGGTCTCCAGAGGCGAGACCTCCCAGGGAAAGCGGTTCTGCAAGGAGGCACCCGCCGCTTGCTGAAAATCAGTCGCCAGCAGATACCAGTCCCTTCGTCTGCAGTCCAGGGAAAAATTCTCTGGCTGAATTTCCGGAGCAGCAAAGCTGAACTGCACCTTGCACTGTCTTGTACAAGTAAAATGATTTGCGCTGGGAACGCAGCCACGGGTGGAGACGGCTCCGCTGCAGAAATAGCTTGAAAGCGATGGGCCTGGCTGGGTTATAATTGAGGTTAGAGGCAGATTTCCTGGCTGTCTTCAAGGAAGGAGTGCAGGAGGCATCGGACAACAACTTGCACTGAGGTCTGAGGTACCACGATGCCAGTGAAAGGCTGTAATGCAGAAAACCTAACGGAATGATTTTATTTACTAGAGGCCACCAAACAATTTGCATCAAGCAGCCAGGATAATGTCATAGGACTGATTTATTTTTTTTTTTAAGAGAACCTAGGGGATTAGGTACCCCACCAAAACCATCTCACCCAGCTTCGTTTGGGGAGGTGGGACCAAGCTGGGTGGCTTGTGCAGGGCCCTGCACCCTGGGGTCATCCCAGCCATCCCCACTGGAGCTGGACACATGGCTCGCCCCACCTGCTGTCGCAGCAGGCTTTGCCCACCCTGTCCCTGCCCTGATACCTGTTCCTGCTGCTCCTCTGGCCAACTCCAGCCGCTCTGGGAAAGCAGAGCCACCAGGTCTGTGTGTGTCACACGGATCGTTCACAGATTGTACCACAGACAGGTGAAGCTCTGTGGCCCAAAGAACTGGAAAACTACAGGATGAATTGGGATCCTCTTAGTGGAATTAAGAGTGTCCTGTGCGGACACCCTGATTCCGGTGTAGCCTGGGCCCATACACCCCCGCTGAGATAATGCTGAAGATTTCTTGTGTGATGAGCCCCTGAGGCCAGGTTTGCCAGTGCTGAGAGAGCACAGCTGGAGCCAGATGTTCACCCTCCAGTATAGGCTCGGGCTTAGAAAACACTCAAAAATGGTTGCCGCAGCTGGAGCCTGCTTCTCCAAAACATGAACGCCATGGCTCAGCAGTGCCAAAAAGCTTCCTCGTGCTTTGTGCTAGGCTGGGAGCACCACAGCACAAAGCCAGCTCAAAAGTGAGGTTCACACCAGTTGGCCTAATGCTGGAGCAGGTACCATCCCTCCCTGGCAGCCCCGTCTGCGGATCACCTGCCCTCTCGCAGCTGACACAGCACCAGCATGAGAGCATAAAGCAAGCCGCGGTATGGGCTTTGATTTGATCGTCAGAAAGCAGCTGTACGCCCACACCTGCACCAGACTGAACGCAGGGATCCGGGGCACCCAGCCGAGCTCAGCCCTGGTGTCAGCGCGGTGGAGCCTGATGGCTGCTCCCAACGCGCACGCAGCCACCGCGAGCTGGGAGGAATGAGAGCACGGGGCTGGTGTGGTCTCCGATCCCAGGACTGTTGACTTTTAGGAAGGATTTGCAGCCACTGCCAAGGAAGTGACCCCAAGCCTTCCCGCAAGAGCTTAAACCTGAGAGAGCAGCAAGGCAGACCTCCTTGGAAAAGATGGATGTAAGGCCACCCTGATTCCCAGCACGGCCTGGAACTGGGCCAGCGTGTAGAGGCGAAGCTTCATCTCCTGCCACAGCTGGTGGCAGCTCAGGCCACCTCTCCAGCCTATTAAAAGTAATTAACTCGAAAACCAATTAGTTATAAAGCAGCAACCTAATTAGGACGCGGGAGAGCTGTCTCTTGACTGTAGCCCCAGCACAGGCAGGGATTTCTGGGCTCTTCCTCCTTTTGTGGATGTTGAATAGTAACAAGCTCTGTTGTAAAGCAGCTTTTTCTCACATTTCACAGCTTTCCCCCAGCTCTGTCTTCCTCCGCTCCTGGAGTGGCTGGCAGCTCCCCCGCTCCCGGCCTCCATTCATCAGCCGCTTCTGGCGTCCCATGTCACTTCTGCTCTCCACTAGCCTCTCCTCTCTGTCCCACCGCTTACGGGCACAGGGGGAAATGATAGCTGGATGCTTTTTATTGACAAAGCCACTGGGGATCACAGGAGGAACATCTCTGGGCAGGATCCCTAATCGCCAGCCCCAGAAATCACCACTGCACTGCCCTTTTTTTTAGGGATGGGGAAGGGGACGCGCTTCACCCCGCATGAATTTCACTGCAAATTCCTGCAAACGCTGTTGTGCCCAACATCACCCTCTGCACTGGCAGGAGAACGTGCACGTTCACTGCACCGGTCTGTTGCAATCTTTGCAAAAGCTAGATATAAAAACAGGTTGTGAAGGTGTTAGCTGGGAGGAAGGAAAGAAAAGGCTGGGACACAGCGCGTAGGAAGAGTGGAAATGCCCAGGGCAAGTGGGCCCGAACATTAAGTCATCCCTGAAGAGCCCGACGTGCACAAGCCCGGCTGCTCCTGCAGCCGAGCCAGCTCTGCTGGACTGTCCTGGCCGTCTCTGCACGTGGTGGGGTTGGTTCATGGGGTGGTTGGTTCATGGGGTGGTTGGTTCATGGGGTGGTTGTTCGCACCCTGGATAATCCCCCCCGAGAGAATACAAACTGTGACAGGGGGGGCAAAAACCCAAAGAAGTGTGAGGTGTGCACATTGTATGGTGTAGTGGTTTTAAGGAAAACTGCTCAAAGGTATTTGAAGGTTTTGAAGAGCCAAGGGGCTCGGTTTCAGTGACCCAGCTGGCCAGAGGGTCCCTGGGGCTCTGACAGGCTGTTTATGGGGTTCTGAGCTCACACTTGTGCACTTGAGGTTCAGCAGATGTTTCCAGGACCTTCAGTATCTGGGACAGAGAGGGTTCCCATCACCTCCACCTCTTCAGGTGCGTGGGAGAGGATCACCCCTGAGTCTCTGCAGTCCAGACACCTTGAGCACCAGGGTCTGCAGCAGGATCCAGCACTGGCCCTTCTCTCGGCAGCAGTGGTGGTTGAAACACTTTCTGCTGATCAAAATTCCCTGTCCTTTTAGGAGCCTCCATTAGATGCAGATGTGCCCCAGCTCTGACCCACACCAGTAACGATGTCTCACTTTGTTCCTCACTAGCAATGCCACCAGATCAAGTCACTCCAGCTTCTCCAGGCCTCTGGTCCACTCGGTGCGCAGGGAGAGGTACAGGGACTGGAGGAAACCAGGGCGAATCATCCGCAAAGCATGAGGCTGCATCTGTTGGGGAGCGTGGGGAGAGATTACTGAGCCAGAGGCAATCATCCCTCATGAGATCTGCACCAACTCACCACCTCACAGCAGCAGCAGGAGAGCATCCTCCAGGCACCATGATCTGCAGCCTGCAGCTTTCTCCTTTGCACTGAGCCTGGCACGACCAAGAAGGAACGAGCCCCTTCCTCCTGGGAACCCATCCCTGCGCGGTGAGGAGCCGGGGTGGAGACACCGCAGCCGGCAGTGGGATCGTTGGAGGTGGGACAAAGCTTTTGCGACCTGACGCAGCAAAGTGACTTGACTTTATTCTTCCAAAAGGGTCGAGTAGATTTCTTGGGAGAAGAATGAGATTTGCTCCTGCGTGGGCAACCCTGGTAAGCCTCCAAATGGTTGCAGTCTCCTCTGAGGACTGAAAGGACTCCCAAAGGCTGCGTGGCCAGTAAGCAGCATTTTCCAAAGTGACTGGAAAGCCTTTGGTGCCCAGTTTGTCACCGTTCCCAGGAGAACTTTCTTCCACTGGCGCACCCAGAATTCATGACACTTTGGAAATGCTGCCTCCCCGTTAAGTCTCATTCACCGGGAGTCTGTAAATCTTTTTTCTGTTTTTCTTCACCCTTGTTAAATGAGGTAGTCTGGGGTGGAAGGGGAAAGCCCCCTGAACCCGTGACTCAGAGTTATGCCACCAAATGCAATTTACTGCAGTGACCTTGTAACTAGATTTCTCTGGAGCATTCCCAGCCCTCGAGCCAAAAGTAAGAGCAACTTTCTAATGAGCAGATAGATGGGAAAGGAATACGATATTGCTCTTCTATTAGAGTCTGTGGTTTAGGCATAAAATTAGATTTTTAGAGGCAAAAGTCAGTTGTGCTGTCCTGCTGCCCCCCATAGCAGTTGTACACGGGGTGGGAATCGCCGAGCACTGGAGGGATTCTGACACTGAGCTCCTAACAGCAAATGCCCACGGCCAAGCGGCCTGCTTTATTTGCTGAACATAATGTTTGGCTCAAACGCAGCCTGTTTTTCTCGTTGCCAACCATTTATAAACCTGACTCAGGCTCACAGACGCATTATCCAGAAGCAGATAGGGAAGGGAGTCGGAATAGATTATGCATTCATTATCCAGAAGTAGCCACCAGATACGTTCGCACATTTGTCTGCTGCTCAGTTGTTTGCAAATTGTTCCTGTCGGTTGACGCTGTGTTTGTTCAGTCACCCACGGCAGGAGTCGCCTGGCCCAAGGCAGAGCTCTGTAGAGCTGCACAGGGGGGACGTGAGGGGCTGGGATTCGTCTCCTCCAGAGTTAAAAATCAAAAGAAAGCTGGCTCAACCGTGCTCGTGAAGTACCCAATGCTCTACCGCAGGCAGGCTGGATAAATAACTTGGATGTAGACCTCTGCTCTTAGGGGAGAAGAAGCTTTTGCCTTGGGAGATGAAGGTCATGCCTTGTGTTCGGATATTTTATGAGAAGGAGACAGGAGTAGCAATTAACGCTTTCTGCACATTTCAAAGCATCTCTGCAAAGATGTGCCTCAGCTCTGTGACACCGTGGCTGTTTCCCGAGGCGTCCGCTGCCTATCCCAATACAGGCAGGTACATCCACAAGTAACACAGCAACGAATGGAGAAGGTGGCAGGAGGAGAAGTATTCAGAAAGCATTTCTGGGTGGTGGGGGATTTTGCTTTCCTCGAGCTGAGCCTGCCCTGGTCTTACAGGGGACGTGCAGCCGGGTGTTCTCCCTGCTTGTCCGCTAGTGTGTGTGTGTATTTGCTGGGAGCACTTGCTGTGCAAAAAGTGTTTAAATTAGTGACTGAAGTGGTGCAGGGTAGGACTGGCCTCAGTGCACAAGGTGGGCTCCCAGCCTGATCGGGGACAGATGGACCCGAATGGGGCAGGCAGATGTCCTGACTGCTGCACCCTTAAGGAACAGGGAAGGGACAGGAATGCCTTGCTCTGCTGGTTACGTGCTGCATTTATTCCTGTAAATATCTTCATGTTTACTTCCAATAAACTCTTTTACATATATGGTGTTTAGATTGTCTCCGTTCTCATTCAGGCCTTGCATCTCTCTCTACTGGTTTTGGCTTTCCCAGCCTGGGAGCCAGCAAAGGTGATGGCTGGAAGCCACCCCCAGGGACAGCTGGGGGTCTAAGGGGTGATCCAGTATGGCTAAGAGCATCTTTGATGCTGAATTTATTGCAGAAAAGTTTGTTCTCTTGTCCTTTATGCAGAGGAACATGTGACTGCAAACCAGAGTCTTGTTTCGGATGGTTGTAGGCTTTGCTGTGTTTTTTTTGCAAATATTCAAGTTGCTCTACAGCTTTGTTGGAGAAAGTCCTGCCCAAGAAACGCACCTCGTGGTGGGAGCCGATGATGGCGCAGAGCTTGGGATCCACCAGTCTTCAGTGGTGCGGACCCCCAGAGACCTGAGGCAGTGAGGCAACCCAACGGCTTGAGTCTGGACCCCGCGCGGGGCTCACCCACTTGAAGGTATTTGCACAATTAACTGGGTTGACCGAAGGTCCAGGCTAACAAGGATGTAGTCAAGGGTGGCCAGCTTCCATCTGTCTGCTGAGGGTTTGGGCCTGATTTGTCACTCTCACCCTGCTGTTCCTCCATCGCACCCTTGACCACACATTCACCCCTGTGCAGGGGAGGGGGGTGACTCCTCAGCGAGGAAGTGCTGTGCCATGACACCGCGATACACAAGAAATTACTCTGAACAGGAACTCTCGAGATTACACACCCCGTGCACTGTAGCCAGCAACGTCTCCAGCACACAACCAGCACAGCCGCTGCACTCAGCTGTGCTCTTTATTATAAAAAAATAAAGGAACAGCCCCCCTTCACCCCCAAAAAAGAAATGAACACAGCAGTGACTGTAAGCTCTGCCGCAGCCCCTCGCCCCAGGGCACGATGTGCAGCGCTTCTCCTCGGTGCTGCGCAGCGCGATGGAAGGAAGTCACCTTGTGTGGCTTCAGATGGCGTTAGATGGAGTCCCGGGGCGGGAGGCTGCGGGGGCTGTTGGCTCGGCTCTAAATAGACGCCGTGGGCTGGAGGCTGTATAATAAACCACACTTTTCTTAGAAACTTCCCTTTTGGCTTGAAATGGTTCTGATAATTTTCCAACCCTTCCCCAGTGAGTCAGGAAAGCCCCAGTCACCCCGGTGCTGGCTGCTAGCAGGAGCATTCGGGAGGTTTTAAGGCATCAAGGTTTGACCATCCGTGGAGCAACCTTCCTGCAGGGACTGTGTCCATCTCATCACAAAGAGTTCATTTGGGATCAAGCATCAGGATTTCACCCTCTGGGCTTTTAGTCTCAGGTGTAGATGTTGTCCTGCCTTATGAAGCAAAGGGTTTGCACAAGTTGGAGCTGGGGGCTGTGAGTTTCTCGAGTTGGGCTTGGACCAGAAGGCTGCCGGAGTCAACACACCGGAGCTCGTCTTCTGAATATCTCAGCAAAGCCCTTTGGGGGTTTCCTTTTGCTTGGGAAAGAAGCAGGGAGACAGTTTCAGAAAGTCACATTTTCTGACCTAGAGTATGATGCTTGTTTGGAGTATTTGGTGTGACTCAGGGGCCTTCCCTATCCAGACCTTATGATCCCACCGAATCTGCAGCTTTTACTGAGCCAAAAGAGGAAAGAGCACCCTAAATCTGCTGGATTTAAATGCTGCAGCTGAGGTCTTGGCCTGGGTCAAACTGGAGAGCTGAAGCCCTCCCTTTGGTGTCAAATTTGGCCTTTGAAGTTACAGCTATTCACATTTATTAGTGTCCACAGTACGTGCAAACCCTGACCGACTGCGCAGCTCATCCCACGAGGTCCCACCTCTGCGGTCGCCGACCTGCCGGCGCTCCAGCAGTTTGGGGGAGCCGTGTCACCTCAGCCCTGCTGAGCTCTGCACCCCTCGGTGCCTCCTGCTGCGGCGGCACCCCGGCGCTCGGTGGAGTCAGGCTGCGTTTCGCCTCACCCCTGACTTGCAGGGACTGTGCTCCACTCGCTGGCTCTCACTGGCATTATGGTTGGCCCAGATGATCTGAAAGGTCCCTTCCAACCTAGGCGAGTCTACGATTCTATGATCTCCTAGACCTGCCCCCAGTGAGAGCAACCCCAGAGGCTCCAGCTCTTGGAGGATTTTGAGCAAAAGCAAGCTGTTCTCCTAAATCAGCTGCTGCTTTTCCTGCCTGTGGTTCTCTGAGCTGTTTCAGTTTCACTACCACTGCTGAGATCTCCTTTCCACCGTACAACAGGGGGTCACTGGAGCTTTTTCCTGCCCATCAGTTCTTCTTCTCTTGGTGCATCTGAAGGAGCTCAGGTGCTTCTGCTGCCTGGCCATCAGCTGCACCGCGGACTGACCCTGGTGGGAGGACGGGGTAAGTCTCCCCTGTGGCTGCATGCCATGTTTTATTCGTATTCTGTTTTATCAGTTTCCGAAGGCAAAGCTCTCCATGGTTGTAATGCCAAGCAATGCTGTTGAGGTTTCATCAGGGCTGAAACAGGTGAGGGCTTTTTACATGAAGAGCTAGCAAAATCCCTGTAGAGCTCAGAGACACAGGGCTGGATGCTGGGCCTGATTCCTTCTCTTCACATCCAGATTAGCTCTAACTCTACTGCTGTTTTCCAGCTAAGCGTGTGGCCAGTGGCTTGTGTGATTCACCTTCAAGTTAAGTGGAAATTAACTCTTTTTTTCTGCTTTGCCTTGTTAAGCTAAAGCAGATTTCAAATTTTTGAGTAATTCTTAGGTGTTTTCTTCTTACGGCTCAAAATTTCCCCTCTCACTCGGAGATCCTCTGCCTTTTTCATTAAGAAATTATTGCCTATGTTAAAACTTGCTTTCTATAGAGTGGGTGTCAAATCCAGGCCACGGCTGGTGTGGGGAAAGCGAAGCCCATGGCCTCGTGGATTTTTGGCACCCTGAGAGCTGAGCTGGTCGTTGCTGCCGCAGCGGTTCTGCTTCGGGTAGAAAGGAAAGGATCCACTTGTCACTAGTGTGGCTGCTCCCTGCGATGGGGTGGGATTTCTGGAGCTTTGTGGATGATGTTGCCAGAAGGCAGCAACGAACCATTATTAAAAAGTCCTTAATTTGGAAAGACTCACTTTTTGGGAAAAGTAGTGAAAGATAGAGGAAAGCAAACAGTTAATGGCTACAATAACTGTAACAACTTCTCTGTATTAGAAGCCACTGTCTTTAGCTGATGGCTTAGCAGATAATAATTAACTTTCCCAGTTTTACCAAAATGGGAGTTAAAGGCTAGATTAAGGGAATGACACCCTCTTTCAGCCAGGCTTGGGGGAGCCCTGGTGAGGATGAGCTGGTTCTTGATCCCTCCTGAGCTGTTCAAGCCACATTCCTTCATCAGCCACCTTCACCAGCACCCCCCCCCACCCCCCGCCCCGAGCACACAGGAAGGTGCAGTTTAATTGCAAGTTTCTCTGGCCGACGAAAGCCAGGAGAGACCGAAGGTGCCTCTGTCTAAAAACACATCATCCATAAAAATACCTTCAAGCCTGTTTTCTCCCCAGGGTCTGTCCCACATTGCTTGGGATGCAGTGAGGTGCAGGGAGCTGTGACTGCAGCAGGGCAGGCCGAGAGCATCTTCCGGGAAAAGGCTCGTTACACGGAGCCATTATCCCAAAGTGGCCCTGAGCCTTTCGGGGAGATGCTAGGATGTGACATGGTCGTGCCCCAAAGGCAGAGTGAGCAAGGACCGGTACAAGAGCCAGGGCATAATTCCAAGTGCTTAAACGTAATCAAGAGTGTCTGATTTCAGAATCATCCACATACGGATGTGAGGCTCCCAAATGGCCAGGGAAATATTTTACTGCTGGTGAGACACCAAGGGGCTTAAAAGCTGCATCCCAACAACGGACAGGCTGGGTGTCTGCCAGGCAGAGCTCGGTGCTGCCGTGATGGTCTCACTCCTCGCCCTGCTGTCGCTCCTGCCAACAGGATCCTGGCACAATTTTGGGCCACCCCATGGTTATGATAGTGCTCAGTGGAAAGAATCATAGGGTTGGCAGGGACCTCTGGAGATCACCCAGTCCCACCCCCTGCCAGAGCAGGGTCACCCAGAGCAGATGGCACAGGAACGTGTCCAGGCGGGGTTGGGATGTCTCCAGAGACGGAGACTCCCCCACCTCTCTGGGCAGCCTGTGCCAGGTCTCTGCCACCCTCACAGCAAAGAAGTT
>VXBH01000022.1:328228-348322 GCA_013400035.1 Rynchops niger
CTTGCCTTTTTTGAAGACTGGAGTGACTTTGGCTTTCCTCCAGTCCTCAGGCACCTGGCCTGTTCTCCAGGACCTTTCAAAGATGATGGAGAGCGGCCCAGTGATGACTTTTGCCAGCTCCCTCAGCACTCTCGGGTGCATCCCATCGGGGCCCCTGGGCTTGTGAATAGCTAATTGATCTAACTGATCCCTCACTCGATCCTCCTCAACCCAAGGGAAGTCATCTTCTTTCCCTGTTACTTCCCCTAGTGCCTGGGACTCCTGAGGGCTGGGCCGAGCAGTAAAGACCGAAGCAAAGAAGGCATTCAGTAACTCCGCCTTCTCCGCATCCTCTGTCACCATGGCTCCTGTCTCATTCAACAGTGGGCCCACAACGTCTCTGGTCTTCCTTTTGCTTCCAATATACTTGTAGAAGCCCTTCCTGCTGAGCTAGACATCCCTAGCCAGGTTTAATTCCAAGAGAGCAGTTTTGGAGGATGCTGTGCCCCCAACCAGCCTCCCAGCTGTTAGTGTCACCAGCAACGAAGAGGTATCTAAAGGGTGTGATCTGGTGTGGGTGGAGGGAGCAGTATCAGCCACCTGCCCGGTGGTCCTCCCTCCAGGAGAGAGACCCAACGCACGCAGCAGAGATGCTCCTTTGACCAGGCTGTGAATAAACAGCAGCACCTTGTACACAACAGTGTCCTGCTTGGTGGGACAGTGGGAGAAGTTTGGGTACGGCAGCCAAGCAAGGATGACAGAGGGTGCACAGAGGCCACTCTGCCTGCAGGGCTGGCAGCAGGAGTAGGTCAGTGAGCTGCTTCCCAGCCATGCTGTAACAAACCCAGCTGAAATAATTGTAGTATGGGTGATGCTGAGCTCTCACAAGTGATTTTAATGCAGAGGCTTTTGGAGCCAAGCAGTAACAGCATCACCTGTTCCATCTTCCCCCATCAGCAGTTAGTAGTGGTGAGCAGTTAAGCTGCTCCTGTGGTCCTTTGTAGCCCTTTCACTTTCCTTTGCAGCACAATTAGAGAAAGTCAAGCTGAGCATGGCAGGTTCCAGTCTAATTCCCATGTGGTTGTATATTTGTATGTGAAAAGCAAGACTTGGCCCCTTGCACCTGACAGGTCTTCTCCTGTGGAGACTAGGATAAATCGTGGTCAACTTTTGGCCACAGATCT
This sequence comes from Rynchops niger, assembly GCA_013400035.1. NCBI lineage: Eukaryota > Metazoa > Chordata > Aves > Charadriiformes > Laridae > Rynchops > Rynchops niger. Next base: position 329,392 of record VXBH01000022.1, read on the forward strand.
TCTGGATCAGGGATCATTTGAAAACCTGCCTCTGCTGCTTCAACCACTGTTGCCTCTGATCTAGCTCAGCCTTAAGATGGTGACTTTGGGTTGTTTCACTGCTTTTTCTTTTCCACCCCACCCCTTGCAGGTCAGCACAGAGGGTTCTCCTGAGTCTTTGGAGCTGCTGGCCTCCCTCACCTCCATGAACACCAGTGTGGACTGCATGCCCCAGGGTCTGCACCCGGCCATCCCTGCCCTGGGAACCCTTCTCCTGATGGGCTGTGTCCTGCTGAATGGCATGAGCTTCTGGGTGTTCTGCTTCCGCATCAAGCAGTGGGATTCAGGCATGATCCTGCAGGTCAGCCTGGTCCTGGGAGATGTCCTGATCATCCCTGTTGCTCCACTCAGGATTTCCTACCTCAGCCTCGGCAACCAGTGGCCGTTTGGGCAGTTTCTCTGCCAGCTGGAATTCTTCCTGGACAGCATCCACATTTACAGTAGCATCTATTTCCTGACGCTCATCTGCATTCACCGATACTTTGTCGTTGTACGATACAAGAGCAAGTCCCTCTGGAAGAAGAAGAGCTTCTTGAGAAAGCTGTGCTTGTTCGTCTGGCTTGTCCTCATTGTCCAAGGGCTGCCTTTCTTCTTTGTCCTCAAGACTTCAGTTATTGATGGCTCAGCAAAATGCCTAAATATTCATCAGTTAGAGTTGTCCTCTATTTACTACTTCTACAACATGGTTGTGGTTGTGCTCTCTTTCCTCCTGCCCTTTGCTGTTTCCTTGACTTGCGGAGCTCTGTTGGGATCTGCTGTTGCTAAAGTGGCAAAGAAAAGCTCCAGAGGCAAAAAGATGAAGAGCAGGCCTCTGCAGATGATAACAGTGTCTCTGGTGATTTTTGCCGTCTGCTTTGGTCCCCTGCACGTCTGCAGGACCATTGGCATCACCGTGAAGTATTACGGCATGCCTTGCAAGCTCTTGCACGAAGTAGAAGTTGCCTACTATGTCAGCTGGGTGTTCACCATGGCAAACACCTGTCTGGATCCGCTGATTTATGTGTTTGCTAATGAGAAGTTTAAGAGGAGCTTTGCTAACTCCTTTCGCAAACACTGGGGCACCAAAGTGGCTATGAAAGGTCCAGGAGCCACCACAGACTTGCCCAGAGTATCCCATGGGGCGGCTACCAAAGATCCAGACCTCGAGCTTCCTCCTCCTAGTGTTCTGTCCCAAGTCCCCAGAGCTACCAGTAGCAGTGCTACAGGAGTTTCAGAGTTTTCCTGTGTTCCTCCAGTGTTATCAAGGGGTTATTCCTTCAGGCAGGGACTCCCTGGGCTGTAAGGAAGCTCCAACTCGGCACCGCTCCTGCAAGGTACCTGCCAGTGGCTGGATCTCCCAAATGTGGGCTTCTTTATACTGCTGATGTGGCCAAACCCCCTGGAGTGCAAGGGGAAGAAAGAGAATTTATATCTAAAGTCAAAAATCATTTGAAAGTTCAGTGAAAACTGCCATGAATTTCCTGCCCATGAATATTGGTATTTTGTATTTTTTCTTTTCCATCAGGAGCAGGGTCTGTGCGAGCGCTGAGGAGAGGAGTGTGCAGGTGTGAGTCCAACACCCCAGCACAGGGGAAAATAATCCACGTCCAGGCACCTGGTTGTCCCTTGGCCACCCAGAAGTCAGCAGCTTGCCAATCCTGAAGGCAATCCTGAGCTGAGTGCTGTTGTGATGGGACCAGATGCAGTCTTACCCATCAATTGGCTCTTTCCAGATGAAAGTGAAAGGTGGCAAATGTTGAGCCATGGATGAGCAGTACAGGAGGGACATGCACGGATGGGGAAAGGTGCTTTATCAGCCTGGTAGGAAGCTTGAATTTAGTCTCTTGGAAAGTCCTGAGAAGCAGGAGTCTAGACTTATCCCCAGAAACATTGGTTTGAAAGCCTGCAAGGAGCTACCTCCATCCCACCCTGAGCGGCAGCCAGGGAAGAACAAGAGTATGGGTGAAGGATGGAGACACCTGGAGACTAAATGCTAAGCCTGTGCCTATTTTGCTTTGGCACGTTGCCTGGTTTGCATGAAGTTGAAGGTGAGCAGGGGCAGACCCCAGCCTGCTCCTGTTCAACCATCCGTTTACTTTGTGGCAGGGAACCAGCCTGGTGGTCTTCTCCTCCCCTGCTGCCCTGTGGAGATGGGTGCTTAGCCCTGGGAGCCCGACAGCCCCAGGACAAGCAGCTTCTCCTTCCGGGTGGTGGGAAGTGGCCACTCTCTGCTGCTCGGGGAGGGAAGAGGGGAGGGAGCTTGGCGGGAGCAGAGGGGGTGGAAGCGACTGAGCTCATGGGGGACAAAACTGGTGAGCTGGGTTGACTGAGATGGAGGAGTTGTGGGAGGCAGCATTTTTTGGGCTGGCTGGGGTCTCTACGGATCAGAAATACAGTATATCTTTAAAAAATATTGTAATTCTGTGGGGGGAGAGGGGCTCCTGTAACCCTGTGTTTCACACTGGAGGATGCAAGAGGGCGTTGCTGGGGGCACTGGTTGCATGAGCTTCAAACCAGAGTTTCGTAATGGAAAGTGAGGTGCACAAATGACTTCACAGAGCTGTGATGCCATTCCCTCCAGTGCCAGGTGCTCCAGCCCTTCCCCTGCCTCCATTCACCTCCCTGCAAAAGACACCCAGCCAAGCAGAGCGGTGCTACGTAAGTACAAAAGTCACCTTTGAGCAAGTTTTCGCGGTGTTGTAGTGTTGCCAGCTGAGGGAAACGGGGCAAGTGCTGGAGCCAGGGCCCAGGGAGAGGAGATGCTCTTCTTGTGCAGGCAATGTCTTGGAAGTCCAGGGTTTATTTTTAGGCTTTGCTGTAAAGTTCATGGGCATGACACAGGATCCATGTTTCGCTTCCCCATCTCTCAACTCGTCTAAGTTGCCTTTTTTGTCTTGCCTCTTTCAACAGAAAACCTACAGTTACAGAGGGAAGCTGTAATCTGCTTTTTGTGTCAGCAAAGCCAGGCGCAGAGACCTTGATTTTATCTGGGTTTTCTGGAGAACGCTGTAATAAGCGCAGCTATTAGGACAACAAGGAGAAAGTCCTCCTCTCCTAAGAGGAGCTGGGCTGTAGTTGGGATTTTCGTCGAGGTTTTGGTTCCCAGTTTGGATTTGGGTTTCAATCTGCCTCCGTGGCCAGCTCAGACCACCTCTGGAGGTGCAGCTTGCAGTCTGCTCTAATGTCACCCAACAAATAATGTGTTTATCCTGGAAACCAGTATCAAGGGCAAGGTAGAAGTGACTGACAGGCTAATTTTCTAACTTGGCTTCTCTCTACTAATTAATTCTTTGACTAATCCCCACCCCCCTCCCTCAGCAGGGCTTGCTGTGAAGCTTAATTGAATTTGTGCCTATAAAGCACCTCGCAAGCTCAGAGGAAAGGTGGTGTTCCCCGCTGTTAGTAACACTCTTGATGGATAAATCCTGTTGCAAAACCCAGGCCGGCTGCAGAGCTCTGCCTCGCATAGGCACGTGGGTGGCAGCACACAGCAGCTTGGGTTTGGACTCTTGCTTAGAGGAGGAAATACTTTTGTGTTATTGATTTGGTGCACACATAAGGGGACATATGTATATGTCTGTGGAAAAGGTGACTGTCCCTGTCCCCAGTCACAGCGTTTGCCAAAGTGCCCAGCAAAAAGATGAACCCTCGTGTTTCAAACTCCAGGTAAGCAAGCGATGGGGAGGAACTGAATCAGGATAATCCCTTTTTATTCCACCAGGGAGCATAACTCTAATGATTTTGATGCTAAACCCTTCTCCAGGTCAGTATTCACCCTTCTATTCCGCACTATCTGCCAGTTAGCAATTCACTTGGGACAGCCAGCTTTAAAACCCACAGTGGTTCAGGCAAGCACAGATATGGCAAATAAGCAGGAGCTAAAACGTATCTGCGGTCCTGCAAGTGACTATGTCTCATCCTACATTTAAAACCCAAAACCTACCCTAAATATCACCACAAATCCTGTTGTCTTTCCTTGGTTTGAGCAGTTCCTGTGTATTTAATAGCTCCAGTAAAGCCATCTCATTCCAGATGTGTTTGATTTGAAGAAACTTTTGGGAATATGGTCCCTATTCGCTTGCTTATGAGGAAAATGATTTTAAGCTTTTAATATTTTAAGGTGATTTTCTTATGCCTTTCTGAGATGAACTCCTGTCCTTATAAGGAGCATGACCATACCATGACTTGGTTAACTCCAGATTGTCACTGCTCGATAGCTGCATCTTTACTGGATCTGGCCTCCTTGCCTTGAAGGAACAAGACAGACCACTAGCCCAGGGCGCCAAAGGTCTGGTTTACAGGAAAACACAGCTGGTTTCTAGCTTTGAGCAAAGGTGAAGACCCTGATGGCTTCGGACGACTGGCCTCTGACACTTGCAGGTTTCCAGATCTTGACACCATCTTTGCCAACGTGGTTTTGAGTGACATCGGTTCCCACCAGTCTCCAGGCCCTGGTTCACCCCCAAAATGTAGCTGAGGGCTGAGATTGGAAAACGGGGATCAACCAACTTTCTATAGCTGGGCAGAAGGGGAGAGGGAAGCCTGAGTTCAGCGTAAGCGTTACAGGCCATGGCTGCTGATGAACACTCATCTCCACGTTGGCTCACACGCGCAGTCGCTGCCCGGGCCTGACGGATCCTTCACCCACCCAAGGAGGTGGATTACCGTCACTCGTTCTTGCGCAGACAGTGTGTGTGAGCACCACAGCGGTCGCTGGCCCTCTCATAGGGCCATGATGTGATATCCCTTTGGTTAAAAATGCACAGAATCAGCTTGTGATTTCCCATAATATTCCCTAGAGTGAGATATTTTTTTTTGAGGCAGGGAAAGAGCTGTCAGATCCTCACTCGCGGTGCAGATGGCAGAGCTTTAATGGGACAGACTGCAAAGGGCTCGGTTACTGGCTGAGCTCTCATGAATGGCAGTGACCAAGGGAACAGGATTTATAATCCTATTACTGGTCTCCTAAATCCCCCTGCCTGTTTAGAGAATGGCTGGTGGTGGTGCTGTGACGGATCTCAACTGGGCTCGGGCTGGGAGCCCGCTGCGGCAGGGCTGCAGGAGCACGGGCGTGTTGTTTCAGTGACTTGAGTCCTTGCACTCACAAGTGAGAGACAGGCAAATAAACAAAAGTCTGACTTGAGCATTGCAGCTGGTTTTCTGTAGAGCATGATGATCTTCCTGGAAAAGCCCTGGTGAACCCAGGCCCAGAAAACCACCATGGCACCAAGTCCCCCTTTATGACCTCATAACATGGAGGTCCTGGTCCCATGTTGATCCACCAGCTTATATTTTAGATTTTTTGTATTTAAGCTCATTGAGCAGCACAGCAAAGATGGTGCAGGGGAAGAGAAGCTTGTTAAAAGACTATAAACCATGGAAATGCCTTGAAGCGCGGGCAGAAAGTGCCTTACCATGGTGCAGCTGGGTTCAACCTTTGGATTAAGCCAGTGGTTTCTTCCCAGATAACACCAAGTCCAAACCATGCGTCAGGCTTTGCAAAGTGCAGCAGCACCCTGTTGAGGTTTGCACTCTATGGTTTTGCACGGTATGGTGCAGTGCATTGAGGTTTGCCTCGTACGGCGCTGCAGCACACAGCACACGTGGGAGCTGGGGTGTTCTAAACAGGTCCTACGCCCGAGGCTGGAGAGCCATCCCTCAACGTTTCAGCAGAAAGCTATCACTTTGGGCGAAAACACCTCATTGTGCAAATTCCCTCGTTTTCCCACAACCTTTCCCCTCCCCAGGGAAATATCAGCCTGTTTGCACACTAAAGAAGATGCTGGACGGTGAGCTATCAGGAGGTTTTCTCATGAGGTCAGAGCCCTTGTGAGCATTTCCAGTGGTTGCCTGTGGGAGGAAGGACGCCCTGGGGCTGGCTGGCTGCTGACGCAGGGTTGGGGGAAGCCTTCAGCTTTGCCTCGCTGTACAGGACTGAGGATCTATTTCATCCACTGCATGAGGATCCTGGCAGCACCAACCTGGTGTGTGGGCAGCCAGCACTGGCAGAGCCCGCTTGCCCGGCAGGAATGATGGCCACTTACCCACATTTTTAGCTGATGACTTGCAAATGTGCTTCCTCTTTATAAGATGATAAAACCTAACCAGAGCCTGGATGAACATGCCATGCCAAAGCTCAGCTCATCCCCCTCTCATGGCATTTACTGGATGCTGCCTTGACTTGTGAAAGCTTTCTTCCTATTCCACAGAGTGGTTAAGGTTGGAAGACACCTCTGGAGGTCATCATGTCCAATTCTCCTGCTCAGGCAGGGCTATCCAGAGCTAGATGCCCAGGACCGTGTCCCAGGCAATGGACCATGTCCCTCACCCCAGCCCATCTCCCTCCAGACAGACCTCATAGGCCTGAAGAGGTCCTACAGGCACCATCCAGCACGCATGGCCCAAGGCAATGGACATGTCCATCGCCACAGCCCCTCTCCCACCAGATGGACCCTGTAGGCCTTCAGGAGCAGCAGGAAAAGGGTGAGAAAGCAGCACGGATGGGGTAAAAATGTCTTTATTTGCTGTCAGAGGTAGGTTTTGGAGTCCTGAGCAGAGCCTTCTGGTGCCCGTGGGGGTCAGCACGCGGCCCTGCTGCTGGCCCAGCCCTCCTTTTGCCAGCTGCCAGGGTCTTCTCCTAGCATCCCTGCGGCGGTGGCCTCTTGGCAGGTGCGTCCGAGTCCTGGGAGCTGTCGGCCTTCCTCTTCAGAGGGCGCCGGGGCCCCCGAGGTGAGCAGCACCTGCCCCGGCTGGGAGCAGAGGCACTGGCCACAGCCTCCCCCAGCTCCTGTCCCCCGTGGAAGGCAACAGAGCTGGTGTGGGCCCCGGGGTTGCACTCCCGTCCCCCTTGGATGTCCGCCCAGCCGGTCATGTTCACCACGCAGAACTCCCCTGCCTCGTAGAAGCCAGCGGAGGTGCTTCTGACCACCAGGTTGCCCTCCAGTCTTTCTTGGAAGGCCGCCCAGCTCGTGCTGGCCCCAGGGCTGTGCTCCCGCCGCCAGCTGAAGGCAGCGGAGCCGACGGCGGCCCCAGGGCTGTCCTCCGACCTGCTGGCAGCACGGCACTCGTCCTGGCGCAGGATCTGGTGGGCTGGCCTCTCCAGGTGTTCTGCCGTGAACTTAATGAGTCCTTGCACGAACAGTATCGTGCCGACTCCCATGTCGGCCCGCAGCACCTCGACCAGGTGCCCTTCGTGCAGGCCGTAGACGGGCAGGGCGCTCAGGACCATCTCCTCCAGCATGAGCGCCTGAGGAGGATCTTCCTCAAACATGCGGCCCAGCTCCTGACGCAGCCAGGGCCACAGGAGCTGCAGGAGAGCCGGGTGCTTCCTGAAAAGCCTCCCCCATTCCATGGCGTGGAGGCCGCCCACGAGCTCTGCATCCCGATCGCGTGGCCGGGGTACCTGGGATGCTCTTGGAGGTGGCAGTCCATAAGCTCCCTCTCCTTCGGCCCTGCCCAAGGATGCCGCAGGTGGTCTTGTCGCATCCTCTTCAAGTGTTTCCCCCCGCAGCAAGTGCCGGATGACCATTGTCCTCCTCCTGCAGACGAGGCACTCGGGGTTGCTCTCTGCCCGCCGCTGGATACACTTGAAACAGAAGCGGTGGTCGCATCGCACCGGACAGGTTGCGTTGTTCCAGGTGTAAAGGCAGATGGGGCAGTGTTCCTCCGAGGCCGTGGCCATGTTCAGCACACGCTGCGGTGGGCTGTGGAGAGCTGGTGGGGACGGACTCCTCCTCCTCCTCTGGGACGCGGCAGCGGCGGGTGTCCCGCTAGGAGAGGAAGAGAGGCCACGGTCAGTGCCTGGCCCAGGGTGAAGCCCAGGTGCCTGGAGAAGGAAACCCGCCCAGCTCCCCAGGGCGAAGGCTCCCGCACAGCTCACCTCTGCTGCAGCGAGCGCGTCTCCTGGCTGCCCCGGCTGCCTGAGCCAGGCAGGGCCGGGGAAAAACCTGCAGTGGCTGCGGGGACGGGCACTGAGAGCTGCAGTCACCAGCTCCCAGGGCACCAGCCCAGCACCGAGCCAAAGGCTTTTGCTCCGCACTCCAAACCTCGCCCAAACGCTCAGCTGGAGCACTCACGCACAAGCCGGCTGGGAGAGGCTGGGTGCCCCAATATAAGCAGCGAGGGCCGTCATGTCACAATGCATGGCCGGGGGATGTCACAGTGCACGGCCCAGGGATGCCACCATGGCCCGTCCTCGCCCACAGCGCTCGCCCCAGCAGCCCTGCAGCCCCAGCACACGCCTCGGGGCTTACGGCAATGTCACTGCCCGCTCCATCCCCCACATCTTCTGGCGTGTGTGCAGCATTGGTGCTTCAAGCCAGCCACCCGGGCCTTGGCCGTGGCTTCCCAGGGCCCTTCAGTTCGCTTTGGCCTGAGGTGGCCCCCGTCTCCAGGGATACACAGCAGGAGGGTTCCTGGGGAGCCCAGTACAAGAAGAGCGAGCCCAGAGGACCACTCCCCTCCCCTACCGGCAATACGTTGTCTAATGCAGCCCAGGGTGGCATTAGCCCTCTTTGTAGCAAGGGCACGTTCCTGGCTCAGGTGCAACTTGGGGTCCCCCAGGTCCTTTTCTGCCAAGCTGATTTCCAGCTGGGTGGCTCCCAGCGTATTTTGGTGCTTGGAATTTTTCCTCCCCAGGGGCAGGACTTTGCATTTCTCCTCCTCCTCCTTGTTGAGCTTCAGGAGGTTCCTGACAGCCCATTTCTCCAGCCTCTGCAGGTCCCTCTGGATGGCAGCACGACCCCCTGGCACCTCAGCCTCACCTCCCTGTCTGGCATCAGCAGCAAAAATTNTTAGCCCTCTTTGTAGCAAGGGCACGTTCCTGGCTCAGGTGCAACTTGGGGTCCCCCAGGTCCTTTTCTGCCAAGCTGATTTCCAGCTGGGTGGCTCCCAGCGTATTTTGGTGCTTGGAATTTTTCCTCCCCAGGGGCAGGACTTTGCATTTCTCCTCCTCCTCCTTGTTGAGCTTCAGGAGGTTCCTGACAGCCCATTTCTCCAGCCTCTGCAGGTCCCTCTGGATGGCAGCACGACCCCCTGGCACCTCAGCCTCACCTCCCTGTCTGGCATCAGCAGCAAAAATTGCTGTGACTCCACTCTGCCCCATCACCCAGATCCTTGATGAAGGTGTTGAAGAGGCCTTGACACAGGATTCCCAGGACTGACCCCTGGCGTACACAACTAGTCACTGGCCTCCAATTAGACTTCATGCCACCCATCACCGCCCTCCTGGCCCTTCAGCCAGTTTTCACTCCACCTCACTCTCTGCTCATCCAGCCCCAACAGCTCATCCAACATCTCAAAACCCAAGAGCGAAGGCTCCGAATCACAAAATCAGCTTTAAAATTCTGGGCGGGAGGAGCTGCATTTTCCAGTTCGGCTCTGCACCCAAAACACCTGGAAAGTGGGCTTAGGAAAATCTGCAGCTCTGTTGTCGAGGGTTACTTGCAGGGAGACAGAGGCTGGAGACTGAAATGGCATGTCCCTTGAGACCTGCCAACCAGGAACTTTGTGGTGGCTTTTCCTGCTTCCAACACAAACCAAAGCGGCTTTAAAAGCTCCTGTCTTGGTGGGAGGACTCTGGACAGGCCAGCGCACCTCTGAGACTCATGCAGAATAAAGGTTTGCAAGAGGGATTTATGTGAAAAGATGCCTTTAAATGTTCCTGGCACCATGTTTGGTTAAAATAAACCCCATTCACTGACACCTGCCCCACGGGCCCCTGTTCAGCCACACACTGGGCTGGCTCATGGCACCCGCTGGGGTCAACTCCCACCAAAACGGGCACAAACGCGACCCAAACCCACTTCTGCTGGGAAAGGAGCCATCGCTGGCTGCCTTGCCTGTCTAGAAGAAGACAAGGTTTCTTTGCTCCCCGTTATCAGCTGCAGCTGCACCCTGTGAACCTGCTGGGGTCCAGGTTGGGGCTGGTGTGTGCTGCTGGTCAGTGGGGTCCTGCGGGGAGCAGCATCACCCCAATATGCCCTGAGCAGGTGACGGCTGGTCCACACCCGCGGCCTCCCTGGCGTCTCACTGCCCCAGGCCAGGTACCAGCCTTTCCAAGCCCAGCCCAGCTAAAAAAAGTATTAGCCAAAGCAATCAGTGCCAGCCACCATCATGGGACTGGCAGGCAGGTCCCTGGGGGCTGTCCCTCCCCAGCAGCAGCACAGGGAAGCCCTGGGCCATCGTCACAGGGTGCAGATGTGCTGCTTTTTGCCTGCACCCAGCAGCATCTGAGGGCATCCATTGCCCCAAGCCAGCGCTGCAAGGTGACCCCTGCTCGGGCACCCACACGGCTGGAGAAAACACAGGTCACTCCTGCAGAAAGGGAAAAGAGAGGGCCAAGAGCCATGTTTGGGCCTGGAGGGAGCTGATGTTCTGCCTCAGGAGAAAATAACCAGGAAATGGACATTTGCAACCCCACCAAGGAGCTGGAAGGGAACGAAGGCCAAGCGGGCGTCGTGCAGCTCCTGGGGCTCTGTTTCGTGCTGGGTGCCCCGGAGAGGAGGAGACGCATGAAACACCACCATGGCCCCAGTACCTCCTCCAGCTGGCTGCAAGGCCTCATCGTGCCTTGCCTCAGTTTCCCTCCCTGCCCTCATCTGCTGAAGTTTGTCACCAGTCCTGAGGATGGGGAGCTGGGGGAGGGATTTCTTCCTCTGCTTGGGAAATCTTCAGGGCTGGGGGTCCTGATCTCATGCCAGGCCATTCGCCACTCCCAAGGACTGCATCAAACTGCCCCCGCAACACTGCTGGGAGGTGCAGGTGTGGGATGGAGGGTGATCATCCCCCGCAGCTGGAGGTGCTGCCCAAGGGCACAAAGGCCCAGGGGAGGGACCAGCCCTGGCCAGCCCAGGGATGCTGAGCAGGGCTGCAGACACTTATTGTGAGCACCAGGAGCTGGCTGGCTGTGGGCCTTGCTCCAGCTTGGGCGTCTCATCATGTTTTGGGATCTGGGGAGGTTGGGTGGACCCCGAAGGGGTAAGGATGACACTGACATTGTGGGATGGGGGATATTGCCCTTCCTCAAGCTTCTCTGGCTCCTGCGTCTATTGCTCTGGGCCACCCTCGTCTTCCTCCTGTCTGGTCTCCAGGAGGCTGAAGCAGGTCTGGATCCACACGTGGGGCTGTTCTCAGTCCTCCTGGGGGACCCTCTGCAACCCTAAGGGCTGCCCTTGTTGCCACCACCCAGCCTGGTCGCCCCGGCCAAGGCAAGCTGAGCATGTCTTTACTTTGACCCCCTGAAATGAGGAGCTGTGTCCTTCCCACCCTGCCGCAGGTAAGACCGGAGGTAGGGGATGCTGGAGACGCCATAGCTCTGGCTGTGTCCCTGTCCCAGAGCCAAGTGGGACAGGGCTCTGCTGCTTGGGGTTGCTTCGGGGCAGGGCTGATCCCCACAGAGCCGCTAGCTGGGGAGGAGAGGGACAGCTGGGTCATCCCCTTTACCCCCATGTTATAATTACATCCCCTCCGCACAGTGCTCGGTCGTGTGCCGGGATCGGGCTGTGGCTTTCCCACTCCTTGCAGTCGGTCTTGGGGCGAGGGAGAGGAGTTCAGCCCCGAGAGCTCGCTTAAGGCAACGCTGGGGGAGAGGGGAAAGGCTGGGCCTTGGGGTGCCATCCCCGTTCCTCCCCAGCCCTCTCTGGGACGGATCCTGCATCGGTGCTATCCTGCCCACCGGATGCTGGTGGTCCTTCAGCAGCTGGGGCTGGGTAAAAATAGTGAGAGATAACAAACCCCGATGGCTCTTGGGGCAGTTTGGGCTGGGGACAGCTGGTTGCTGCTGATGGCGCTGGCAGCAGCATCTGGCAGCTCGGGTTGGTCCGTGCCGTGCCTCGGTTTCCCCCCTCCATGACAAAGCCGCCTCGTGCAAGGGGTGTTCAGCGGCTGGAGCACCACAGGGCCCCTCTCGTTGGTCCTGTTTGGCACGTGTTACCCAGCGGACACAGAAGTAGCTGAGGTTCATCTTTGCAAGTGAGGCTTTGAAATGAGGGGAAAAACTGTCCAAAACTTTCCCTGGTTATTTTTGCTTCCTGGGTGCGTCACGCTCAGCAAAGCCCCTTGGTGGGCTGCTGGCGCTGCACTGAGTCATTCCCGCAGGGTGCTGGCGATGCCAGGGATCGTGTGCCAGCTCCAAAGCTATTCTCCTGCAAAGCCCTGCTGGGGTGGATCCCTAGGCATCACCAAAGAGTCCCGAGCTACCGCTGTGCTGCGAATAAAATGGGGCTGGGGGGGGCGGGAAACGTGTGCATCTGTGATGCTGCTTTTTGGCCAACAAACTTGCTCTCTGGTTCCCAGACCCACCCAATAATGGCAGGATCTGAGCCCAGCGCAGGGACGAGCTCTTGCTCTCTTACCCCAGCCAAGCACAGAGAAAACCCCGTTGACACAGAAGCAGTGCTTTGCTTGGCCTTACTGTTTCTCTCCTTTCCCTCTGGCCACTGCCGTCCGTTGCCCCCAGTCTCCTGCAGCTCCTTGGCCAGCGTTTGACCATGGGCAGGACTTTCTGTTGCCCATCCAAGTGCTGGAAAGAAAACTGGTGCCGAGGGAAGCCTCTTGCTTGAACCGGGGAGATGCCTGTCCCTGCATCCCTCTGCTGTGTCCTTGCTGTCACAGCAGCAGGTTTGGCCCATGGGCCGTAAAACCCCTTGTGTTAGGGGCTGCTTTAAAATCCCCGTTAATTCTCCTCATCTTTGCAGCGTGGAAAACCAGGAATGTTTTCCCTGCAGGTGCAATGGGATGGATGGATCCCCAGGCAGAAAGAGGCCGAAGGAATCCCAGAGGACAAACCAGGATACCCCCAGGTTTGGGGAGGGAGGCTGCCCCGAGCTGGGTGCTGCGGGGAGGAGACGGGCCCCTTCCACGCTCATACAGAGCTGCTCCTGGCATAGCATTGCCATCACCCTGCCCGGGGGCTGCTGTCCCCTGAAGTCCTCGATGTGCCATTAGCCGAAGCAGACGATGGAGCAGCTGGATAGGGTTCAGTGGAGGGACCGTGTGTGCAGGAATGGGGGTCAGGTCTGGCTCAAAGGGGCAAAGAAATACTCAAAGGGTTTATCCAGCACTGAGGCAGGCTCTCAGTCCTGCAGGAAGCTAAAGTCAACTTTTCCTCCATGACTTTTTCTGTTCTGATTTGTCATGTGTCCACCTAAGCCTTTAGCCAAGAGGGCAGCAGAGCCCCTGGCTTCATCCGCAGCTTGGACACAGGAGAAATTACACCTGTAATTAAACCGTCCCTGCCAACTGTGCTGGCAGGTGAGCGGCCCATTAGGAAGCACCACTGGTCTCAGACTGTTTTGCATTAATAAGCAAGGAGTAATTAGTGACTTTGCAGCCTTATGAAGCCAGAGGGTGGAAGAGAGGGTTGATTTAAGGCCTTGCTTTGGCCATGCAGGAAGCAGCACACTGGCCATCAGCCTTGGAGATGCCAATTGAAAGGGGTAGCAGAGACAAATAAGTTCCTTGCAAGGGGATTTTGCTGCAAAATTTTGTGGTAGCTGAAGAGAAAGGTGCTGGAGGGATGCTGGATGGGGCTTTGAGCAACCTGGTCTAGTGGGAGGTGTCCCTGCCCATGGCAGGGTGTTGGACCTGGATGATCTTTAAGGTCCCTTCCAACCCAAGCCATTCCATGACTCTATGATGTTTTGCCCCATCTCAGGGAGGAAAATGGGGAAAGGGGATGAGGCTGCAGAGAGGGGCAGGGGTGGTCCAGGGTGATGGATCGGGGAGGGGTTAAGGCTGCTGTGCCGCCCTACACCAGCCAGCACAGGGAGCTTCCCAGGGACCAGCTCTGGATGTGTCGGGGTGTCTCTGGCCATGTTGGGGTGTTGGAGCCCCCACGGCCAGGCCGGAAGCCCAGACCTGGGACCTCCCCTGCCTGCCCACACGTGGGGGCTGCTGTGTGTGACTATGCCCACCCTGGCCTTGGGGCTCTTCTGCCTTGTGCCATCAGTTTGGCTTTTTGGTTTCGGCTGCAAACTGGCTAAGGCAGGGTAAATCCATGGGCACAATGATGTCCCCAGTTGTGTCAGGCAGAAAAAGCCCCAAGGGGCAGGTGATGATCACGGAATGGTGGGGGTTGGCAGGGACCTCTGGAGATCATCCCGTCCCACCCCCTGCCAGCGCAGGGTCACCCAGAGCAGGTGGCACAGGAACGCATCCAGGCGGGTTTGGAATGTCTCCAGAGACGGAGACTCCCCCACCTCTCTGGGCAGCCTGTGCCAGGGCTCTGCCACCCTCACAGCAAAGAAGTTCCTCCTCACGTTGAGGTGGAACTTCCCATGCTCAAGTTTGTGCCCGTTACCCCTTGTCCTGTCCCCGGGCACCACTGAGCAGAGCCTGGCCCCATCCTCCTGACACCCACCCTTTCAGTATTGATAAGTGTTGATAAGATCCCCCCTCAGCCGTCTTTTTTCCATACTGAAGAGACCCAAATCCCTCAGCCTTTCTCCATCAGAGAGGTGTTCCAGTCCCCTCAGCATCTTGGTAGCCCTTTGCTGTCCCGTCTCCAGCAGTTCCCTGGCCTTCTTGAACCGGGGAGCCCAGAACTGGACACAGTGCTCCAGGTGCGGCCTCACCAAGGTGGGGGGTAGTGGGGAGGATGACCTCCCTCCACCTGCGGGCCACAATCTTCTTGGTGCACCCCAGGATGCCAGTGGTCTTTTTGGCCACAAGGGCCCATTGCTGGCTCATGGTCATCCTGTTGTTCCACCAGGACTCCCAGGTCTCTCTCTGTGGAGCTGCTACGATGGGGGGCTGCATTGCCAGCGCACCCAGGGCAGTGCTGGGAGAGCTTCCCGAGATCTGGGCAACAAAAGAAGCTGCGTTTTGGTCTCAGTAGCTTTTGGAGGGGGTTCATGTTGGGGGCACAGGATGAGCACCCAAAGGGGCAGATAACCCCGGGATGGTTGTTGCTGTGGCAGGAAAGCAAACGTGCATCAGCTTAAATCTCTGCTGGGAGGGGCTGAAGGCCAACGTGGATGGGGATGCTCTGCTAGGGACCAAAAGTAATTCCTTTTCAATCAATCTACTTGCAAAAACGGGTTAAACGAGACCAAAATGAAGTCCTTAGAGGGCCTTTTTCCCTAGAACAAGGGGGTCTCTAGGCCTGGCAGGTTTGTTTTAAACTGTCGTGAAAGCCCTTCTGAGGGGGGCGCTTCTGGTTTTAGTTTTGCAGGGTACGAAACGAGTTACAAACTCTGCGAGTTCAAACCGCGCTACCCAAAGCACTCAGCGCACCCGGCTCCTCACTCTGAGCTAGCTCAAAGTCATTTTTTTGCCAGAATTTGCCTGTCGTTTGTGTAAAAGTCTGCAATTAGCTGTCAATAAGGTGTTTGTCTTCAAAAAACAAAGCTTTTGCCCTTCAAATATCTGCCCAGCTGCACTAATGGCTCAGACACTGCACGGCATCTCTTCAAGACGGCCTTATTTTGTGTATCTAGGGCCAAATCCTGCAAGCTGTAAGAATTGCCTTAAAAGTGCTTAATTAATTTTTTTCCCCTTTACAGTTCCAGCTCCCGAAAGCACGTGGTTGCATGAGATGACATTGCTTCTGCAGAAAAAACACTGGTTTTGGGTAAGCACGGACATAACAAAAGCCACCAACAAAGAACCTCCTCGTATTTTCTTTGGGGGGGGAAAAAAACCCCCTCATGACTCCGGCAAACGGTCACCCTGGTTTGAACGCCCGGGCTGGCATCAGCGAGGGCTTGATGTGAGCAGCGAGGGAAGTGAAATAGCTTTGCATTTGTGTAAGACTGCAAAATCGGGTTGCCAAACAGGATATAGGCTGGGAAACCAGCTGGGCGAGGAGGCTGCGGCGAGCCGGCCGTCTTGCTCGGGTGCGTGGCTTGCTGGTGCTTATAATCCTATTTACGATAAATAGTAGTTAATCTTTTTGGTGTTTTGCGGCTAATTTAGAGACTCTGCTCAGAGCGCTTTGCTGTTATGGGTGTTTTGAGGCGCTTTGAGCTTTAGTTTTGGTAAAATAAATCAGTAAAAAAAAAAAATCAATGGGTTGAATTGGTCAAAAAATCCCCTGGTTTTGCATCCCGGAAGGCTGGTTGGAGCCTGGCGAGGGATTTCACTGGGTGGCAATGGGACCCTCAGTCCTGTCGCCGAAGCCGAGACCTGCAGAAAAAGCTGGGAGCTATGGGAGACCCCCATGGGACAGGTCTCCGGGCTGCGACGTGGGGAGCTCCAACAACTCGTGATTTTTCTCTAAAGGGATGAGAAGGGACTTCTCCCCATGAGTCACAGCTCAACAGGTCCATCTCAGCAGAGATCACAGGAAAAGTGGTCCTTTCTGGCGACCAAGAAACCCTTGGGTGCCCTGGCCCCACTGCCCATTCCCCAGCGAGCTGGGGCAGCCCCGGTTTGCGGCTCCGGAAGGCAGCCTTTCCTCCCCGGCTCCAGGCTGTGGGTGACCCAGGGGAAGGCTCGGGTGAAATTTATCCCAGCCGTTCACCTATCTAACGGGTTTTGTGTTCCTACACGTGCTGAGCCGCCCTGTGCTGCTTTTCCCGCACCGGCAATCTGCAAATTGTACCTGCTTGGCCGGAGATCGGCCCCATCCGCTTTGGCTTCCCAAGATTGTGCATGTGCTGCACGGCCCTTTCTTTTTGCCCCCACAATTTCTTTTGCTATGGCCTGAAGTGACTGCCAGGGGATTAGAAAGTAAATGCAAACAAAACCCTTGCAGGGAGAAACTGCTTGGGGTTTATGCCCGGGTTTTATTCTGCCTGGGGGCTGGAGGAGCGGGGTTGGTCAGAGGCTGCATGGGGATGCTCAGGGCAGCCCATGCCCTGTCCCCTCCTCTCTGAGCCCTTTCTGCTGCCTATTGAGAGCGACCTTACCCTAACAAATCCCGACACGCAACCCTGAAGGTGAAAATAACCTCCAAAATAATTTTTAGGAGCTTCCTGCAAAGAGACCCTACTGCACCCTCTGTGCTGTGAGGGAGCTTGGGCTTTTATCGGCAGCTCACAGCAGACCGCGGGGCTGGAGGGAAATCACTGGCTTCGCAACGGGGTTTCTCTGCAACCTTGAGTAAGTTCCTCGCTCCTGAAAGCTGGTGGGTGTTGCAAGGTGTTATCTCCCCGTTGCCGCGAGGAGACCTCGCTTCCCACAGCGGCCGCCCGGGAGAGGTGTGAGCGTGGGAGGGCGTCCTCCCAAACCAGCTCAGCAAGGAGCTGCCAAAACCAGCCTGGGTTGCCCCTTCCTCCACGGGCCAAACTTCACCGCGTTGGCATTGAGCTCCTCCAGGATGAGTGCTTTAGCTCTGGCTACGAAGGTGGAGAGGCCAGATACCCCTTCATGTGTGCGTGAAGGCTGAAGGACAGCAGGGACCTGCTTGAATCCCTTGTCACTTGGTTCAGAGTTGAGTTTGAAGCTCCATCGTGCCCAGGGAGAGCCCCTGCCATGGGCTTCCCCTGCAAGGACTGGGCTGGCTCTGGTGGATCTGGAGGCACCAGTGGGTTGAAGCCCTCCCAGGGGGACAGAGGAGGAAAATCATGGTTTGGGGGCTTCCTTTGGGGAAGGAACAAGTGGTGCGCTGGCTGGGCTCTCCTGCCACTGGCTTTGCCTGTGTCCGGGGGGAAGACGGGTGGGGTGAGTCTGAGCGGGAGGACCCAGCTCTACAGGAGGGTCACGGGCTGGTGCTGGGCACTTTGGTGGCCATCGAAATAGTGTTTGAGTTGGGACTGTGGGCTCCCCAGGCATAAAGAAGTATGTCTATGTGTTTATATATCTATATGTGTGTGAGTACGTACAGAAGAAGGTACAGCAGTATGACTTGAATGAAGAGAAAGTGGTTTGGATGCAAACATCTAGACATAAGGAGATTTGCTGTTGCTTAAATGTGTTTTAACTGTAAAGGGAAACTGTCGGTTCAGCTGTTTTGCAGGAAAAGTGTAACAGTGAGCGTGTATCGGGGATGGGGAAATGCCAGCGCAGCCCCCCCTGAGCGCGGTGCCGGGTGATCTCTGCTAAACCCTTCGGCACTGATCCGACCCATCTTGGCCACCTCCTGCCGCATCCCAGCACCCAGCAGCACCCCAGGCGGTGATTGCAGACCTGCTGGGCCACGCACACCCTCCCGCCGGCCTCGCTTCACGGCGTCCCCCTCGCATTTCCTCGGCTGGAGAAAACCACCTCTTCCCCAGCCCGGGAGAATCCCCACCCGCTCTCCCCCGCAGCCCCGCTAATCCCTTTATGGTGTTTGTGCCGGGCTCCCCCGCGCCGACCCTGCTCTTTGCCTTCCCTCTAATCTCCCCATCAAACAGTTTGGGCAGGAGACAAAGTTTTTTGGACCGAAGCCGGGGAGAGGAAAGCCCTTGCGTGGGGCTTGTCAGTCCAGGGCTCCAGGAGATGCTTTTGGGGTTCAACCCGCCGCATGCGAGGAGAGGGACAAGCAGGGTGAAACCCCCTCGGTTCTGAGCAGCATCCTGATTCCTAGAGGATCATCTAGAGTAAAAACCAAACTCTCCATCCCAATATCTCTGCTTCCCCCTGTGCTTGGGGGTGATCCCTCCCAGGCGTTTGTGTGGACGGACCTGACAACCAAACCGTAGGCTCCCCAGACCCAGGTCCCTGCCCTGCTACAGCTTCTGGTACAAAGGTGTTAAAAGTCACCCCAGGAGGTAAGTTAGTCTGTGTTTAACCCCTTCTTCGTAAAGCGTGTCATGTTACTGAAGGTTTTCAACCTGGAAAATTTGTAAGGCTTTTAAATAATATCTTTGGTGTATCTTGGCAAGGCTGGAAAATGCTCGGGCTGATAAAGTCTCAAAGTCAGAGAGATAAAAACTAAAACTGAGAGTTTTGTGTAGGCCTTGGTCAGGTCTCCCCACGAGAGCTCTCCGGGCATCGCTGGCTGCAGCTTGATGGCTGTCACACAAAAAAAATGGTAAAAAAAAAAAAA
>VXBH01000022.1:352620-372909 GCA_013400035.1 Rynchops niger
GGGATCAGCCCCACTGGGCTCTGGGGATGTGTGAGAAAACCTTTGTGGCCATCGTTCCCTGGCACTCGGTGCCCTCTGGGTGCTCCATCCCGGGTATAAGCCACCAGCACTTGGCACAATTTGTGTGAGAGAGGGCTTTTCCCAGTCCCACTCCCCTCTCTGTCCCCCTCCTGCCTTGCAGATGTGCCCGAGTGGAATTTCGATGGCTCCAGCACGGCGCAGGCGGAGGGCTCCAACAGCGACATGTTCCTGGTGCCCGTCCGCATGTTCAGGGACCCCTTTTGCCTGGACCCCAACAAGCTGGTGCTCTGCGAAGTGCTGAAGTACAACAGGAAACCCGCAGGTGAGCACCTCTGGCATCCACCCCCGGGCTCCCGGGGGTCACCCCCTTATTATTTAGGGTGCCGTCCCTCCAAGGGGCCGCCTGCTCTGCACCACTGGCACTGGGGACCAGCTCAGCACTGAGCACTTGGCCCCAGGCTCTGAAATTCAAGCGCTGGTGCTGGCGGTTGTTCGCAGGAACCTGTTCTGGCGGCGCAGGGTGAGGAGAAGAGCAGCGAGACATGGAGCTCGCGGCACTCGCCAACTCGAGCGCGCCCGAGGCGTCACCCGGCTTTACAGCCCAAGCGCACCCAGCCCCCGGGGCCGCCGGGTTATGGCAGAAGAACCGGGGCTGGAAGCAGCAAGGGGTTTTAACGTGACGGGTTTGTGGCCGCTCTCCTCGTTGATGGGTGGCTGCAGAAAAGGAGGTAGAAAGTGCTGGGACGGCATGGGCTGGCTCAGGGTGACCTTTTGTAAGCAGCCCCGGAGCGCGCCGGCTCTTGGTCTTATCACCGCAGGCAGAAGTCTGCAGTCCCAGCGTCTGTCCCGTCCGTCTGATAAAGTCCCAGACAGAGGAGGGGAAGTTGGTTTGCAGGGACACGCTGAGAGGCTCCCAGAGGGGTTATTTGCCAGCAACTAACTGGTTATTTGCCGGAAAAGCAGGGCCATGTCCCTGCTGGGTGCGTGGGGGGAGGGAGACGGCATCTGCGGGGGGTGATGCACACATCTGCCAGGGAGAGGAGAGGCTGCGGGCAGAGATGGTGAAAGATGGGGCTGGTTCCTCTTCAAACAGCGTCATGCCTTTCAGCGGCAGGGGAAGCGTCTTGGCCGGGATTCTGCCCGGCAGCTCCTCTGCTGGAGCAGTTTGTAAAGAGCCCCTGGCCCTGCAGCTCCTGAGGCTGGCACGGGGCAGAGAGCTCAGCCTGGAGCCCTGCGACACCCCACAGAGCAGAGCAGGGCACCCCCCGGCTGTTCCCAGGGTGGGTCTCCATGGAGGTTAAGGGCTGTGGGGGCTCGCCGGGGGGGGAACTGCCTTTTTCCCACTTCTCCCATCAGTGCAAGGGAGTTGTCACTGCTCCTCTCCAGTCCCACGCCCTGGGCTTTATGTCGCAGCTGCTCTGGGGTTTCTTATTGCCATTTAAAGGCAGAATTTGCTGCCTGTCCCTGCGACAGGAGTCTTTCAGCCCTGCTGTTTCGGTCCAAACTCTCAGTCCCCTTGCCGGGCTCGTTGTCCCATGTCAGGATGGTTCCAGGTTGTCTGCATCTCCCTGGCAAAGCCTCAGTTGCCCTGAGCACCCCTGCCACCACGAAGGGCCATGCCAGGGTCAGCCAGCCTGGATGCTAACCAAAAATGTGGAGCAAGAGAAACATTAGGATAATTAAGCTGAGGCTCATAGAAAGAGGATGGCGGTGAAGTTGTGATGGAAGATGTATAGTCCCTTGTCCCAGATCTGCTGGATGTCTGTAGGAAGGGTGTGGGGTATGGCTCCTGGTCTCACGGTGTGTAGGAGGAGGATGTTCATGGACCATCAGTGGTGGTTTGGGGAGAAGGTGATGGCCTGTGGCCTGATGTTGTGGTGATGGAATAGCTCTCTGCAAGGAGGAAACAGGTGAGCAGAGAAGCGTCACAGGAAGGGGCAGATTTGCTCACCGGTTTCCTTAAGGCTTCTGTGGGAAGCGCTTGGCAGTGGTGGAGTCCCAGCCTCTGGGTGGGCTGGAGTGGAGAATGGTGGGTGCCTGCCAACAGTGTGGGTCTAACCCGGACCTCTCTGCTCCCAGAGACCAACCTGAGACACACGTGCAAGAAGGTCATGGACTTGGTTAAGGACAGCCACCCCTGGTTCGGGATGGAGCAGGAGTACACGCTGCTGGGCATCAACGGCCACCCCTACGGCTGGCCCGACAACGGCTTCCCTGGCCCGCAGGGTAAGTGCTCCCTCCCTTCCCCAACCCGTGCTCTCCTCGGCTCCCACCCTGCTGCTGCCCGGCAGCAGGCATCCCGTCCCCAACCTCGGGCACAGCTTTCCCATCGCAGCGGACACCGGGCAGGAGCCGGAATGAGGTCAGGAGCATTTGCCAAGAGCGCCGGGAGCCCGCAGCTCTCTTGAGCCGGCCAGCAGTGCCGCTCCCGCCGGAGCCTGGTTGCACAAACAGCTCAGCTGCACAACTTGTTTGGCAAGGGCTGGAGAACTGGGCTGAAAAAACCTCCTCCCTGTGGCTGTTTGGAAAAGGGCCGGCACATCGTGCCCTCCTGCAGCAGAGAGCGAGCCCCAAACGCCCCAGCTGCCTCCTGGGAGAGGGCCAGGGGGTTCCCAGCCTGACTTAATCAGCCTTTTGTGGAGACTGGCCACTTTCAACATCTCCCTTCCCCCAGGCGGGGAGAAGATCTTCATCTGACCTGCCTGAATGAGGAAGAGCCCTATAAAACCACAGTGAGTTGAATTTTTTAGCCATGAACAATGTCGGCTGTTGTCAGAACAATCTCGGACGCTTGATGTGCTCGGAGGGTCAGCGCGGTGCCGTGGGGCAGACTGAGCCAACCTTTCCTTATCTCCTGGCCGCCTCCCAGTTGATGCATTACAAGTCCTGTTGAACTGCTCAGATAAAGCTGAGGTTGCGCAGATGAATCGCTCGTGCTGCTGGTCCTGGACTAGGGGTTGGTGGCTCGATGCACCACGGAGGGCAGCAGCATTTAGTTCCCATAAATCCTCTGCAGATGATGGCCAGGACCTGGTGGGAGTGGTGGGATTACTCTGCAGTGCTGCTGTTGTTCCCAAAAGCTTTACTTGGGTGGTGACTCCTCTTTCCTTTCCAGGCCCCTATTACTGCGGGGTTGGAGCAGATAAGGTGTACGGGCGTGATATCGTGGAGTCCCACTACAAGGCCTGTCTCTACGCGGGGGTGAAGATCTGTGGCACCAACGCGGAGGTGATGCCCTCACAGGTAGGTGGGGACGGCCCCGCGCAGCCCCGCTTTCCAGGGATGGATACGAGTTAGTGTGAAGCTGGAATAACCTCAGCAACTCCCAGCTCCTCTGGCATCCCAAACCCAGTGACTCCCCGCATCGGTTTTGCTGGATAGGAGCGGTTGCACTGCCAGGATGAAAATGTGCACGTTTGATTTTTCTCCTAACTCACCCTGGCATGCAAATCCCTGTGTTTTGGGGCAGGCAAGTGAACTCTCAGCCCAGCCAAACTGCAGCGGGCTCCTTGCACAGCTCAGCCTGGGTTCTGGCAGCCTGTGTGGAGCTGGGTGCTCCCTCGAGCTTTCCTTCCCCTCCGGAGCAGGGATGTGGGGCACAGGGTGAGCCGGGACGGGCTGCGGGAGCAGCATGTGGAGTGGCGTGTGTCTGCGTCCTGCTCCTATACCCCATGGGATACGGCCTTGGGAAGCAGCTTGGGGGCAGGGGGGGATTTGGATTTATTTAGGAGTTAGCCGGAGGCAGTCCCTGATTGCATTAGGGGGGGTCCAGGCTGACCGACAGCGATTTGGCCCTGCAGCCTGTGAATCGCTGACTCTCCTGCTGCTGATGTGGCGGTGATAAGCGGAGGGGCTTATCTGCAGTGTGGCTGAGGCAGGACTTTTAACGACCCTGCTGTTTGCCCTGGCTTTTTCAGGGTCCTTCTTGGCTGCTTTCTGCATCCTGGGCTCTGTCTCAGCCAGGCCATGCCAGCAGCCGTAAATGCATCACCCCCTGCTTAGTCACCTTGGGTGGTGCAACCCCGGCGCCGGCCGGGAAAGCAGCAGCCCCGGGAAGGACAAGCATGCTCCTCAAGCATGCTCCTCGTTAGTCCCCTGCCCTGTTTGCAATGTGGGTTGGGGGGGTCCAGCACACCAGCAGCTCCAGCACCAGCCTCAAAGGCAGGCACGGTGCTTATTTACCTCCATTTTTATTAACTTCCCCCCCCCCGAAATTTGCTCTATGTTGTCATGAGCAGTTTATTCCCATTTTTTTTGCATTCCGAAGCTGTCCTGTTGCTTAACTCGGTGCTCCTCATCCCCATTGCTGATTCTCGAGGGGTAAAGCTCAGCCGCACCCCAGGCTGGCAGCCCTCACTGGGGGGTGGCAGGCATGTGATGGCTGGGGAGGCACAAACCTGCCCATCCTCACCGGCGCATCCGCTCGCCTTTTCCAGTGGGAATTCCAGGTGGGCCCGTGCGAAGGCATCGAGATGGGGGATCACCTCTGGATGGCTCGGTTCATCCTCCACCGCGTCTGCGAGGACTTTGGGGTCGTGGCTACTCTGGACCCCAAACCGATGACCGGCAACTGGAACGGTGCCGGGTGTCACACCAACTACAGCACCGAGGAGATGCGGAGAGAAGGGGGTCTTAAGTAAGTCCTGGGGTAGGGGGGTCCCTGGGATGTACCTGGGAGGTTTGGGGTGTCCTTGGCTCCCCATAACGCGTGTATCTCCATACCTGAGTGGCTGCACCAGACAGGGCTGGGGCTGTCCAAGCTCATTTTATTTTAAAAGCATCTGGTCATTTGAGAGTGTCCCCAGGGCACGGAAGGAGAGGGTGGCAGCCTTCCCAATCATGGGAACACCCCCCCAGATGGACCTACTGACAAACCCAACGGCATTCTCCTCTCCTGCAGACACATCGAAGCTGCCATCGAGAAGCTGAGCAAGCGGCACGACTACCACATCTGCGTCTACGACCCGCGGGGCGGCAGGGACAACTCCCGGCGGCTCACCGGCCACCACGAGACATCCAACATCTTCGAGTTCTCTGCCGGCGTGGCCAACCGAGGTGCCAGCATCCGCATCCCTCGCCAGGTCGGCCAGGATGGCTACGGCTACTTCGAGGATCGGCGGCCGGCGGCCAACTGCGACCCCTATGCGGTCACCGAGGCCATCATGAGGACGACGGTGCTGAACGAGACCGGGGTGGAGACCAAGGACTATGCTGACCACTGAGGCCATGGGGTGGGTGGAGGTTTTCGTTTCTACACTAGCTTCTCACGTGGGATTTGTGCCCCTGTGGTGTCCTCGGCTGCAAGTTCAGACTCTTTAGGAACCTCGCTTCTGGTTTTGTGAAACGTCGCCTTAGAAATATATATATTTTATAGTAAGAGGGAGGGACCCAACCTATTTTGTCAACCACTTTTTTTTTCTGGTTCCTGGTTTTAGGACGTATGTGGGGAGGTTTGTTTTTTTTTTTTAAAACTTGGATTGAACTTTTTCCCGATGGACTTTACACTGTGATGTACATAGATCCCTACGTGGAAGCTGCAGCTGCTGCTGTTTGCACCTGGGGAAGGTGGGTGCTTTTTTTCCGTATCTCTGTTGCAAGGAAATGATAATAAATAATTTTCCTGGCTGCATGGCAGACAGGTTATGCTGCGGCGGGTGCATTTTTCTGTAGCTCCTAGAAGTCCAGGGAGGATTTCATTTGCGTCTTGCTGGTGGGTTGCAGCCACGGAGCAGCCCGCACTGGCCCTGGGTGCAGGGGCTGGAGGAGCGGAGATGCTGGAGGATCCTTGGGGCAGGTGCCTGGAGCTGCATTACCCCATTTACTGGCGGCCGAAAGGCCATCTCCTTCCATCGTGATCCCCCGAAAGGCAAACAGAGCGGTGCAGGCTGAGCAAACAGTGGCGGGGGCAGCAGCTGGCGGGCGTTTACACAGGGCGTGCGCTGCTGAGTCAGCAAAGCCAGCCCCGCGCTGGGCACAGCGCGCCCTCCCCTCCGGGGACACCTTTGGCTGAGGGAGGGGAGCCCCAGGGATGTCCCCCTGCTGCACCCCAGTGCCCTGACCCACCGAACTGCAGGGACGTGGCACAGCTCCGGGGGTTGGGATGTCTTTGCCGGGGGGAATCATAGATTTTATTCACAGAGCAAAGCCCCCAGGTGGGGACACTTCCGTGTAGGTGGGGTGTCAACAGGATCTCCAATGGCCAGGCCCTTGGGGTCCCTCCATGCTGCAGCTGTGGGGAGGAGTTGGATGCCAGCGCAGGGGACAGCTCTACGGTCCCAGGGACGCCCTGAACAGGCAGGTCAGGTCCCTGGGACAGACCTGCAGGATGTCACCCAGCTGCAGTCACCAGTGGGGGGTTACCTGAAGGAGAGTGGTACCAGCAGCATGAACGGACAGGGGACATCGTGTCTGCTCCAGCGCAGTCATGGGGATTTTGAAACTGCTTTTGCCTTTATCTTTGAACGTCGCAGGTGACCAGCTGAAATGGAGGTCCCCAAGTCCCTCCTGCAGGTCACAGCGCTGTCAGAGGAGCGGGGAGCCAGGGCAGCGGGAGCCGGGGGAGGTGGCCATGTCCTGGACCGCAAGCAGCCAGGAGCCCTCGGCGTCTCTGAGCTGTTCAAGAATAAATGTAACCCGGTCCCCACCCTCAGAAGGACAAATTTTCCTTCCAGAAATTGCTGTCTGAGATGTTCAACGCTTTTCATCAAAACCACAGCGCTGTCTTGTTTTCCTCTCATTTCAATGATGCCTTTAATGGGTAATTTGAGCGCTGGGACAGCGACTGCTGGATGCAGCTGGAAAATCAATAAAGAGCTAAATCTGGAGCAGGAAGGCTCATGTTTGTTTTCCTGACTGCACCAGTGCCTTAAAGTACTTCAGCTTTCATCACGCTGTGCTGCACAGCCCCTGCTAAATTTGGAGAATCATCTGAATCCGAATTGCCAACACGCAAACAGCTTTGGCCGGCCACGGCACCATGGCACATCTAACCACTTTGTACCCGGGTGTCACCCTGTGATTCCCCTTTGGCAGGGAACCCTCCTCGTTGGGGGAGGACAGTGAAGAGGAGATCCAAGGACTCACCCAAAGCCACAACCGGGGATTTTCCCCGAGCTGGGATCAGCCCTGGCCGCTGTTTGCTGGGGATGCCACCTGCTGGTCCCCATGCGGCTGGAGCTGCTCCGTGCCGCTTCCGTGCTATCCTTTGCCAAAACACAGCTCTCTCTTGTACTTTTTGAGGCCAAAAATGGGCCAGAAACCATATGCCAGGTTGTTTTTTTTTCCTAAAGCAGGAGCGTTTCCCACCCACAGGGCCTGCAGCACAGGGGAAACGAGGACACCGGCAAGTTCCCACAAGAGCTTTTCCCATAATTTCGGTGTGCCTGCCACTGGCGACGGGGGGTTCAGCCAGCGGAGCCCCCCCCCGGCTGGGGCCTGAGGCCATGAGGGGGGATGGTGTCCCCATCCCCATGCCTGGGTTGGGCAGTGCCGGGAGGAGCACCCGGCATGGCCTGGTGCTCCGTGCTGGCGCGCAAAGGCTGGGAGCAGTGCCGGGTCCCCCCGATGGATTCCCCCCACTTCCCGGGATGGGGCTGCTGCAGTTGCCGTTATCCAGGGCTTTCCCAAAGGGGACTGCGCCGGGGCCGGCGGGGTGGCAGATACCGGGGCTGGGGAGCAGGAGGGTTTGGGGGGCTGGAGGCAGTTCCCGGGGGTTTGCTGCCCTCCGCAGGCGCAGGCCCACATCGCAGGGAGCAGGTCGGGCTGTGCCCGGCTCCTCCCGGGCTCCTGCCGGAGGAGCTGGGTGACAAAAGTCTTGTTTGTAAAAAGAGCGTTGGGCGGGCGATGCCGGGAGGCTCTGACACGCAACCTCCTTTTTCTCATGCTCTGAGCGTGCCCACCTCCCCCAGGACACCCCAAACCCTCGCCCTCTGGGCAGGCACAGCGCCTTTACCCAGTCTGGCGTTTCCACACCAGCACTCGCAGATAGTGGAAAATAAAAATCCTTTTGGGTTCTTTCCTGTACCCATCCCAGCCTTCGGCTGAAGGCACGGAGCTGGGTGCTGCCGAGGGGTGCGTTACCCCTCAGGAGAGTTGTCCCCAGGGCTGTGACCCAGCAGATGGACGAGTGGCTGCGGCAGACGGCTCCGGTGGGCTGCCAAGTTGGGACACACAAGGACCAGCCGTCCACTATGGTCCCTTCCTTCGTCCCCTACACCCTGAGCACTCCGGGAAGGCGCGGCAGAGGGGGACAGCCAGGGTGGGCGAGCATTGTGACCACCCCGTGGTAGGGAGCGACAGTGCGTGGGCTCGGAGGTTTCAT
Source organism: Rynchops niger (assembly GCA_013400035.1). Taxonomy (NCBI): domain Eukaryota; kingdom Metazoa; phylum Chordata; class Aves; order Charadriiformes; family Laridae; genus Rynchops; species Rynchops niger. The sequence continues at coordinate 360,962 of VXBH01000022.1, forward strand.
CTTCAGATCGCTTTTCATCAATATAAATTCCATTACTTTGAATTCAGTCAAAGCCTTCAGGATTTTTTTTTTTCCAAGCCGGTTATAAAAAGGACATTAGAATTACAATTCTGGTGCTAACAATAGCATTACTCAAAGCCGCTGGCCAGAAGTGGGGAGCTCTGGGTAGAATAAAGACCTAAACGAAAATGTCAATAATAACTTCTTTTTTTCCCCTCCCTGTCTTCCAGCCTGCACAATCTGCTCGGGTCTCTTTATCTTAATGAGCATTAAAATGGTTTCAAATTAGATCTACAGAAAATTGAATTTTTTTTTCCCTCAGAAGCTTAGTCTGGCCTTTAAAGGCCAGTGATAATATTTTGGTTTCATATAAGAGCATCTTTGATCTCAAAGGCTCTCAGCTTGTAGAGAGACACGGCTCATTACCAGCCATTCGCTGCTGTTGAAATGCAACTGGAGGGGGACAGGCATTGCACAGCGGCACCCGATGTGCCAAGAGAAGAGTTAGGGAGAGGTTTGGCTGGGGGATGCTTAGTCCTGGTCCCCCACCAGCCCTGATGGCTCTCCTGGTCTGAACCTTGCTCCCAAGGAGCCCAGTTGGCAGGTAGGTGGTCAACCTCCATCAGGCTGCTGCTGGGTTTGCAGCCAGCTGCTTTCAGCCCAGTTTGGTCCCTAAAAGTATGGGATGAAAAAGCCCCAGCAGCCCAGCCTTAGCTCCAGGTGGGCTGTTTGGGGACACCCCGGGGACACCCCAGCTGACAGCAGTGTCTTGCTGAGAGGGGGACACAGCCCAGAACCTGGCGATGTACGATGGGTTTTCTCATGTATGTGATCAACCTGCCTGGCATCGCCGCTGCTAAAACTGAGCCTGGGGCTCAGTCGCAAGTGCTGAGCTGGGAAGGGGTCACACAGGCTGCCAGAAACCTGCCGCTCGCTCACTGCTGGGAAGACACAGCAATTAGACTTTCCAGGAAAGCCCGTTACCACGGCAGGGCACTGTGAGCAGATGGTCATTTACCTCATCCACAAAACGGGGTGGATTTAGTCTGGGGGAGGTTAGATGGGGGCCCAGCAGTTGCAATTACACCTCCCGCCTGCTTTCTGCCCGGATGATGCAACACAGCGCAACCACGAGCGATGCCTCGTGGCAGCACCCACAGCCTGGGGGGTTGTTTGTAGGGGCACTGGGGACTTGGTGGCAAGTGGCTGGGGGTAAGTTGGGGGTTACACCTGGGTGTACGAGGAGCCAACGTGTCTGCCCTCCTGCGCCTGGGAGAGGAGCCAGCAGAGGCTGTGACAGTGCACAGCAGATCAGCCCCATGTCCCCATCAGCACCCGCAGGGCTGCACCGTCCCCGTCCCTGCTCATCTCAGCCAAGCTGGGACAGGCAGAGAGTCACCGGTCCCCTGGCGAGGACGGGGCAGGGTCTGCCCTGGCGCTCCCTGCTGCAGCGGGCGCTGCTGGTTTACAGGGATGAGAGTTTTTCGTGGAGCAGCACCATGAAGCCCACAGCAGCCGTTTGATGGATGGCTTGAGAAAGGTCTGCAAAGAATCCAGCTGCCCCAGGTGTCCCTAGAGCAGCCTCCACAAACGAGTCCTTAATGACCTGCAGCAGCCACCTCTGCTCCCTCCAGCACCCCTCCTGAGCACCCAGCCCTGCTGATGGGTGAGCAGGGCCAGGTCAGTTATCAAAAGCACCCTACCAGCTGCAGGCTGAGGGCTGCGTGGGAGCTGAGTGGGGGCAGGAGCTGCACAGGGTGTCAGGGCACTAACAGGCTTTAATGGCCCTGACCAGCCTCACCTGGAGCCCCAGCCCATGGGCGTTGGGGGTCTATTTAAGCTCTGCCAGGGCTATCAGTCCCTTCTTGAGTTGCATTGAGGAGTGTTGGTCATCCAGACCTTAGCCTGTGGGCTGATTTTCCAAGTGGACCTGTCCTACCACTGTAGACCTGCCAGAAGATCTCCAGGCTGTGTCACCCTCACTGAGCCTGAGCTGAAGGTTGATTTTCTGGCTTGATTTCAGACGTGCCTCATCGTAAGGAATTCCCCTGATGGCCTGGACTGCTGGTTGAATGTTTCTATCATCTCTGGATCTGCCATGCTTGGGAGCAGAGGGGCAGGGCCCTTGCTGGTGAGACTCTGCCCTGTAGCTGTGGTGCCTCTTCTGGCTTCCTGGACCTTTGGGAGCTCCTGGCCCTTGTTGTGCCCCTAATAGGGGGTGCTGGGGGGAATGTACAAAGGGATGCAGGAGAAAATAAGGTGTTGGGAGAGTGGGGCTGTGGGGGACTATGGGATATGGGTGTTATAGGGTCTGCTGGGATGGGGGATCTTCTCTGTGGTGCCCCTTGTGGTGTTTGCCAGTGCTTCTTCAGTGCAAAGGCCCTTGGAGGCTGGTGGTACCCACCGCTGGGACGGCTGGTGCAGAAGAGGGAGGTGACACGTTGAGCTGCGCAGGGGTGGCTGAGCTGTGAAGCTACACCTGGTTTCTTGGGCACTGCTGGTGGGTGGGCGCAGACTTTGCACTTGTAAGTGCAGGACCGGATTCCTCACTGGTATCTGCCTTTTGAAATGGCATCTGTCTGGGTAACAGCCGTTGAGGACGTGGTCCTGGCATTTGCCAGGCTTAAGAGAGAGGGACAATAGCCTTAAATTTCTTCTGGATGCCCTTGGGGTGGAAGGATGTGCTTTGCATTGCCACAGTGACAGTCCCTGCAGGGCTCTGTTGTGACACCGAGGTGTTTCCAGCCTGGGCTCAGCTTCCCATGGTGATACCTTGTGCACAGACACGCGTGAGGGGCTGGGAAACCAGAAAACTGGACCCTACAGCGTGTTCAAACCAGAGATGTCGCCTGTCTGCACGTGGGGACAGGCAGTGGCAAATTGGGGGAATTAAATTTCTTCTTCAGTCCCGCTTCCTGCAGCGGCTGAGACATGATGCCAGGGGTGGGATGCCATGAGCCAGAAATGGATCTGCAGAGGACAATGAGGTGCAATTGCCTGAATGTCGTTCTCTTTGGTTTAAGCTCTCTGCAGCTCCTGCAGGTGCTTGGGCTGCAGCAAGGAAGGCCAGAGGGGAAATTATAAGGGCAGAGCTTGCTAAGAGAAGGAGGGACAGGTCGAGCTGTAGCCGTGCTGTAGGCAGGCAGGTGTCTGGTGGAGAAATGATCCAAACCCAAATGAAACAACGTCTTCTGGTGCTGCTCTGGGCCGATAACCGTGATAACAGAAATTGAATGCGTTTGTTGGCCTTGATTCACATCACAGTAGGTGTTTTCAGTGGCTGAAATATCAGCGCAAGGCAGGCTTTAGGAGGACTGTAAAAATAGCTGTAGATAGGGCTCGGCTTGGAATATTTGCCCATGGGAGGAGCGTGTGAAGGTGGTGGGTGCTGTTGGGAGACAGAGCTGCTAGTGAAAGAACTGGTTTCATCCTAAACCGTCTCAAGCTCACTGGATACAGGGAGGATGGGGAAATATGACTGTGATGTAGTTCAGGGAAAGTAAAAGAAGTTTTGACAGATGATGTGTAAAGCAAATGCCCCAAGGAGAATAAGATCAATGTGGGGAGATTTAGCTAGGGTGACTGTCTTCTCCATGGAGCTTAATCCAGGACACAGACCCACATTGTCCCTGGGATGTTTCCACCTTGCCCACATGTTCACAGGGAACCGAAGCACCGTCATTCTGGCTGAACTAAGCCAGGCATACCCTGTTTTTTTCCTCCCTGCCCTCAGACAAGGGCGCTATGGCTTGTTACACCAGCTCTTTTGTGCCTAGCATGTCCTTCTCCCAACTCCCCTACATTTTTGGGGAAGCCTATCAGGTTTTGTACAAAGCTCACTACTGGTCTGCCCTGAGCTTTCTGCCCAGCTGTGCTGCGGTAACACACTGACCTGCTCTTGGCTTTCAGTTTAATGGGTGAAACTCTTAGATCCCCGTCTGCGGCAATCCAAGGCATGTGCTCTGCCCTCCTGGCTGCACCCGCTGCGTGTTTCTCTGCCTCTTTCCTGCCAGGCTGCACCCTTGTACCTCCCCTGGGAGCCGGAGGCTTTTGCCACTGCCTCTGTTGTGGGGCTTGGCTCAGCCCCTTTGGGGCACCCCTGCCAGGACCCTGGGGTGGCAGGGTGGCTTCATCTCACTCTGTCCCAGTGGGTAAACTGGTGACTGTAGCTTGGCAGGCTTCCCCCACAGGGGCAGTGTGGGGGGAGCAGACACAGACTGTGCAGAAGCTCATCCTGCTCAGCTCCTACCAGGAGGAGGGGTGTGGAAGCAGACAGAGCAGCGAGGATGTACCGACAGCTTTTTGCCTTCACCTACCCACAGTGGCAGGTGCTGGCTGCTTCCCTGTGGCAGTTTTGCACACAGGTCCAGCCCTGAGCCTCACCAAAATCATGTGTGTTTTCTTCTGTCACCACGCTGCACCCCCAAGGGACCTGTGTCCGTAGTCCGGGGCGGTTATTCCCTGTGCAGAGAGCTGGGGGCTGCTGGCAGGAGGAGTGTCTCAGGAGCTGCTCCTAGAACATGTCACGAGCTGGTCTGTCCTCTGCTTGTGTCCCCTTGGGGATGGGGGGTTTGATATTTGCCAACTGGCCCAACACAAGGGCCACCAAGCAACTGTGCACACAAGTGTCATTGTTGCCTGGTCACTTGGTGAAAATTGGTTTGTAGACTCACCTTCAACATGGTTCTGGCACAGGCAGAGCCTCTCGTGTGGGTGGCACCGTGCTGACGCGAGGCTGGGGCAGGCATTACTCATGTCGTGGAAGTGGAGGACTCTTTAATGACACCTCCTGCTCTAGCCAAGGCAGGTTTGTCAGATGTGACTCACCTGCTGGGTGACCTCAGACCAGTGACCTTTGAGCCTTGTGTATGAGCTCATGGAAACCCAAATCAATAACGACTAGAAAAAGGGAAATACTCAAAGAGGGAAAATCCCAGGACAGCCCTGCTGTGGGCAGAGGGTGCGAGTGGGGGTGAGCAGAGCTGGAACAGCAAGGTGCGCTGTGGGGGACACCATGCTCTTCTACCCAGCATCCACCCTGGATGCAGCCAGCCAGCAAACTCCTTTGGAAAGCATTACTTCACCAAGAAAAATGTTGAGCAGCTGGGGATGCCCTCAGGCAGACCGTTGCCCTAGCAGCAGCTCGGGCTGAGAGATTAACTCCTTCCCCTGCACGCCTGGGTCTTGGTGGCTTTCTGGTGCACCCCATGGCATGTCCTTGGGGTCAGTGCTGCTGGTGTGCCATCCTGTCCCTTATCCAGGCCCGGGGTGATGGGGAAGGGGCTCTGCACATTGGCTGGCCTTATGCTATGGAGGTGTGCTTTTGTTCAGAAGGGGACTCAGCTGTGTCACCGCGTGCTGGGCTGCTCACCCCACCAGAGCTGCTTGCAGGTGGAGTCGGGGGGGGGTGTCAGTGTCACCCTGAGCCCCAGTCTTCTGGACACACCTGCCCCTGCATCAAGCCATGGTTTGGCTCTGACATCCTGCTTTGACGTGTGCCGAGAGGGTGGCTCTCTGTGTTCCTGCGAGAGCAGCTGCTGGGACATGTTTCTCCATGCTGGGGATTGATATTTTTTACTGTGGACACACGGAGTGACTGATGACGAGCAGGAAAATGAAGCATCTCTCAGCAGCAGGGGGAAACATGTGCTGAGAGAGGGTGTGGGATTCTCCGTGTGCTGGCAAAGGCAGCCAGGTGTGGGAGAGGAGCGTGGGCGTTGCAGGGTGCCCCCACCCCAGGGCTCTCAAGCTGGGTCGCTGACATGGGCCTTGGTGCATGATCTCTTCTCCCCAGACACCTCCTTCTGGGCTGCATGGAGGGGTGATTTCTTGGTGATTTTTGTTCCTGGCATCTAGGGCAGGGTCCATCCCACAGCTTTTTACCAGCTAGAAGTGGGACGTCTGGGCTAGCAAAGGAAATTAATCCCAGCAGGGGACTGCTGAGCCACACACAGGTCCACCCGTCCACTCCTCTCATTGGTAGCTGTGGTGTCTCAGGTATCACCATTGCTGCCTTCTGACCCTGGATATTCATCACTGCCTCTCTGCTGGGGGTTATGTCCACCACAACCAGCAATGTAGGAGTGCTACTCAGCCATTTCTGGGAAGAATTCAATGGATTTAGGCAAAGGTGCTGCAGGAGGTGAGGTGGTGGACTTTGCATGGGGGTGGCTGATGGGATGCCACATCCCTGATGGTGGTTCCGTGGTGGGGCATCTCGGGAGGTGTGGTACCAAACACAGGAGCGCGGGCAGGGCTGAGCACAGCTGGCTGGGGTTGTAGCAGGTTGCTCTCCCGAACAGCTCTGCTGTGCAGATGTTAGAGGAACCTGTTACAGGGGAAAAGGGAGGTAGAACTGGGCAATGAAGGGAAGGGAGACATGAGAGCCAGGTCAAACACAGGATCCAAAAGTCTTGTGCCTCGGGAGGTGACCAGGGTTAGTGATCTCACTGCTGTTGGACCCTCTGCCTGCCCAGGACATCTCTCAGAACAGCAGATACCTGAGGCCACAGCACAGCGCTTCCCTGATGAAGCCCTCCTGGGGTCTCTATGAGCCTTGACATCATCATATGTGTTAAATGGCCACTGATGCCTTTCCCTGGCATTGTGGCAACTCGTGCCCAAATACACAGAGTTTTACAGCGAGGGAGAAATGCCAAATAGTGCATGGTGCCAGGGGTATGAGAGTCCAGCCCTTTGTTTCACTTTAGCCCTTTCCTCAGGCGAGATCCCGCTGGGATCACTGAGGGAGAGTGAGTCAATCTTCCTGTCCCCAGAGCCCGCAGGTGTCCCAAACCAACCGCTGTCCCTGCTCTGCCTGGGCGGGATGCTGACCCCTGTGGGGAAGGGAGGCCAGGGGTCCCACCACCCGATCCTCCTCCCCAGTTCTACGCTCCCTCGGCAGCAGAGGCTCTTCCAGCAAAGGAGGAGATCAGAAATGCAGGCAGAGCGATTAGATTATCATTATAATGATAGTAATTAACACCTCGCCTCTCTCTAAGGATTTTTCTAGTGAGGGTGGCCAGGTGCTGGCTGGGCATTAACTAATTAAAGCAATAGCACCCACTGAAGGGGATGGGTGCCAGCTGGATCACGGGACTGCATCGGCTCAGATGGGGGCTCGCTCTCCTCCGTGGCTTGGAGGGAAGATTAAAAGGGAGGAGTTGGGTTAGGAGGGATGGCCCTGAGCCTGCCCTCCTCCCCCAGGGGTGAGGGTTAATTGTATGGGGGAGAACAGGTCAGGAGCAACCAGGGATGCTCATCTGGTCCCTTGGGATGTGAGCTAAAGGGTTTGCACATACTTCTGTGTGCATTTGGGGACAGAAAAACTCTTAACACATCGACTCCCGCGTGTGCACGTGTCCGTAGGTGGGAGGCTGCTCCACACAGTTTTCCATTGACACACAAATGCCAGTACGTGGGCTTGCGTAGACACAAGCCAGCACAATAACACCAAGAAAATGCTTTACAGGGAGATACTTGAAGAGCTCAAATTTCTCAGTTTATCAAGGAAATTGAGAGGCGTCTTGATATTGCTGTGTAAGTACCATCAGAAGGAGAAATTACTCAGCACCGAAGGACTCTTTAATGTCAGAGAAAGACAGAACAAGACCCGGCAGCTGAAGGCTGCCAAAGCTGGACTAAAAAGCAGGCGTGTGCGTTAGCAGCAAAAGCAAACTGCCAAGGGACATGGCAGGGGTTTTTGTCCCCTGGTGAAGGGCAGTCTCATCTCTCTGGCGGAGTTGTCTCAGCCAAGCTATTCTGTGATCAGGCACACAGTATGAGGGTAAGTGGGTGACATTTATTATACTGTTACAGCCCCTTAAATATTTCTTTTTTTTTTCTTGAATGAGGCCTGGGACACTGTCTCAGGGCACAGGGACATGAAGCACCCGTGGGATGGAGCCCAAAGCTGCTGCCCAGCTGTTCGCAGAGCCCCGGAGCAGTGGTGCCACCAGCTCTGTGTGGGCTGCTTCTGATGACTTGCTGCTCTCTTCTCACTAGCCCCAGCAGTGAGGCTGTGGTGGGGCTAGTGGCCCTCCCATCTAGGAGGCTTGGTGCAAGCATGGGGTGTATCAGCGAGCTGCAGTTCCAGGAGCAGCAGGGAGCTGCTGCAGAGCCCTGGGACGTCAAAATCCCAGAGCTTTGTACGCCAACAGCGGGACATTGAGCTCCAATGCCACTGTGTGACCTTGGGGAAGCTGCTTTGCTGGCCCACAGCCGAGCCCGTGAACCCAGAGAAGGGAGAGGGGGGACCTTGGCTGTGGCCTCCTGCGAGGAGAGGCCAGGTATGCGGGAAGGTGTGGCTGAATAATGCCGGGTACCTGCGAAGAACTGGTGAAAGGTGTCAGCCCGAAACAAATGAGTAATTGTTGTTGCTGTTGGTATCAGATGACGTGGTTGACTGGCCAGGGAATCAGCTGAGAAGCGGTGACGTACTGAGCGAAGCAGGGAAGTGATTTGGAAAGGTAATAAATGTCAGTGTAATATAAACATATCAGTATTATGTATTTTATATACATAGGTGTACAGAATAGTTATCCATGGTGTATAGAGCATCGCTACATCAGCAGCGAGCCCTCTATGGGCTCCATGTTCACATGGGTGTATTTTAGTCCAAGGGAAGCTAAAGAAACCTAACGGCCCACTTCCTTGGCCGTGCTGCTCTGCTGCTTTATCTCTTACGGGGTGCTGTGGGCTGATCCAGCCAGCAGCAAAGCGCCCACCAAGTCGCTTGCTTGCTCCCCTCAGCCGGATGGGGGAGAGGTTGGAAAAGCAAAAGTGAGAAAACTTGAGCGTTGAGAGAAAGATTCCTCATTTCCTTGTAACAGAGGGGTTAGAAAGCAGGGGAGGCCAGGCAACGTCCTGCGAGGCTGGCCTCTCTCCCCAGCACCCACGTACCCCAAAGCGACAGAGCGGGAGGGGAAATGACCTTGCAAACTACAAATTGCCGCAGAGGTAACGTGCCGCTGCCTCACCCAGAAGTGTTCACATCATTAATTCTTGTACCAGTCACCGCTCAGGTATTCTCGGGCATTTCCGCAGTGCCTCTCCCGGAGGACTCCCGGGTCCCTCGCTCCACTCAGCCCCACCGCATGAGATGGGGCATTCAGTGCAGGGGAAACTGAGGCACAGTCAGGTGGGGCTGCACCTCCTCCGTGTCACCAGGCACAGCTGCAGGGCAACATCTGGAATACCGAAAGAGGAACAGATTTAAGTCACAAGACAATGCCTATGACTTAATCATGAAGTCTTTTGCATACATATAACCACACTTACATAGGTAGTACAAGACCTGCAGCCGCAGCTGCTCCCTTCATGGGCACACTTTGCCCACAGGTGAGGGCACTCACAGCCGCTCTCCCGGGGCCCGTAGTCAAAGCTCATCTGTGCCGTGGGCAGAGCACGGCTCAGGTGTTTTATCAATAAATGGGTTTTTTAGATAACTAGCATGTTCTTTGTCAATAATTTTCATTTTCCTTGAAGTTAGGGGAACTTGACAGCTGAAAGGAAAACTTTACTCTAAAACCAAGGCTGACATTTGGTTTTCTTTTCTCTCTTTTATAAATTTCCCTTTTAATAAGGGAAAAAGGAGGAAGGGAGAGCAGACAGAACCCAGAGGAAGTGAGCTTTCCCACCACCACAACAAACCTTCAAAACAATTTTTTTAAAGCAAAACAATAGTCAAAAATAGCAGGGAAGTAAATCTTTTACAGTTTACCAAACATCCTTAGCTTTTTTTTTTTTTTTTTTTAACCCGCTCTGATTTTCAGTGCTGGTGACTCCTCACACAATTAGATAACAGGGGTGACTCCGGGGCACACGCAGGTGAGCAGGGAGGCAGGAATGCACATACACGTTTGACTGCAGTGAGTAAAACCTTCCCGAACCCAGCACCACAGGGCCACGTATGGGAATGGCAGGTACCCTGGCGCCACTGGCATCAAACACATTGAATTATACCCATCTGGTTATATCTTAGAAACTGCTACGCATGGTGCGGCTGCGGTCTGGAGGATAGATTAATGTCGTGGCATCGCTGCCAGCCATGTCATGAGAAGGGCTCCTGTATTTGTGTCTCGGCGCAGGGCGCTTCTATTGCAGTACTGTAGCTGTGCCACAGCGAGCAGAGCCGTGGCCGGAGCCTTTGTTCAGCTCCTGGCGCAGGAATCGCTTTTATTCACGTTGTGACCTTGGGCGAGAAACTTCACCGTGCTTAAAATTAACTTTTCTGCAAACAAGGCGCATAAATCTCTGTGCGTCGGGAGAGCTGTGCTGCAGCGTGTGGGGCTTGGTTTGAGTGAAGGTTTTTGTTTGTTTTGTTTGGTTTTTTTTGGTTTTTTTTTGCACTGGGCAGTGTCCCTCCGGGGTGAGGGTGCCGGTGCTGCCCCAGCGATGGGGTGGCCCCGATGGTGCATAAAGCCCTGCGTCTTCAGCCACTTTCCATAGGGAACGGGGTTCAGTAAAATCCGCTGTAGCGCAGGGTGCTTTTGCCCCCTTCCCCAGTTTATTTGGTTTTTGCTGCCAGAGCTAAACAGGGGCTGCAGAGTCTGATGAAAGAGGCTGCAGGCTTGTCTTATAAAAAAAGGAGACGAGAAAAGCAGCGTGCGTAGCCTGGCAAAACAAAAGCTAAGGGCAGCACAAGGAGAGTGGTGTGCGGATGCATCCCAGGGTACGCCCCGCGGGAGGAGATGAGCTGCTGAAAGCCTTGGCACAGGACCGCAGGGGTGTACGTTGCCTGTGACTACACGCAGGCTGGAAAAATAAGAGGTAGCTTTTAAACGCGGGAGGAGGGAGGGCCTGGAAGAGCTTGCCAGCAGGAGCCCTGTGCACTGCGAATACACGAACTCCGTTGGTGCTTTACGAGGGGGTTTGTATTGTGACACTCAATGTAAGGAGGGTCCTGCAGCCCCGTGTGCCTGGGCTGGCGTCACTACAGGTCTGTGGGAGGACGTCTGTCTGTCCAGCCGGGTCCGGGCTGGGTGTGCTCCACAGATAAACAGCTCTGTTTGTATTTATTCATTCTGCCTGTGTATGCAGCTGGGAGGCCTCGCCAGGAGGTGCCTCTCCGCAGCGCTGTGTTTGGCCTGGGTTTTACACATGGTTTTTATTCGGTCACACAGTGCTGAGGGGGGACATGGAAAGTGTGATGGAGGGAAGCCCGCTGCTCGTCCCCCAGGACATCCCAGCCGGGTCAGACACCTTCAGCCCGCTGATCTGCGGAGAGCATGGGGCTGTCATTTACCCCCCAGCCCTGCTCCCGGGCAGCCATCGGGCCCCCTGTATTTGCCTCTCACTGGACTCTTAAAGTGATTGGGGTTACAAAAATAGGAGGGGGGAGAAGTGACAGCTGGGAGAACTACAGAGAGGAGATCAGATTAGAGGGAGCAGGGAGCACCAGGAGGCAAGATGGCCCCATGCTGGGGCAGCCAGCTCCTTCCATCACAGCCAGGCCCTACAACCGGCTCCTTGCCCCACAGCTCAGCCCCACAACCAGCTCCTGCCCTCACAGCCTGGACCCACAAGCTGCCCGTTCCTTCACAGCACAGCCCAACCCCACCAGTCACCCCATCCCTCGCAACCCAGCCCCACAACTGGCTCCTTCCCCCACACGAAGGACCCACAACCGGCTCTTTCCCCCACAGCACGACCTGGACCCACCAGCTGCCTCATCCCTCACAGCCTGGCCCCACAACCGGCTCCTTCCCTCAGAGCCCTGCCTGGCCCCACAAGCTGTCACTTCCCTCACACCCTGACCCTACGACCGACTCCTTCCCTCACAGCTCAGCCCCACAACCGGCTCCTTCCCTCAGAGCCCTGCCTGGCCCCACAAGCTGTCACTTCCCTCACACCCTGACCCTACGACCGACTCCTTCCCTCACAGCTCAGCCCCACAACCGGCTCCTTCCCTCACAGCCCGACCCACCAGCTGCCCGGGGCCTCCGGGC
>VXBH01000022.1:373250-448476 GCA_013400035.1 Rynchops niger
GGTGGCCGGAGGAGTCTGGTCCCCGCATCCAGCCTTTCCCGCAGCCCTGTGGCTTCCCTGGGCTGCCGGCATCGCCGTTGGCAGTGGCCACTGAACACCGGGCACTGGTGCTCTTGCGTCTGCTGGGGTGCCGAAATGTGTATTTTTTATAGCAGGGCGCTGGGAGGAGGTGGGCGATGGGGTGTCCCGGCTTGGCGGCTGCCCCTGCCCCAGCAGGAGGGGTGCCCGCCCGTTTGCGAGCACGGACCACAGCGAGCAACCGTTTCATAACGTCTCGAATGAACTTGAACGATTTGGGTCGTGGAAGTACCATTTTGGGAGAGGTCCAGGCTGAGCGCGTGGTCCTGTGTGTGCAGGGAGAGCGCCTGCCCATGGGGCAGGCACTGGTTCAGTTCAGGCTGGGGTGGTGCGGGGGGTATCGGGGCATGTGAGTGGCTGTTACTTCCAGGGAGACCCAGGCCGTGTTGGTGGCGGGTGCAGTCTGTCAGGGCGGAGGGATGGGGATGGGCTCAGGGAAATCGAGCTGCTCGGTTTAGATCTTCCAAACTGGGAACTTGCTCCCCCCACCCTAGAGAAGTCATTTGCGTTTACAAGTTAGTTTTGTGCTCAGTGCCGTGGAAAGGCAAACTGCTGTGCTGTTTTCCCTGAGGTTGTCTTGCTTCTTCTGTGTGCATGCTTCTTCCTTTATAACAAATTATTGGGGGGAAAAAAGACCAAAGAATATAGACTGTAAAGCCTCAGAAACAGAGACATCAGCCTGGGGGATGGTGTCTGTGCTTGCCTATGTCTTGCTTTTGCGAGCACCTCTCCCAGTTGTCTGTAACAGCTTTTTGGAAGCTTCCTCAGGAAAAAAAATATCTAGAACAAGCACAGACTTGTAGCCTGTTTAACTCCTGTCAGAGCTAAACAGTTGCACATCCAGCGTTCATCTCTTTGGAGGGTACTCCCAGCCATACTTCTTCCAGCAAAAATGTTCTTAACGAAGTGTGGCTGACTATCACCCTTGGCCCATCATGTTGACTTCCCCCCCTGTTCCTGAAGGTGCTTCTTGGGTGATACGAGGACGTTTGGCCTTGGAGGTCTCAGTTGTGCTGGCCCTTGTGTTGCCCAGCTGGCTGGGGCTGGCCATGGTTACACCTCATTGCTGCCTGCACAACTCCCATCTTGGAGAAGAGCTGCTAGGTTCTCCTCTACGACAGATCTCCTTTGCTTCCCGGTGTGCTGCAACTGGTTGTTGTGGGGAAGGAGGAAGGCATCTCTTTGTTCTGGACATTCTTTCTGCTTCCTTATTGCTTTGACTCTGAAACTTTGGGGTCGGATGTAAGTATTGGTCCTGTAGCCAGGAGGGGTTTTGCTCTCTGGTGTTTTATGCTAATGCAGGGATTTTGGTGAGAAGCTGGGGCAGCTTCTAGATCTCTAGGGAGAACTGGCAGAAGCATCAAGCCAAAATCTGAGGTGGGCTGTTTGGGGCTGTTCTGCTTCTGTGCAGAAGTGACCTGAGCAGCTGTTTTGGGCTGGGGTCCCTGCAAATTGGTTTCACTGGCTGGGGCAGACACTCTGTAACTGGTGTCTGAACTGCCCAAATAAGTCATGTTCGGATGTGACACCAGCGGCTACAGAGCACAAGGTGACTCTTTGCTGTGTGTCCTCTCTGCTGCCCTGTATCTTATGGTCTCTGGTGTTTAAACCCTCCATCTTGGGAGGGGATCCCTCCGGTGGGCTCCTTCCTTGTGGCTGAAGGAAGTGTCTTGCCCTCAGAGGCAGATTGTGTAGCTGCTGAAACATCTTTCGTGGTGTGACAGCAGGCAACTACTTGCTGGAAAGAGGTCTTAAAGGGTCTAGTCAGTGCTGTTGAGCTCCACGGGCTTGGCAGCAGAGGAATCGTACAACCTCCGAGATGCTATGGCTTTCTGCTGGGATGTGGGGAGAGGTGGGTGGCATCAACTTGTCTCATACAGTATATACACCTGCACCTTCTGTGACCAGCAGTGACTTTTCAGACTAATAAACAGCTCCCAGGAGCAGACACAAAGTCCTCACCCATTGCAGTCTGGCCCACAGCACGGAGGCTTGGTGCTTTCCATTTGCTGAGACAGACCAGTTCTGGTGCGGTGGCTTCTCCCTGTTGTGGTTTGGGAGATCACACGTGCAAACAAGCCTGTAGATGACTACTTCACACGGTAGCTCTTGGAAATTGTACCTTCTGAAAAGTGGACAATACAAACAAACAAAGCTCGTTCTGCCTTGCTAAACGCGCCAGAAATCTTGGGTCATAGGAAAGCGTAACTGCAGACACACCTTTCGGGATCATAAATGCTCCCACCTACGCTGTCTTCTGTGCCAGCCCTGCTGACTAGCAGTCATGGCTGTTCAGTAGCACATCTTCTTCAGCTGAGCGAGTGTCACAAATGATGCCTGGCCTTTGGTGACCATCATAAATGACAACTGGCCCTTAGTGACCCAGGCAGACCTTCTGGGAAGGCACACTTCTCCCCATGGCTACGCCAGGCTGAAGGTCCTTTCCTGAAAACTTCTGAGCCTCCGGGGAGAGCGCTGATGGGAGTGCAGAATTCCTAATCATTGTGCCTGGCTTGCTGGGTAAATCATCAAACACGAGCGTACAAAGAATAATTAATCTTAACAGGAAGCTGGCGCTGGGACAGCTGGAGATGGAGTTAATTTGGGGGGAGGGAGGAGGGAAATAAGTTCGTGGAGAGCAGGGCAGGCAGCCCCGGTCGCTGGCGGGAGCGTGCTGGAACAAAGGCTTATGCTGCTCGGGGATGCTGGAGCACTTTCCTCTCAACTCAGCGGCTTCCAGGGGCCATGCAGATTATTTCGGTCCTGCCGCCTGCCATTTAGCGAGGCTTCTCGCGGGCAGAAGTGTAATGTTAAAATAACAGCCCTCTCTCCCAGGTCACTAGGAGTAGAGAAACTGCAAGTGCTTTCTGGTGCAGATTTCAGCACTTTGCTATTCTCTACTCTATTATTTAGCTGTCCAGGTTTATTCAGTGATGACTTGACTTTAAATTCACTTCCTTGAACTACAAAGCTCCAGACACAAGTACCTACGTCTGTTCATGCTCTAGAAGTACTCGGGTACAATAATTTCCATTTCTGCAGAGCAGAAATCACAATTTCCTTCTGTAATCTTAAATGCAGTAAATATCCTTACTTCTCATATAGAGAACTGAGAAAGCTGTGGTGAAGAAAGGGGTTGAAAAGCAGGTCATTCAAATCCTAAGTCATGTGTCCAAACTAAAAGATGACTTCTGTTTCCCTAGGAGGGCAGTGGGAAGAAGCTTGGGTTTGGCTAACATGTAAGGTCATTCTGCTGTGTCCTTCCTGGGCAAAAGAGATGACACTGTGTTGGCCATGATTCTCTGCATCACTTGACCTCTGAAATGGAGGAAGACGGTGTTCCTGCAGAAAGGCTGTGGGCTGCTTAGGAAAGTGACATTGAAAGGATGGGTTCTGTCCCTGGTTAGCAGTCTGAAGCTTGCTCTATCCCGAGGTGGAAGTCTGTCTTCTGTAAAGGTAGATTTGAGATTTCTGTGCTTGGCAGCATGTGTCACCTATAAACCATCGGGGTGGGAGTGACCCCATGGGTGGTCTCTGCTTCGGGGTGCAGTGTGGCAAGAGAGCGCAGTGCCTGCAGGGCACCCCCACACCCGATGAGTTTGGAAGGCAGGAGCGGATCCAACGCTGTCCCTGTCCCTGGCGGTACCGGCAGTGCCCAGTGAGGTCCTTGAGCCCTCTGGCATCCGCTCGTGGAGGTGGGTGCCAGGACTGGCACTGATGCGCAGGAATGCTCGTGTATCGCTCTGCCGCATCGCTCCGGCAGGCTGGATGGCTCCTGCCATAGGGGAAGTGGATTAACTTTCTTTTCTCATTGTCTGGAGTGAGACAGCAGGGAGCTGTGTGGCCAAGTCTGTCTGAGGCTGTGGAACAAAAGAGGGATTTTTGCTCTCCTGGCTGGCTTGCTGCTAGAGCTGCAACTCCTCTCGAGTCAATAACTAATCATGAGATTTTGTGTCTCATCGCTGCAGTGTATGCCTCTCTGCGCTGCTCCCCCCGCCCGTGCACCACTTGTCCTCATCTGAAATACTCTGTTTGCCGCTTTCCTTGGCGAGGAGACATGCTGTGGCCTCCCCGCTCTTGTTTAACAAAATGGGAGAACAAGTGGAGCGGAGTTCTGTCTGTCTGTTTTTCTTCCAAGTGTGACAAACGGGGTGTGAGTGCTTATTCCTTCCCTGGAGCGGCGCTGAGCTGGCAGAGATGCAGCTTATCTTTCAGGGCTGGAGTCAGGTAGGCAGCAGGGAGGCTCCCTGGCTGGAAGGAAGGAGTCTGTGCGTTTACATCCCTGTCCTCTGGAGGCGGCTCCCCATCCTCAGCGTGGCCCTGCAGGCGGGTTTGGGTGAGGGGGAGGGTGGTGGCTCTGGCTGGCCCCTCTGCCAAGGGAGGTGTGGGTGCATGGATGGGCATGCTCCGCTCGTAGCGTGTTGTGGAATACCTGTTCCTGAAAGTCATCCTTGAGGAGGAAGTAAGTCTGTAGAAGCCACGTAGCTGCCACTTGACTTGGCAAAGTCTTGCTAGAGGCTCTCACAGCCGGGAAGAGTAGGACGGACATGCAGGCTATCCTTGGCCGTCTAGAGAAGGCCGTGCTTGGACTCTTCCAAGAGAAGAAGGGCAAATGGGGTGGTTGGATTGGGCTGCGAGGCTGCTGCAAACCCGACCTGTGCCAAAGCATAGAGGGAGGTGCTCTTCCAGGCATTGGGGCAAGTCTTTCCTCCTCCTGCTCACAGCAGATGCTCCTGAGACAGCCTGGCAAGCACACCAGGGGCTGGGGTTTGGTTTGGTGACTCTTTTCTTGAGGGCTGATTGCCGAGATATTCAAGGTACGGCCTTTAGGCTACTGTTGTGACCTCTGAAGTCTGGTGATGGGAATTGCCGTGGAAGTTAATTACCTCTTTGTGCTGCTCTTAAAATCTGTCACTCTTCAAATCTCTGGTGTGGAAGTGCAAAGTGCTTAGGAGAGGAGAAAATGAGCAAAGGACCAGACTGCTGCCGGTCAGCAGATTTTTGTCTTGTGCTTGGTTGTGCCTGTGTGTGCTCTCAGTCCCTGGGTTGTGTTCAGGATCTGAAAGGGGAGGTGAAATGGCTTCAGGCCACAAAGATGCGCAGGCTTCTGCCTCCTTGTGATGGCTTTTAAACAGCAACTCCACATTCCCGATCTCTCTTTGGTCAATTAAAATTAGCTGATGGGGTGACAGAGTCAAGTGTGAGCTGGGTGTTTTGTGGTGAATAGAGGCTTTTCACCAGAAAGTGCTTCTCTGTGGCTAGGTACCGCTTTGTCCAGCATCAGGTACTGCGTTCAGAAGGGTGGCCAATGCTGCGTGGTTAAATTTGAATGGCTTCAGCAAACTTCTGCAGGTGTTTCAGGTCCCTGAGATGCTGGATGATAGTGGTGGAGAGGATATGGGGGTGTCCTGAGGTAAGGATGGATGCTGCTTTTGACCCCCTTGACAAGGAGGGGATGGCACACTAGTGCCAGTCTGGAATTATTCAGAGACCTAGTGTAAAAACACCCTGACCTTTGAGCACCTTTAATCTTAATTATCAGATATCCGTAGTGAAAAGCCTGTTTCCAAGAAGCATGAATCATTTCTGGAGCGCTAATGCTTATGACTTCCAACCCTTTGTTCTTGCTGATGGAACTGTGCTCTTGGTCGTTCTAGCTCCAGCAGCTCATGCCAGAGGTAACAATGCTGCAGCAGCTTGGTGTCCTGAATGCACCTGCCTGAATCCCAAATGCTCCTTGCAATAAGACTTGAAGAAAACTGGCTCGGAAGGCGACATCTCCAGGGAGGAAAGCTCAGTATGTGGGTATCATTTGGTGCCTTCTGGATGGGGCGTGTCAGCATGGGACTGAACATCAGGTCCAGGGGTTTTGCTCTCAGCCCGGAATGCTCTGTTTTCTGTCTGCTTGGACCTCTGCAGGTGTCCAGCCTGACCGTGAGGACTTACCAACTTGTAGTACTCCTAGCATAGCAATGATTTGTTATGTATCTTGTGCTGTGATAATAACAAGAACATAAGTCGTTTTTCCAAACTGATGATCGTGCTATAAATAGAGAATCCAGCTGCTTGCATTGAATGGCATGAAAGAAAATCATAGGAGCAGCTCTTATGCAGAATGAAGTGGATTCTGGCTGCTTTCTCCGAAGATGCTGGGGGAGGGGGATTTCTTGACAACCGAGATGTGTGAAAGCAATGCTCGAGAGCTCGCTGTGGCGTGTGAAGTCTTCGGCAGGGAGCAGGTGAGGGGTTTCCCATCATGCCATCCCACGCTGCACCTTCCTGCCTCCCCACCGGAGAACCTGCCTGCGCCGGTACCTGGGCGGAACGAGGAGGAATGCAGGGTTGCTTTACTGCTTATAAAGAAGACTTTTCAGGAAAAGGCACTTGAAACCTCCCCTGCTTAGGAGGAGGTGAGCTGGCTCCGGGCTCGTGCCGGGGAGCTGCAGCAGTGCTAAATCACTTGGAGGTGTCTCAGCAAATTGTAGCTGCTGACTTGCAAGTTCAGTGCCTGGAGCGCAGTGGCAGGGTGGACGAGCCTTAGTGCAGAGTTACACATGGTTGCTTGTCCCCCGTACTCTTCTCTCCTGGTATGCGGGCTCCAACCCCTCACGCCAAAACTGTTGTTTCCAGGATGGCTGAGCAGTCGTGAACTTGCTGCTTTAATCCTTCTCAGTGCCTTGGAAACAGAAGCTCGCTCAGGATGCCTGGTTATGGCAATACTGTCTTTCAGCCCCAGGTGCATGTGGTGGGGGGGAGTGTCCAGCCTCAAACAGGTTGACGAGGTGCTGAGCTGACTTTGTGGGTGCTCCTCGCTGAGCACTCAGGAGTTCATGCCCAGGAGCAGTCCTGGAGCCCCAGGAAGGGACGGAGGAGCACCACCTCCTCTCCTGAGTGTCTGCATTGCATCTGCAGGGCTGGCCGTTGCTGAGAATACCAAGGCGACCTATGTCAGGCCATGTTTTGGGTGGCAGTGAGGATCTGCCAAAATGAGCGTCAGCCAACAGGACTTGTTCGAGCCTTAATTCCTAGACAAGTGTATCTGAGAGTGTCAGAAGAAAATGAGCGTGACTCAGTCGCGGCAGAGTCTGGCCCACAGGAGCCCTTGTGCCCTGGCATTACAGTAAGCCTGTTAAGCATGAATTTCCAGAACTCTTTGAAGCCTTTATTTAGAAAGAGTCTGAAAAGGGAGTAGGCTCTGGTGAATCAACCTCTTTGTGGAAAGTAGAGAAACCTGATCAGTTGGCTGTTTATCTGCCTGCAGTGGCTTTTGCACCCAGTGCGGAGGGGTGATGCTCCTGCGGCAGGGGGCAGAGGGGCTGTCTGGGGGGGAGAGCTTGTTAAACCTGCTCCGGGGTGTGGGAAGAACAGAGCGGAGCTGTCGGTGGTTGCAAACAGAGGTGTGTTCCCAGGACATTAGAAAGCTCAGCCTCCCTGGCTGCTCCTTGTGTCAGGAGAATCGCCAGCTTGTTCTGCCAGCGAGGTGGGAGAAGGTGTGTGGCTTCGCACTTGCTGGGAAAGAGTTTGTCAATGAGCTTAAAGGGGGAGTTAGTTACTGCGTAGGTCTGACTGATCTTAAAGCACCCAGCAAATGCCTTCTGGGACCTGCAGTGCTGTGTGGTAGACTGCGGTGGGGTTTCTTGCCCGGTTCTTCCTTTTTCAGACAGCCAAGTCAAGTGTACCAGAATATCTTAACTGCTTTGGCCTAAAGTAGTGCTAAGTGCTGGGTGGAAACCTATTTCAGTTTGGGCAAGCTATTAAAAAAGAGGTTCCTCTCTTCTCTTTCAGTGCTGCTCAGCCCGAGGAAGGGTGGTTGTGGTCCCCGGCTGGATAAAGTGTTGAGAGCTGGTAGGTCCTGGTGCCCGTCAGCGTTCCTGTGAGCCAGGACTTGCTGCTATCTCTGCTCCACTTGTCTGGCTGCACGTTGGGGACTTGCATTCCCCTCCCACAGGGCTCTTCTAGAGGCCAAACACTAAAGATTAAGATGCTCTGACTGCTTATGTATGTACAGCCTTGTTTGGCTTTGAAGAGCACAGTTTGCTTAAATTGAGGTTGCCCAAGGCTCACAAAAGCAAGTTTAAGTTGCCTAGATCCCCAGAGAAAGATGACAATAAATTAGGACCTGCCTTGTTCAGATCATGAGTAAATTGCGTGGACCTCGCTGAGATCCTAGACGCAAGGTGTTTCTGCACCAACCTGGCAGCATCTGCTGCTCGGAGGTGCCGGCAGGCAGCCCTCAGCCCTGCAGGGCTGGCTGTACCTGCTTGGGGCAGCGAGGTGAGGGTGAGTTGAGGAGCTGGGCTATACTGAGCTGTACTGAGCTCTGTGCCCAAAGGAGGATGAGGAAGAGAGAGCACAGGCGGTGGCAGAGGTAGTGTTACTTGCTAGGATCTGTAGGGTAAGACGCTGAGCTGTTTTTAGCATGAGACTTGCTGCAGACCCTGCCTGGAGCTTGGTCCCATCCCAGTAAAAGTGTAGCCTGCTCTCTCGTGGATGGGGTGATGGGAAGTGTGTCTCGAGCATAGCTCTGGAAGGAGGGCAGGCACACCAGTCTCCCAACAGATCAGTCTGTCCTTCTGAATTTGTGTCCAGAGAAGTGGAAAGGAAATAAGTTTCTTGAGACTGAAAGTTGGCGTCGCACACCAGAGCGGTTGAAGATCCACGTGAAACGCTGCTGCTATCTCCTCCAGCCTTCTGCTCCTCTGCAGCCTCTTTGCATTTCCCCTCTGATACTCCGAGAGATGGATATTAGGAGAGGAGGCTGTGAATGCTGGCAGTGCGGCTGAGGTGGGTGGCTGGCATGGAGATTTTCATAGTGAGCTGAGAGATCTGTCTCTCCCTGCCAAATACTTAGCTTCCCTCAGTGCCTCCTGTACTGCTGTCTGATCTGGCTGTTCCCAGTGCTCGGGGCTGTCTGCATCTGCCATCCTGGCTTGGGAGGAAGAGGCCGGTCCCTCAGAATGCTATGGTGGTGCTCGGTTGCTCTCCTTGCAGGAGGACCCGAGTGCTGGCGTCGCCGACCCCTGCCCTGTGTGTGGCAGCAGGTGTTGTATGGAGTGGTTCTGCTGGGTCATGTCATCTGTTCAGGATGGAGCAAGAGTTTGGGCTCCCAACACTGGTTTGAGGTACAACTTTCTCCTTCCCCGCGTCTCCATAGCCATCATTGAGGGGCCCAGTCTGGACTGTTGCTGCAGGAAGCCCGTGGGTGTGTTGGTTGGCAGCCTGCCTCCAGTTCCTCCAGCGGGGAGGCTGGGGTAGGTGGCACGGCAAGGGGAGCGATGGTTCTGTGGCTGTACTCCCCTGCCAGACCCATCGCACAGACCCTGCGCTGCCCAGCTGTTATGGTCCAACCACCTCTGCCCTTGTGGGCTCTCAAGGCAGAGTGACTCCATTCCTCCCCACCTCTCTTCCCAGGCTGTTTGGGTACCTGGGACCTGCATCAACCTGAAGCTTCAAAACAAAATAACTTGTCCTTTTTTTGCAAGAGTCAGTTCTGGAGAAAGGAAATGCTGGAGGAGTCCTTTCTGGAGTAGCGAGGCGGTTGTGGTGGCAGCAGCGTGGCAGGGATGGGGGTGAAGGGCTGGACGGGGTGCAGCCCATCACTGGGGCCCTGCCTGCGGATGCTGCGGCGTTTCGTGCCTGTTGCCAAGGAGCTGCGGTTGCCTTTGGCAGCAGAACTGGCAGATCCAATGCACAAACTTTGTGGCATGTGGCCGTCCCCCTCCCGCAGCCCGTGTAGCCTTGTTCGCCGGTGAGTTTTTTCCACCCGCAGCCCAACGTGTGCACAGACAGGCTTGTTAAATGTGATCAACCAGGGATTTTGTTCCAGATGTTCGAGATGACCCCTTACCTCAGAGGGCAGCCGGCGTGCTGATAAAACGCTGTGATGCTATAAATAAACCTGTCAGCTCTGCAAGGGAGGAAAAGCCTCTGGTTTGAACAGGAGTTTGTTCTAAACAGGAGCCCAAGAGTTTGCTTTCTTCCCTTGGGATGTATGTTGACCCCTGATTTTGGGGAGGACCTGGAAAATGTAAGTTTCCCTGTTGCTTTCAACCTGATGGAAGAAAGTGCTTGCAGAGGGGAGAGAGCTGACCTGCGTGGGAGAGGACTCGGAGAACATTTGCTGCTCTGCTTTTCTACAGGTACACACACACTTCTGCAGTTGCTAGAGTGAGGACATCCTCCGTGTGTCGATACTACCTGCATGGACATGCCCCTTCTCGTACTGGGGGTGGACTCTGGTTAAAATAACTTGTGTGTAGCCAAAATAATGGCTCTGGGTCGCTCTGCCCGTGTAGCAGAGCTGACACTCCCCCGTTGTTGCTACAGATGGAGTTTTTACAGGCTGTGTTTGGGAGCTGGTCCAGCTTTCTTGCAGCGTGGGGCTGCATTGAGTGGGTCTGGGCTTCCTGCAGGTTGTGTGGTCCTGCTGCCTTAGCCTGACAGGAGGTAAATACAGCCCTGTTGCTACAGCCAGGGAGAACAGGCACTTCTTGGCCCTCAGGTTGGGTTTTGCTGAGCTTGGGCTTGCAGGGCTGGCTCTGCTGTCCTGGAAATCAGCTCACCAAAAGGTCAGGGCCGGGGAGGGAGGGACTGTGCTTTCCACTGCTCTGAGAGATTTGGCTGGTTCAGTCTCTTGCAGGGCGCAGAGGGCAAGTGCCAGCCTGGGGGAGGAATAGCTGAGCAGCAGAGGTCACTTCTGGAGACGAAATGGTGCTAAAGCTCATGACACTGTGCAGGGGGCTGCAGGGTGGCCCTGAGCCCCAGCTGGGCTTGTGTGTGGCAGGGGCATTGCCCGCAGGGACAAAGATGGGTCAAACTGTAGCAACGACTCTGTATTTTGCTTGGAGCCTGCCGCAGTCTCAGAGAAAAGAGCTGTGTGACTTGTGCGATGGGCTGGCAGGTTGCAGGAGGTGGGACGTCCCCCTGGGTCACAGGGAGCAGCAGCCAAGTCCTCCGAGTGCTGGAGGCGCTGGTGGTGT
This sequence comes from Rynchops niger, assembly GCA_013400035.1. Taxonomy (NCBI): domain Eukaryota; kingdom Metazoa; phylum Chordata; class Aves; order Charadriiformes; family Laridae; genus Rynchops; species Rynchops niger. The sequence goes on from VXBH01000022.1 coordinate 384,308, forward strand.
GGGAGATGCTACTCGATGTGTGTCAGCTCCAGACAAGTCACGTCCTAGGGCCTGGCTATGGGCTTGTGTTTGAGTTCATGCTTTCCATCTGAACGACGTTTTTAGACAACTCCTTCTACATTAGAGGCCGAATCCCCTTCCTGCCCCTTTGCTGGGCTCTTGGGAAGGAAGAAGATAAAATCCTCACCAGACAATTGTTAACCTTGTGACAAACCCGCCGCTGCCTCCAGCGCTCAGTGTAAGCTCTGCTCTTGCCTCACTGGCTTGTGAAATGCCCAACACTATTTGTGTCTCAAGAACTGACAGGATAGACCCAGAAGGATGGGGACAGCTGAGAATTAATTAGGAGCTGTTGGTTTAATTAGTAGTGTCTCAGTATATTCGTGCATGAGGGCTGGGCGCCGGGGGAATAGTGTATCTTGTGAGCTTCCAGCCTTCCTGCTCAGAGGACACGAGCCCTTTGTGTCTGGGGTTGTACCTCTGCGTTTCTGTGTAAACGCCATCAGTTTGAAAGCCTCATTCTGCTCCTTTTTGGGGTCTTGCCTTTCTCGGTGTCCACTTTTCGTGGAGCTTTTCTAGGAATTACCCAGTCTCTACAAACTGATTGAGAGTAACTTGCTCTGTCTGCAGCTCTTGCTGACTCCTAGGCTTTCCATCTTTCCAGCATCATCTGGTCCTGCTTTGCTGGGAGAGTGGGTAACCCCTAAACCCATCATCTTCACCCAGATCCAGGACAGGGGCTTTACAGGGCATACCAAAACTTGTGCTCTTTGTCTCCTGAACCCAGAGGTTTCACTCCAGCTGTGGTGCTGCGTGTTGAGGTGGCCTCCTGCTGCCACGGCAGCAGATCTGTCAAGGGCAGGTCCCCACTGCCATTGTTTGGGGGGTGGTTTGGGCTTGGGGTGATCCATCACCCCCTTCTCCTGGGGCTATTTTTGGCCCTTGTGGCTTGCAAGAACAGAAGGGAGGTGACTCATTCCCAGCTCACAGGAGACTCCTGGTCCCTGCAGCTCCATGCGTGCAGACGGCAACTTGAGGGAATCTAATTAAAAGGTGGTGATAGCTGCCTGCCGCGGCTCTGATGGAGAGGCATGAGAAAAGGGAGCTTCGGCTTCCTGTGTCTGGTTTCCATGAAATGAAGACTTACCTGATGCAGACTCGCTCATCTCCCACAGCACTTTTACCCCCTCTGCTCTCCTGTTATCTGGATCCAGCCGTGCACAAGTTTTCCAATGGGTATCTTGGTCCCTGGGTACCCTCTGAGCCCGTTACGAATGTGTGCTCCAGTCCCCTGTGCTGTGTGCGGTCAGTGCAGACACGTGGGATGGCTTTGCCATCCATCTCATCCCATATTCACAGGGCCAGGCACCCGCTTCCCTGCAGCAGGGATGGCTGGAGCCCCCCAGGTCTGACAGACGCAGCTGAGCCCGTGTGCTGACTCGGGCAGGCTTCAGCTGACACAATCCCAGGGCTGTTTGTAAGTGCCTGTTCAGAGCTCAGTCGTCAGCTCTCTGTCCATCTTTGCAGAGCAAGGAGAATGACGGGACAGTCCATTTGTCCTGCGTAAGCCGCTGCCAAATGTGACAGCCGCCAGCCCTGACTGTTGTAGCTTTTTGCTGCTTCCCCTCCCCACCCCAGGAAACCCAAACCAACCAAGCTGTCGGCATCTCCTTCCCCCGCTGCTGCCTGTTGCCCGTACCTGTTGCAGTGGGTGTGTGACATGGATGGGACTTGAAGCCGGAGGGGGTCACTTGGGACTGGGGCTGACCCTGCTGCCGCGTGCAGGCTGGCCGGTGACTCTCTGCTTGCCCAGGACATGACTGGATTTTGGAAGCAGGGATGTGCACGTACAACCTGCTGCTGGTAGGGGAGAGAGATATGTGTCCCGTGCTTTCCTCTTGCCCGAGGTGCAATGCCAGCTCCCCTGAGGAGGGCACCTCACTGGGTCACCAGAAAAAGTAACTGGAAGTCTACGACTGCTCTCCTTAAATCACCTTGGAAGAAGGCAGACGTGCCCAGCTCCTGACATCTCTATTTTTACTTTGTGCAGAGATGGATATGGCTGAGCCGTCTCCTTTTATTTCCAGCGTTTGGCATGTGCTGCAGCACGTTGCTAAAGATGTGTCTGGCTGGATGCAAAGCCGCCCGCTTCCCGCAGTCCCCGGGGGACTGCAGAGGTGAAGGGCTCTTGTTTTCTGCGCGGCTTTGTAATTCATTTCTTCTCTGCTCACTGCTCTTTGCCTCCCCCTTCCACTTCCCTTACAGTTTTTGGACTTTTTTTTTTTTTTCTGTATTTATTCAAAGCAGCCTGGGTAAACAGGGAGCAGGAGTGTGGCAACTGGGGCCACTGGTAGCGCTGGATTCCGGAGGCATTTTTAATGGGTCTCTAGTAACTGGAACTGGCCTGTTCTGATGTAGAAAGTTTTCTTATTTGCTCTATCTGCAGTTTGGCACAGAGTTTGCCTTGGAAAGGCTCAGACTGCGCGCTTTGCTTCCCGACAGTCAGGCTGACAAGCTTTGCACCTCAGGTGGCTCCAGTTGCTGCAGCCCTGATGGTGCCAGTTTGCCAGACCTGTCCCGCCAACGCCGTTTCTCGCTTGCAGCTGCCTCCAGTGCCATGTGCCCGAGTTGTGCCTGTCACCTGCCCTGTGTCCCTCCTCCCGCGTGTGGGCAAGAGCACGTACACAACAGCCAGGCGAGTGCCCTGTATCTTCCTCTGCCCACGGGGTGCTCGTGGAGAGGCTGATTTCACGGTTAGTTGCTCCAAAACCTGGTTAGGAACAAGCTGCGTGGTTTGAGCTGTTGAACCAGGCACCTCAGAAACCTCCTGGATAACCCGAGCAGCTGCCAGGCTTTCCTTCTGTGGTTGCAGCATGAAATGGGGGGGCTCTTTGGCTGCCCTGGACCCACTGCCCCCAGCGTCGCCCACCCTATGGGGGCCTGGGGATCTGCTGGCACCTCCAGGAGCCTTGGGGGTTGAGCTGAGATGTGCGATCCCCATATCCAGTCACAGCCCTGCTCCCAGCCGTGGGGCAATTCGTCTGCTCGGGGCTGTCCATCCCATTTCTCCTCCACTGAGGCAGGGGGTGTTCATGTTTCTGGAGCAGGTTTAGAAAAGATGCTCCTTAAAAAATCCTCTGCCACTTGAACTGCCTTGAGTCTTGGCCTTGTCTTACATCTGGTGACTGTGTGTGCCCAGTAATGGTGCGCTGGCAACTTTGGAGAGTGTAGAGGGTAAGAGAGAGAGTTTCTCCACTGCTGTAAAATTGCCTTCAAGGTTTTTGGCTTGAAATGTTGCTTTCTGCCCCTTCAGTTGCCCTCACGCACCTGGAATGGCAGCCCCAGCGTACATGATGGTGAGGAATGTGGCTAGAGAGGGCTGTCCTCAGTGGGGACACAGGACTAGGATGCCCGAGAGCCCCGGAGCTCTGCATCCAGGAGCCATCCCTCCTCTGTAGGCACAGGCTGGCTGTGGCCACACCAGTTTGGGATTTCGGTGGTTAATTGAGAAGCCTTGGAGCTGACAGCTCCTGTGCCTGTGATGGAGAGCTCGTTAGCTAGCTGCAGTGAGAGTTTTAGATACGGTCTGACTTTAGCTCTTATGGTGGGTTAGACGGGGCTCCCACCATCACAGCGGGGACCCCCAGCCAAGGGTTGGCTCTGAGTGTCAGGCTGCAAACCCACTGCCTTTGGTTGCTGAGTCTGTCTCCTGTGGGAAAGGAGATGGGCCATAGCATGTATGTGCTTGAAGATGCCCACCCACCCACCTCCCGGGAACAGGAGTGCCTCAGCACCGCAATGCAGCAAGCGGGCTTGAATTCAAGACCGTCATCCCCTTATCTGGCTGTTGCAACAGATGGTGGTGATCTATAAACTTCGGTGGCGAAGGGAGGCTGAGGGGGAACCTGTTCAGAGGCTGTTGCTCCTGAAGGATGTGAATGTTCTCCAGCTCTTGGTTGGGCTTTTCTTGCTCATTTCTCCTATGTGAAAATGTGGGAGTGGAGCATTTGAGCCTGGGCTTGATTTGACGTGAGCCATCTGAGTTATGTGGGCTAACTCAGAGCAGGGCAGGCTCCTCTTGAGCCCAGAGATGTGGTGGTGAGCCCAAGGTGGGAGCAAGAGAGCTGGTACCAATGGTACCGAACACAGGTAGGCAGGATGCCGCCCTGCTAAAACCGCTCCCTGCTCCTTCTGATGCTGATACCCCTATGTGATTTTGTCTCTGCCACCTGGCAAAAGAGAGGATTGGATGTCAGCCGGGGGTGTGCAGGGGGGTTCAGTGTCACGGTTTGCTTCGGGAGGGGACCTGTGTCGGCTCAGAGCAGGTGTGCTGTGGTGCGGGCAGCTCCCGTTGCAGGCCACGCTCTCTGTTCCTCCGCTGCCTCGGAAGTGCCGCTGCACATTGCAGGCACAAACAAGCGAGTCAGTGTGTCAGCCTTGCTGCTATATTGGTGTTTGCTTAATGAGAGTTGGCATCTGGAGCTGCTTATCCCTTGCCCTTGAATATAAAACAGCACTTGGGATGGGCCTTGGTGTTCAAAGTCACGACCAGGCTGTACTGCAGCAGATCTGATGGGGAGAGGCTGTTCTTTGTTGTGGGATTTGAGACTTTAAATCCTTAGGAACCCATTCCACCTGAATGCATGTAGGTTAGGGGGCTGGCGTAAGAGCTATGCATTTCCGCTGCAGAGAGGGCTGGGTTTGGGTTTCTTTCAGCCCTGTCTTGAGTCAGTGTGGAGGCCATGGTCCCACTGGCCAGGCAGAAGCTCTGGAGAGCTGTCTGAGGTCATTGCAAGTAGCATCACTTGCAGCCCACGGTGTTTGGGTAGGTGGGTGGAGATGGTGAGATCAGAATGGAGCGGGGAGGGGGAGAGCTCTTAAGCCAATGCAGATTGGCCACCCGCCTCCCAGGGAGATGCGTCCTGTGAGACGCGGCTTGAACGCAGGGGAGCAGATGGGTGAAGCAGGAAAAGGCTCTATCTGGTAGTTCCTGCCCCCTTCCAGCCAGCAGAACTATTCACCTGACAAATTCAGTGAGGGAGTTCTGTGGGATCCATTAAAGCTGTTGCAAAACCTGGTGAGAACCAGGACAGGAGATGTTCAGGCTGGGACAACCCTGAAGGCCCAGTTTGTGCCGCGACAGGTCTGCCTGCATCCTCCCTGTGGGGGGGTAGCACCGCAGATCATTTCCTGCTCTGCAACAAGGCCGGTCTGTCATGTTTGTCTCCTCTGTGGCCCAGTGTTGACATCAGAGCTTGATTTCAACCTGCTGTGAATTGGCCAAGACTAACTGAAAATGTCTTGTGGCTAGCTCTTCTGAAAGACACTTTGCCCATTCATGCTTGTCCCACACCAGGACCTCCAGTCACCTTGATAAGCATGTTACTTCTCAGCAGCCAGACACCACTTCGAGTGAGGGGGTTCCTCCTCCTGTAAGAGACACAGGGCTCACAGCAAAGCCATGCAGCAAGGTCTGGAAGCGTCTGAGATGCCATCTGACCTTCCCAAAGCAAGGAGAGTCATTTGAGCTATGTTTGTCCTTTGCCTTGGGAAAGTCACCCCAGAACGTGAGCAGCAGCTGGGCTTGTTCGTGCTCCTCTGGGGGGGGTCCAGCTCTCTGCTGCTGCTGTGCACAGGGCTATACACCTTGTTTAGGTGAGTGATGGGCTCCTGCTGAACACGTTTCTCCTCCCCGGGCTGGTGGGATATGCCCAGCTCTTTGTGGGATGAGAAGAAGCAGAGCCCTCTGCCGCTCATCCCTGTCCGAACAGGGATACCCGAGTATACAGGAGAGCATCGCTGCCACGAAGGTCTCTGCCCTCAGCCCGAGTGTGGGGGCTGATGCACAAATTGGGAGGGGATGTTGCTTCATTTGAGAGAAAACTAGAGAGGGTTACCGCTCGGGGAGCTGAAATCACTGCTGTTAAGGGCTTTCACAGTCTGAGGCAGCCAGCACAAAGGCTTCAGTGCTGATAACAGCTGGGAATAGCACTGGGAGAGCAGAGAGTGTGCAACAGCGCAGAGAGTAAGGGGAAAAAATGCTGCTGAAATGAAAGTGTGTGTGACCTGATTCCTCTGCTCCATTTTTCTACCCTGTGTGTGTTTTCGCGAGGCACTGTTCGTGTGCAACTCCACATACAGTACTTGAAGCAAGTCTGAACCTGAGGTTTCACTTTCTCCCAGTGCTTACGCGTGTGCTTTCCCTCAACAGCCATCAAGGTGAGCTGCGTTGGATCCTGCGGGGTGTCTAACAAGATCAATGACACAGCATGGACCGTGGAGGAGCAGTACTTCAACAGCACTCTGTCTCTGGCAGACAAAGGTAAGGTCCGCAAGGACGTGGTGGAGACCTGTGGCTGTGCTGTTTCTTGCTGGGAGAGAGATGGGTGATTCTGAGATGGTTGACAGAAATGTATCCCCAGGACTTCAGCATCTTCTCGATCCTCCCATGCACAGAGGATGGGAGCCAATATTAGAGACTACAAGAGCTTAGAAGGAGCTGTGCAGAGGGGCATCCTGAATAGCCGCAGAACTTGGCAGCCACACTGCAAACAGTGCTTGCACATCCTCTGGCCCTGATCAACCTCAAACGGGGCTGCCAGCATCGACTTCTCTGCTGTTTCAGGACCCTGTGGGTTCACCCTCTTCTGCTTCCTATGTGTTTGTCTATGGCAGTCAAAAAACACTGATCAAAGCTGGTCAGTTGAAGCCAGTTGCAGGCCAGGAGAAGTTTGCACTGAAGGGGATGTGGAGATGTCACTTGTCCTGCTAGAGGAACAGCCTGGGAGGGTTACCAGCACGCACCCCCAGCAAGCCAAGAGGCCCAGAGATAGCGACAGGGTTGTATTATCCTCTGGGGTAAAGTGACACCAGCAGCCTCTGGGGAATCTGGGCTCGAATGAATGCTGTCTTTCTGCTGTTAAATAGGTCAGACGCACCACAAATAATTCATGCTGTGCCCTGGCTCCTGTGGAAATCAAGATGTGCCAGTATTCACCTGCAGAAGGCAGTGGCTGTAGCAGTAACTAATGTGGCAAAAGCCCGGGCTGGCAGGAGCGCGGCTCTCTGGTGCTGTTTAGAACAGGAAATGGGTAAAACTGACGTGGCAGTTTCTGCTAGCTCAGCTATTTTTCAAGCAGAGCTTTCAGCGTCGAGGGGGGACTGACCGCATCCTCGCAGCAACTGGAGAGAGCGCTGCTTGCTCTCAGGTCCTGGAGAAGGGAGGCAGCTGGCTGGCTTCGCCCCTTAGCTTGGCTTATAGCCCAGGGGCTGCAGATGGAGGTAAACTGCCCGGGAGGGCAATGAGAAATGTTCCTGCCAGCTTTTGGATGTGGCGCTGAGCACGGCCAGAGAGCCCATCTGTGAATATCGGGGTAGCTAAATCCCAGAGACTTTATAAGGTGCTGCATTTATTGAGCTTAGGTGAGTTGGGAGCTGGAGGCTGGGAATATTTGTGGACTTCTGCAGAGGTTTAAACCTGCAACTACACCGAGAAATGCACCTTCCAACTTTAGTTTCTCATATTTAACGATTCAAGGGAGAGCTGTGATATTGTGGTCGGTCCTGTCCTGGTAGAGCTGAGCAGGGGCAAAAGCCAGCCAGGAGGGAGGAGTGGGAAGAGGTGGGTGTGCTGTTTGTTGGTTTTGCAGCCCCTGGGAGATTTTGATAGCCACTTTGGCAGTTTGCTCTTGTGAGGTTGCCCTTGGGAGCGATCCCCTTGACAGCTGGACCAGTGTGCGCTGGGAAGGATGGAAGGAAAATGCATTGATGGCTACATGCTATCATGGCTCTGTAGTGTCCCCTTTGGAGGCCTGAATTCCAAAGATGGCCAAAGTTTGGTATTCCCAGCTCTTAAACTGTTCATGGAAAGCCTTAGTTTTTTGGCTCTTAATTTTCTGGGACCCAGAGTTTGGTGTATTGCCCAGTGCAGTGCCGCTATCTGTCAAGCCACTGGTATTGCAAACTCTGCCAGCCTGAGATTTGAGCGGGTGCCCAGGGCTGGGGCATCAGGGCCGGGCTGCTGGCTCTGCGCTGGAGCCGGTCACGCAGCTGGCAGCTGCCCAGTAGCGTGCCTGGGCTGTGATCGGGACAAAACGGGCCAGCTGAAGTCTTCCAGAGCCACCGCAGCTCCAGGCAAGCGAGGCAAGAAATGATAGTGCGTGACTTACCAGAGATGTAATGAATTGAAGGGAAAATCTGTCCCTGTAGAGTCCTGTGCTTGAAAACTGAGGTGTGCTGTGGTGTCAGTACTGTCCTGTCTTGCGAAGCTACAGTGCCATTGCTGGGAAAAGCCTGGTGTGAGCTACCAGCAATCAGTCTGGAGCAGCGTGCCAGGTACTTACAGTCGCTGACTTGTGCTCTTCTGCCTTTTGTGTCAACGTGGACACAACCACTGGGAGACCTCAGCCTCTGGCTCCCAGCTGCCAGGAAGCAGATACGGAGAGGGCGGGCAGTCCCTGCGCATGGGACCACAGCTAAGGGCAGCGCTTGTGGGGCATTTGCTTTTTGTGTGACTGGTACAAGCTCAGGAGTTACGTCCTGGACTCGCCATGTTTGTCCCATGCCCTTCTCATGCCCCAAGGAGGCAGGGGAACGAGCGATGGGACGTGGGTGGGAGAGGGCAGTGACAATGCTGCCTTTGGACCAGAGTCCTCCACCAGAGACAGCTTTGAAAGTGTCCAGTGCAATTGCTGCGCTGGCCTGTGCGGATATGGAAACAAAAGCTCTGGGGCTGGCAGCGCTCCATCCTGCAGCGCGGGGAAGCGAGATAACTGTCTGCTGTCGCAGCCCTCGCCGTGACATTGATGCATGTCCTGGCCGGCGGGGCAGCGGGGAAGCCGGGCTGCTTCTCCGTGACTCTGCCTCCGCGCGTGCCTGTCTGTCTGCCTGCCTCGCCGCATCCTGGCACGGCACAGCCCTGCAGCACGGCAGTGGCTGGGGTTTGCCAGGGGAGTCCTGCAATAGCCTTGTGGACAGGAGCAGCAGGGCAGGGCCTCGGCGCTGACTCAGCCACGGTGTTTTTAGGCTCCCCAGGAATAGCTCTCAGCTGCCTCGGCCTCTTCTGAACAGAGCATGAAGGAGCTTGAAATGGACGGACTGTCTCTGGGTGCCTGCTTGGCTCAAAGCAGAGCTGTCCCTTTCCCCATGACTCCGGCCAAGAGCGTTTGGCAGGGACGGGCTGCTCTGGTGTCTGGCAGCAGCGTGGTTTGGGGTGCAGCTGCCTCTGGGGAAGCACACCCAGTGCTCCCCAGGGTGCCTCCATGCTGGTCTGGCACCCAGCTAGGTGGGGAAACTGAGGCAGAGTTGGTGCAGCTGGGCCATGCTCTCTGGTGGGTGACGGCAGGAGCCCAGGGTGCGGGTGAGTTAAGGGAGTTGGAAGCATTCCTGAGCAAGGACACCCGAAGGAGCATGGAGCCAGCCTGGCCACTGGCTCGCGACTGCTTCCCTGGCCAGCATCGGACAGCGAGCACCACGAGCAGAGGTTACTGCAGCTGCAGACAAATACTGCGGTGGTGGATGGGATGGTCCTGCCATGTGTGGGTTTTTAAAAAAAAAAAAAAANGGGGGGGCAGGGACTGGGGGAGGTCTGCGGTTCAGGTGGGGGGCTGCCGTTCTGGGGTGCTGCAGGAGCATCTTACCCACGATGGGGGATGTCACCTCCCGGCAGCACAAATGGAAAATGAATGGAGGAAGGGGAGGAATTTGCTTCTTCCTCAGAGGACTCTTCTGTTCCTGCACTCCCTGCCTTTCAGCAATGCTGTTACCGCTCCTTGTTGAACCTGTGCATTAAAAAAGTGGGAGCGGGGTGTCCCTGCTGGGGGGGACCTGGCAGCCAGCCTGTGCCCTGGGCAGAGGATGCTGGCACCATCCCCAGCGCTCTTGCAGAGGGCTCATCCAGCCCCACACCTTGACTTGGTTGTAGGGAGGACCCCACGTGTCCCCAAGGCCATCTCACCTGTCCCTGGTGAGCAGCTCGTGCTCCAGCGGTGCTACAGCAGAGCTGGCACCTGGGGGGACAGCGTGGGGAGGCAGGCTTAGCCTGAAAAACAACCCGCCTTGCTCTCTCCCTTCCCACATCCTGAGCAGTAACTTTAAAAAACAACCAGCCATGCTCTTTGAGGGCATGTAGGGGGAAGGGGAGAGGAGGTTTGCAAAACTATCAAGGTTTGCATTGCTCTTTAAGCATCTAAGAGCGACTCCACGCTTGTCCACCCACACACCTCTGCACTGAAATAAGTGAGGGGGCAGCTTGTCCTCTGTAGCATCAGATGTCACTTGTACTACACACTGATTATTTTAATTTTTTTTTTTAAGGGCGTGTGTTGTCTGAGAAAGCAGGCAGTCCCTGAAGTAACCTAAGTGCCCGCTCTGCAATGTAAGGCACTTACTGAAGGCACTGGCCTCATCCTTAATTTCCCTTCTCACCCCTCTTGGAGCAGCACGCAGGGTGTGGAGGGCTCAGCTGTGTCTCTGGAGCATCTGCAGGTTGGTGACCAGTGTTTTTGCTGCAGAGGACCCTGCTGACATCTGTTCTGGCACTGTCCTTGTTCCTCCTCAAGCAGAGCAACATCCATGCTCTGGGAAAGCCCCTCGCTGGGGCTGAGGGGGCCGAGCAGCGAGCTGGAGGCAGCGGGACCCGTGAGCGGCTGGGGGAATTGTGCAGGGTCTGCGCCGTAGCCTTGGCAATAACACACAGGGCAGCGGTTCAGTGAAAGCACTTGACATAAGAGCTTCTGGGAAGCGCTGAGCGTACCAGCCGTTCCGGAGCCCCTCGCTGCTCTGTTTGCTGGAGGACGCAGCGCAGCGCCGGGGAGGTCCCTCAGCCCATGGGTGGGCTCTTGGGGGAAGCCTGTTATTTGCCTCCCGGAGGGAATGCCAAGGCAGGATTTACTTTTCCCGCTTGGCCTGGGTTTGACTTGGACGCTTGCTCCCTGGTGCTGTTTTTTTCTTGGGTCTTCTTTTTGCGAAGAAATGCGATAGGGGTGGGAAGAACCTTGTGTTGGGTTTCTCTAGGTGTCAGCGGTGCAGGAGATCAAGTACACCAGTCGCAGAGAGTACAAAATAGCACTGCTTGTACCCACCGCTCTCCTACAGAGAGATGCTTCTCTTGCTCCAATATAATGGAGTAATTCAGCTCTGCGGAGGCCTCCTGCTCCTCTCCCCCTCCCCGGCTGCAGCTCTGCCCTTATTCAGCCGCAGAGGAGCAGGTCCGTTGTGTGCCTGTACCCACACAGGGCTGTTTTCTTTGGATGCCCTTTATCTCCGACTGCATGCACAGCTCTTGCCCTGTGGATGGGTTATGCATGCAAAGACAGACTCCCCCCCACCTTTTTAAATCCCACTTGTACCTGAGTTGAACCTGTGCAGGGAACTGGCTGTAGTTTCCAGCTGGCCTTACTTTTGGCAGCTTATTAGCTAGCTGCAAGGTGCTGCAGGGAATTCCTGGAGGCTCCATGTGCTTCATTTGCCAGCAGATTTCTTGTACAAAGAGCTAAAAAGGGGCAGCTGTGCATCACCTCTTCCCTGGGGTGGCTCTCTGCTGGCCTGGAACAACACCTTTGCGGCCAACAGGCAGCACAGGGTGACAATCCTGCCTTGCAGGTGAATTTAAAAAGCTTGGTGACCTGACTAAGCAGGCATTGAGAGACTTTAGTTTCTTGTTCTGTGTTCGGGAATCGCTGTGCGGGCAGGAGGTAAGAAAGCGGCGGGTGATGCTCCTGGACAGCCTCTGGCCAGGTGAGAGCAGAAGGGTGCCCGCAGGCAGTGGTGAGCCATTAAGGACATGCTGGAGCTAGCCCCTGGCCACGCTCTGCTGCTGGATTCGGGAGCAGTGACTGCAGGTTCAGGCCACGAAAACCACATGGAAGGAGCTGCAATTGCCTCAGGTCACAGCAGCTTCCTCAGCACTTCCCAATTTCTTGCCTCAATAGATCACTGTTAATCCTTGGAGGTTTTTTTCTAGCATTGCCATACCACCAGATCCTGCTAATTCATTGAAAATTTCACTGCAAAATGCTGACACAGAGATTTGTAAGCAGTGGAGCCTTTATGCTGGCTTCAGTGTTGAGCTTTCTGGTGTGTTTTCTTCCTCTCTCTGTGCCTCCCGTGTTACAGAAAGGTTTGTCTCAGCAGCGTTAACCGAATTGGAGGATGTTGCTCCTGCTGCGTGTTTGCGTGCATGCAGATCCGGCGTGAGCGAGTTGCTGCTTTCAACGGGAGCTTGGAGCCTGCTGGACACGGCGCTCCCTCGCTGCCGTATGGCAGCTCTGCTTGGATGAAGTGCTGCTCGGTAGCCAGAGAGCTCTTGTTTGAGCAAAATTAAGCTGAGCTAAACGCTGAATCTTTCCCCGGCAGGTCTGGCTGGCAGGTCACTCTGCTGCCTGTCGGCTGTTCCTGCTGAGGCACTGTTATCTGTTGCAGGGATGGCAAGAGCAAATGTGTGCGTTTACCCTCATTTGTTGCAGTTTGTAATCCCGTTTAGTAGTTTAAACCACCAGAGACTGAATTGGAGTCCTCAACGCTAAAGCTGCAATGGCCTGGCATCGCCTGCAGTGTTCCGACACAGACAAAATTAATGCTTCTCATCTGACATCTCTGATACAGCCTCCTGCAAGGCTCTGACCTTCTTGCTTATGTCTAATATTTGATTTTTTGGGCTGCATAGGTGGATGGGAGGGACAGCAGGGCAGGGTGCTGGCTGCCAGGACTGCAGCGAGAGCGACGGTTGCTCCAGTAGCTGGGCAATCGGGAGCCTGTAGCACAGGGCGGAGGCAGAGCTGCCTGTTTCTCCACCCAAAAGCGCAAAACGCAAACCTGCTGCTTTCTTGCCCTCTGCCTGGAGCCCCTCGAGAGGAGAGTACCTGAGCTGTGCATCGTCAGTGCTGGTATCAGTCTAACTCAGCACCTTCAGGGGAGCTCACCTTCCCCAGGGGAGCGGGAGGGCTGGTTTTAGGCAGCAGGAAGACTGTTTTGCTACAAGCGATGGCAGGCGGGCCAGCAGGCCCCAGGTACCTTTCCGTACTACATGATTTGGCCAGCACAGTAACTGCATCACTCACTAAGTAGCCAGAGAGAAATTGCCATATGGCCCAGCCTGCTGTTCCTCTACTAGAAGAACCAAAAAAGTATGTGTGCTCCAAAGGCGCAGCTTGTTCCTGCTCTAGAGCAGCAGCGTCTGCGAAGGCAGCAGGAGGGAGCAGAGCTGCTGCCGTCCGCTTGGCAGGTACCGGCCGGCAGAGCCGGGGGTCAGGGCAGGAGCCCCGTTGCAGCCGCTCCCCGGCTCCTTTGCCTGGGGTGCAGGAACACCTTCCAGGCTCCTAGTTGTGGCTGTGGAGCAAATAGCACCCTCCCCTTAGGGGATGGAGGGAGCAATACACAGACTATTCATCCTTTTTGTCCTAGTCTAGCTGTGGATGAAGCCTGGCAAGGCAGAGGGGTGTGTTGTACTGCGCGCTGCTGTTTCCTGGCCCTGCAGCCTGCTGTGTGCTCAGACGTCTGGGCTGTCTCTCCCAGTGCAGCAGAGCGTGAGATTTCACAGGGGTGAGTAATAAGGCTCAGCTGAGTCTGTCGTGTTTGTGCATCAGTGACCAAGGCATCTCCCAGCCCTCTTCTGGCTTCTCCTCCTCTGGCACTGACCTGGAGGTCCTGGCTTTGTCTCACGGAGAGACGCCGTGACCACCTGTGGCTTCCAGCTCCCCAGGAACGGAGACACTGGGGCTGGGGGAGCCACCCTGGGAGGAGGCGTTTGGCAGATGTCCCTGCGGTGGCACTGGTTTGAATGTGCAGCCCAGGCAGATCTGGCCCCGCTGGTACTGTAAGACTGACCTGTTCGCATGGGCTCTACCCGAGGAAGCTGCAGAACAGCCCTGGGAAGCCCAGGCAGGATGCAGGTAGGGCTTTATTCCTGCATGGTTGGTTGTCTCCTCCTGAGCCCTGCCCTGCCCTGCTCTGCTTTCCTGCTGGAGCAGAGGCTGCCAGAGGACCTTTCCCAGCCCTTGGCCGGCTGCCGGTTCACCCCGTCCTGGCAGGGCAGGGTGTGGGCAGCAGTTTCCCCTTGCTCTCAGAGGGATGACAGTGTTGAAGGGCTGGTGGCTTCCTCTGGCTGCCAGCTCCGCCTGCGCAGGGGCCTGGCAGCACCAGCCAGGGGAGCTGCACTGCTCGGAAAAGAGACCAAAGCCTTTCAGCACCTGAGCTGTGGCAGTGTAAGCTCGACTTGGATCACTTGTTTAGCAGTGTAAATACGGCCATGTGGTCATTTCGCCTCCACACAGTCACCACGGTGTCGTGTTCTCCCATATGGCTGTGCCGTGGTGTGCTGGTTTGCGGTGAACACAGGGAAACCTTCGTGGATCAGAGCAGAGCTGTCTGCGGGGAGAAAACGACGCATCCAGCAGCGGGGTGGGCTCAGGGGCACCGTCAGCTCAGGCTTTGCATGGGAAGCCCACTAATTCCTGTCCTTCCACTGCACATCAGCGTGGCCATAGGTGCCCCGAGTGCTGTGGGACGGTGCTCCAGCACTCGGGTCTGGTGTGTTGTGTAGGGCTGGGCTCGGGGCTGCGCTCCCCGCTGCTGGTGATGCTTTGCGGGGTCTGATCTCCCAGGGGAGCCCCACCTGGGCCTGGCTGTCACCGGTTTACCTCCTGGGGACGCATCAGCCCTGTGGGTCAAGGTGTTTCCTTTCTGCACTTGATGGGTCCTCCCAGGCCTCCTCCACGTCCGCTGGTACAAGCAAACATCCCCCTGTCCCAGCGTGGAGGGGAGAGGAGCAGCTGAGCCATGAACGGGAGAGTCCGTTTGCTTCCAGACAAATCTCTGCTGGATTCAGGGAAATCTCCAAGGTCGCTCTCTGCTTTGCACTGCTCTTCCATGCTGTTAGTGTGTTGTTGCTGCTCCTGCTGTCTGGGGCAGCAGCTCCTTTCCTTCCAGGAATTTTTAGGGAGGATGTTTCCAGAGGCTGTGCGGGGGCAGCCAGTCTCTGCTGGCTCGGCTCCTATCGGAGGAAAGGCTGCTGCAGGTACTGCTCCACAGCAGAACCTTGCTAATCCAGCTGCCTCTGCTGCCTAATGACTTTCTCAAGGTATTTTTAGCTGTACATAAACTTCAGGAAAAGCTTTTTTGTGGCCGAGTACAGTGTGCCCTTTGTTCAGGCTTCTGGGAATGGGGAGGTAACGGCTCAGCGCCGCTGTGGTGGCTTGAGCAGCCCTTGCCACTCGCAGTGCATTTGTAAGCTCAGGAGCATCGCGGCGTGGGGCTGTCAGAGACCCCTCCGGCGATGCCGAACTCCTGCTGACCCGCTCTCACCCCTGTGGCTTGCTTTAGCAAAGCTCCTGGTGCAGGAGCAGCTCAGAAAGGAGCGTCCAGAAAGCGTTGCTCCTCCTGGATGTCCGCATGTCAGAGGAAACCATCTCACCTCCACCTGTTGCCAACAGCTGTCTCTGTTGCAAAGTCAACTCGCAGGTCAACATTGCATTAAATGTGTCCTGGATTTTTACTTGAAGCTCTCAGGGCTGGAGGGACAGGGGCAGTGAGTGACTTCCCATGGGCTTTGTGTCCCCTTGCTGCTTGGATGCTGGAGTTCCACAGCAGATGCGGCGGGGCAGGCAGCATGGCTCTGTGTGCTGTGCACGATGCTGCGCCTTCTCTGCTGTGGTCTGGGGATTCTCCCCAAGGCACACGTGTGGCTAGCAGGGCACATGTTGCCCGGTCCTGCTGTCATGGTGGCTGTGTGGGACAGGCGAGCACTGTGGGTGTCCCTCCCAGGGAGCTGAGGTGGCTTTTGCTGCCATTTTCCATGCAAGAGGTACCTGGGTGTTGGGGAAAAGTCAGCCTGTGCCCTGCCCATGCTCACAGGGTGGCTGGGACAAGGGAAATTGCAGATTTTCCCCATTGTAGTGAGGGATGTAGTCAGCATTTGGAAATGGAAGCTTAGCCTTTAAGAGCAGAGTTGATGTCTGGAGAGTTTAAAAGTAGTTGCCACCTCTGTTCTCTGTATAAGGGGGGGACTTGGCTTGGAACTTGCCAACTTCCCACCTGCTAAAGGCATCAGACTGGTGACAAAAGCCCGAAATGGCTCTGTAATCCAAGGCATGTTGGATGCAGTGTCCTTGCTGGAAGAGCTCCTGCCGCGAGGGGCAAGCATCTAAATATCTGCCTCTTCTTCCCGCAGTGGGAGGCAGGTAGGACCCAGACGTGCTTGTAGTCTCTGCTGCCTTGTCGCTCCGCCAGGTGTGCGGGATCGTGCCCGTGCCTTCACGGGAGTCTCCTGTCTTGGTGAGGTTCATCTGTTTTTCTTCCTCTATTTTTATTAACCCTTGCCTCCGAATTAGCTCTTGGCAATTAACTCCCACGTCCCTTCCACTTTGCTCATCAGTGGGATCATCAAAATGCCAGCTTGAGGGTGCCTGCAGCCGGGGTTGGGGGTCCCCAGCTGGTCGTGGGGCTGAGGGTGCTGCCGCCCCTCCTAGCCCCTGCACCAGCGACCTCCTCAAACAGCCTCAGTGCTTGCAATAAGAGCAAGGAACGCAGGCTTTCAGCTGGATTTTGGGGCTCTGCGAGCAGCCGGCTGTTTGTTAGCCGTGCTAGTAAATGAAGCTGCATGCGGTGGTGTCTGCACCTGTGGGTTAGGATATGGGTGTTTGGTCCAGCCCGCTGGAGAATTCCCTGCATGTGGAGGATCCCAGGGCTGGCATAAAGATGCTTCTCTCTCTTTGGTGGAAGGAGACTGTGGGCTGGAAGGAGCAGGTCTGAAAACAAGAGCTATTGCTAATTGCCTGCAGAATCTCTCTGCTTAATGGAGTGGAGAACAGAGCTCACTGCGTTTCCCTGGCTCCCTGCTCAGCGCAGGGCTGAGGTCTGGGCTCTCATGGCCACAAGCCAAGCACTGCTGTGATGCCCTTGACCCGCGTGAGCTGCGATGGGGCACGACTTCAGTCTGGGGTAGCTGGTCTTGGAACTCATCACTGGCCATGAGGAGCAGGAATGGCCTTTTCCAGCCCTTGTGGGCTGCTTGTTGCAGACAGGAGCTGCGGGAGGGACTTGCGGGCTGCTCCCTGCCCCGGGGGGGTGACAGCAAGTCTCAGAATGCAGTGAGCCAGCATGTTTCTGGGCTCTTGGGCTTCATCTGAGCTGTTGGGGTGGTCAACCCTGACCTGTGGGCAGTTCTCATCTGGTGACTTACTCGGAGGCTGGGCTACCTACAGGGAAACTGCATCAGTGCCTCCAAGTCATGCAGTGGCTCCAGCAGCTGAAGCCCCATCCTCTGTGAGTGATGCTGGCCACGCGTGTTGCTGGGAAGAACGTATTGCCTCGCTCAGTGATACCGTTGGGAGCAGCCTTCAGGATCCTTGTTTTCTGCAGGGGGCTAGAAACGGTGAACATGAAGTGCTTGCAGGGTCAATTCTAGTCCGGCTTTCTGTTAGTGCGTGTGAGCTGCGCACGAGCTTGACTGAAATGACTTGTTGGATCATACCATCTGTAATGTAGGAGAGGGACTTGCGCTATGCGAAATCTGTGAGCTCTTCCTAAGGGTCCTGGAAATGCTGTGAAGTTTCATGCTTCTAGCAGGAGACTTGAAATCACTGCCTGCGTGCTCTTCTGGGGCTCTGCAGGTCAGACAGCTGGAAAGTCTCCAGGTCTGGGTGGAAACTCAGTGGCCAATCCCCTTTGGGACTCTCCATCTGCCTTCCCTTCTGCATTGTGTCCCTTTCAGATGGAGCAAGTCCCCCTTCTGCAATGTAGAAGCTGCACAGGAGAGTTGATGTATTCCAATTTATCGATTCACTTTCCAAAAGTAAGGATAACGGGTATAAGTCAACACTGAATGGTGCCTGATAAAAGGCAGAAAGCCTCGGAGCAGCAAACAAGCACTGGGTTAGTTGATTCATTCATATTAGCCAGGCTTTACCCCGTAACCGACAAGCAAAGGCACCTGCTACATCTCAAACTGCTGCCTTTAACCGAGCCAGGCTTCCCAAGAAGGGAACAGGAGAAGCTGCCCCCCACGGCTCTGCCAGTCCCAGCTCTGCGAGGCATCAGCCTGGCAGCGAAGGCGGTGACTGGCTTTGTGCCTCCACCTGGTGACAAGACCGAGTGTTGCATTTTAGCCTACATAATTGGGTTTTATTTGGGGGACAGGGAGGGAAATCACTGAGGAGGTGTTCTGGGTGGGGTAATGGCAACGAGCAAATCTTGCTCCTCTCTATAAGGACGAAGTGTATAAATGGACATCTCTTAGGTTTCTCCTGACTTGCCTTTGTAGCGCTACGTGGTGGGACACTTGCCATATTATCTGTTCTGCCCACCTTTGTGCTCAGGTGGGATGCAGCCACCTGGCGTGTCTTTAGGTCCCCATGGGGTGGCTGTGCGAGCCGGGGGGCAGAGGTGCAGCTTTTCAGGGCCTGAAGGCTGCACTGAGCCGGACGCCGCCTCCCCTGCCTCCTTACCTGGGTTGCAGTGTCGGGGGGGGCGGAATTTACCCTTTTCTCTTCCCCACCTCCCCAACACATAATCTGCTTAATCTCCTGACGACAGGGCTCTATTACTGTCAGTTTGCGGAGCCAATGTGGCTGTTGGGCAAGCTGCCTCCTCCGTCTTGCATCAACAGAAGAGCTGGCCGCATCTAGAGTCTTGGCACTGCCAGCAATGGTCCTACAAAGCAGCGTAAACCCGGCTTGAGGAGACCCAGGTCTCCTCTTAGCACTGCCACCTTAAAAACAAAACCTCTCATGTTTACACTTATTTAACAAATGTGGATAAACCTCAGTGCTTTTCTTACTGAAGGCAACTTTGGGAGCTGCCTCATGTTACTGCGGGTCCAGTTCAGCCACCGTGGCTATCCTGGGAGGGAATTGGGAGCCTAGATGGGAGGGTGGGTAGGGTCAGCAAGTCTGAGTCTGTAGCTGTTGTTTTACCTCTGCGCCGAATCTTGGCCCTGATCTGTGCCCTCAAGGCCGCCGTTGCAGAGCGGGCTGCAGTTGAAGAAAACCAGTGTTGAGGTTTTAACATTGTGGAGATCTCCTTGGCTCCTGTTGTCTAGTCAGCTGGGCTGAGGTATCGCAGCTCCCTTCTCGGGTCTGGGGGTGGGTTTAGGCCTGGGAGATGGACCCCTAGTTCCAGCTCCTGAACTCTGTGCAATCTGCGTGGGGCTTGGTGTGCGACCAAGGCGATAGAGACTTGATGCCCACCACACCTCCTTACTGCCCCCAGCTGGTGCCTCTGCTTTCTCACCTTCCACCTGACTGGCTGCAGCGTACTTGAGGAGAGATGAACACACAGAATCCCTTCTCCATGCCCTGTGTTGGTAGTTCGGGGCTAACCACTTGCTGTGGTACTGGGATCCCTTAAATCCAGCCCCAAACTGCCTTATTTCTGGAGTATCTTAATGTAGAACTTGTCGTTGGGAATGGAGATGTCCCCTGTCCCGAGGAGAGGTGAGTGGCAGCAGATGCTTACATTGACTTAAGTGCTGCTTGTTGGATGTGGAGGATGAGCATGGAGTTGTCCAGTGGGCTGAAGGCAGCTGAAGTTGTGTGTTGTTCCCCAGGTGGTGGCCTCTCTCCAGAAGATCGTGCTCCAAAAACCCTGTTCCAAGGCGATGGCCTGTCCCACTTACCTTTTACTCTTGTTTCCCGCAGGGGTCCTGACAGCTGGAGAGCACAACTTTCCCTTCCAGTTCCTGCTGCCAGGTATGATGCAGATGAACAGCCAAAGGCACATCCATGTAAGCCTGGGCTTTTGCGGCCTCTTGAGCTGTGCTGAGCGGGACATGGGCTGGATGGCAGAGGCAGGGGGGCAGCTTGGCCCGGAGACACTAGAGGGAGCGTAAGGTCAGCCACAGACAGCAGAGGAGTTTAGAAAAGCAAGTACCTTCTGCATTGGTGCAAAGGCAGGTCTGAGGTGTCACTGACGCCTCTCCAAGTGTGACCTTGCAAGCTCTCTGGGTGTGCGCAGGAGGCCTGTTCCATGGCCAACCGTCCGTCCTGCACGCAGTGTGCTCAGAGAGAGGATCTCTGCTCTGGAACAGCGTGGCTGCAGAGGATCCCTTCTGCAGGGAGGTTGCAGCAAGGTCTCCGAGTGACCTAAGTGTTCAGCCCCCCTTCCCCCTTCAGCCCCTTTGGGGGAAGCCCCACGTGCTCTGTCTCTAAGGTACTTGCAGAACTCCTCGGGTGAAGAGGGAAGATGTTTATAGTAACTATCTATTTCCAGTTCAGGAACGCTTGGCCTGACTCAGCCTTATGATCCTTTTCTTTCTCTCTCTCGATTCTAGCCTCTGCTCCTACATCATTTGAAGGCCCTTTTGGCAAGGTCCTCCATCAGGTGAAAGCTGTGATAGACACACCTCGGTTCTCCAAGGACTACAAGTGCAACAAGATCTTCTATGTTCTCTGCCCTCTCAACTTGAATGACATCCCTGACATTGAGGTGAGAACAAGGAGGAGCAGGGCTGGGAAGTACCAAGGCTTCTGCGCTTACCCTTGTGTGCTGTCTGGAGAATAGCTGGGTGGTTGGACAACTCTCTGACTGTGCAAGAGCAGGACAGGGGCTCCTGATCTGTCCTGCCTTGCCACCAGTGCCTGCTCCCAGCCATTTTTGACTCTTCCACATATTGCTTTGGAAGATTTAGGTGAATTTTCAGCACACAGAGAGAGGTGTTTGCCAATAGCACCTGGTGCTTGTAGAGACCTGGGTTTGGGGAACTTGCTTTAGAAGGAAGAGCAACTAATAGGACAGCAAAACTGGGGGGATGGAGGAGACACCACTTGTCTGGGGCAGTGCTGTGTTGCTGGTTCATTGCGTCCTCTTTAGACCAGATGTTTCTGCTCGCTTGTTTTGAATTTGTGAGTGTTTTCCTGGAGGTTCGCTGACTCTTTTGAGCCAACATCTCTGTTTCTCTGCTGTCCTGCAGCAGCCCAACACTATGTCAATCACCAAGAAGTTCAACTACAAGCTTGTGAAAAGTGGCAACATTATCTTGACCGCCACCTCGGATCTGAAAGGGTACGTCGTGGGGCAAGCAATCCAGCTCCGCACGGACATAGAGAACAAATCGGGCCGGGACACTGGGGCTGTGGTAGCCAGTCTGCTCCAGGTAAGCACCTGAAAGGGTGATTCTTTCGCTTGTGTTGGTAGATCCACCCCCCTGAGGCCTCTAGGAAACTGGGGCAGTTCTCGCCACATTGTGCATCTCCTGTGTGTAACTGGGAGGTGGCAGCGAGGAGTCCAGACCTCTGGCTAACTCCCATTTCTCGCTGCCTTCCTGGGGAAAGAGATGTTAGAGTTTGTCCTGCTTATGCCAGCTCAGTCTCTCATATAATGATGGGTATTTCTGCTCTATAATATGCACGTTAGGTTTTTGCTTGTGCTTATTTGATGAAGCAGTCGGGTGGTTTTGTCTCCTGACTTCATGTTTGTGGGAGACAGAGGGCCATTTGTAACCTTTCTGCTAGCTGTTATTTTCTCCTGTCTGTGCAGAAAGTGGCTTATAAATCCAAGCGCTGGATTTATGACCTGAGGACCATCGCAGAGGTGGAAGGTTCGGGAGTGAAAGCCTGGAAACATGCAGAATGGAAGGAGCAGATCCTTGTTCCGGCACTGCCTCAGTCCATTCTGCAGGGCTGTAGCCTCATACATATTGACTACTACATCCAAGTGAGTACATCGATGCTCCTGGGGAGCTCCAATGGGCTGTGCCACAACTTCTGTGCTTCCTTCTGGGTTGAGCTCGACCGCTGAACTCCGTAGCTGTGTGGTGAGGGTGGCCCTCATATCAGGTGAACCTTACCAGTGCAATGTATAACAAAGAGGATGCCGCTGTTTTTCCTTCTCTTCCAGGTTTCCCTCAAGTCGCCAGAGGTTTCGGTCACTCTCCCCATTTATATTGGTAACATTGCTGTGAACAGGGTGCCTGTGAGCCCCTCCCGGTCCATCCAGCACATACCATCTGCAGTGGTACCCAGTGCGCCCCCGGAGGAAGAGGAGGCTGCCAGCGGTTACCACCCGATGGACAATGTCTTGATCCCCACCAAAAGCCATTCCCAGCAGCAGCCGTTTAGCTACGCCCCAGGACTGAGCTTCCAGGAGATAAGGGTGGACTCGGAGCAGACGGGCTCCCCAAACCATCCCACGCTCTGCCTGTCGACGGGAGCCACTGTCCCTTACTACGCTGAGGGGAATGTGGTGCCTGTCCCCACAGCCAGCTCCCTCATTTTGCCTCCGGAGTACAGCACGTGGGGCTACCCATACGGTGAGCAGCCTGAGATCTCCATGGACTGGCGGCATGGTAGTAAATGTCTCCTCCTACAAGAGTCTCTTTGCTGGCTGCAATCTGGGTGGCAATATAGGGATGTCAGCATGCCAGGGGCTGATGTCAGAGGGGATCATGAGATCTCTCTGCCTGCTTTAGCCTCCGGAGGAGTCCCCTTTCCAGCTGTAAAAGCCGGCTGTCCGTTCCCACGTCTACGCCCGTTCCTGCCCTGGGCTTGTCGTGAGAGGATCTCCCTGTTCTTAAACGAGCTTTCAGCCTCCCACTGATAGAAAAACTTCTTGGCTTGTGGTGAGGCTGGTGGGAGCAGGGCCAGGAAAATGATGTAACTGAAATCTTCTGTCTGACTTGGAGTGGGCCTGCAGCTGGGCTGGAGACACAAGCTGTGGGGGCGGGAGCTGAGAGATTGTCCAGAGTGGAAAAGCTTGGGGAAGTCCCAGCACGTTGGATTCCTGGAGCCGTGCTTGTCCCAGGCAGTTGGGGTGGCAGGGACCAGCGGTGTCTGTTAGCGCAGACAGACTGTTAGCACAGTCCTACCCAAATAAACCCATCTGTGGCACTGGGGTAACGAGACACTCAATGTGTCACTTCAGCCCTGGCTTGGGGCACACGGAGCATGGGTCACCTGTG
Organism: Rynchops niger; assembly: GCA_013400035.1. Classification (NCBI taxonomy): domain Eukaryota; kingdom Metazoa; phylum Chordata; class Aves; order Charadriiformes; family Laridae; genus Rynchops; species Rynchops niger. The sequence goes on from VXBH01000022.1 coordinate 407,196, forward strand.
GTCTGGGGGTGCTGGAGTACCTGAAGATGCTTCTGAAAGAAGGGGAGGAACAGAACAGGACTCTGAGGTGCTGATTTTAACCCCTGTAGGTATCGGGACAGGGATGGGACTGGCTGGCTCAAATTCTGCGTGTGCACACACAATCCCCATATATTTCAGCGGGGCAGGTTGTAGGGTCCTGTAGAGAGAGTCCCTGCATGCATGCCCTGTGGATGTGTTAGCAGTGTGCTTTACTTCACCGAGTCACATAGGCTGGGGTGAAGGGAACCTCCCAAACACCCACCGTAACCACTCTTATTCTTTCTTTCTCCCGCAGAGGCGCCTCCATCCTACGAGCAGAGCTGCAGCAGTGCCAACTCCAGCATCAGCAACGGCAACTAGCCTCCCCTGCTTGGAGCCCCGCTGGCGCTGCCCACCCCCAGGCGCCACAGCTCACCTGCCTACTGCGAAGTCTGGTACAGCACAAGGCGTCTTTTTATCTCTCTGGCTGCTTGTCGGGGTGAATGGCACATCCCAGCCTGGGCTTTTTAAGTCTCTTTCTAGGGAGGGGGGAAAAAAAACCAAAACGGGCAGCCAGAGCAGCCTCTGTGTGTGTGTGTAGGAGAGGTGTGGGAAACTGAACCAACCGTCTCCTTCTGCTTTCACCAAGTGCTGGAGAACTGGTTTTGCCCCAGGGATGCCCTCTGCAGCAGCCTGTGTTTAAAGTACTGTAGTCAACACTGACTGCTTTACTATCAAAGCACCTGTGATGCCTTATCTGAAATGCTCCTGACTTGGCATGTCTCCACTGTAGGCAAAGGCTGGGCTGTGTGGACTTTCTCTTCTCTTTTAGGGGCAGTGTGCTCTCCAGAAATGTTTTTGACAGCCCTTCCTCCTTGTCCTCGTAGGTCCTGAGGGTAGCTGAAACAGGAGGTTTCTTGGAGTAGGCAGGTTTGGAAGGTCAGAGACTCTTAAAAAGCTGAAAGCACAAGCCCTCGCTATACCTCTGTTGTGGGGTGAGTGACCGGCAGCCTCTGGTCCTCTCGCAGGGGGCTGCACCGCTGCCCGCCTGTGGAGAGAGGAGAGCGGGCTCTGGCAGTGGGGAGCTCGCTGGGGCACTGGATAATAACCCAGGAGGCCCTGGCGAGCTGTGAGGGAGAGCCTCACACGGGCTCACACGGGGGTGCCCAGCAGCAGCTTCTGGCCTTTTTCAGCAAGAGCGACTTTTCTCTGAAAAGCCCCGTAGGAGACAGTCAGTCCATCCTTGCTCGCTGCTGGACTGCGGCGCCCGGGATGAACGGCACTCACCCGTCTGCAAGCGGGGGGACCGCATGCCCCCTGTCCCAGCTCCCACCCCTGCAGGGTGCTCCCTCCATGCCAGCTGCCGCTGCCTTCGGCAGGCCAGAATTACATGACAATCAAGTTACAAAAGTCTGTCCGATGCTACCTCTGAGTCTGCCCAAGGACCCTGTCCGTGGAAGCCCTTCCCTGTGGGACGATCCTCCCTCCAGGCTCGGCCAGGCGTCTCCACGCCGCCCAGGCAGCGCACGAGGTGCTTGGCCTGGGACTGCTCTCTCCGGTACTGGTTTACCGCTCGTGTCCTGAGCTGCCCCTCGAGCCACAGCGGGATGCGAAAATGAGTGAGCGGGAACACAAAGTGCTCCGCCTCATTTGCAGCCTCCGCTGGACCTGGCAGGTCGGGGGAAGAAGCTGGTAGATGTAAAACATTTTTCTTTTGCGCTTCCCGCCAGCCCCCGACCCCATCTCCGTGTTTAGCTTTTTTAGTATCGACTGCCCAAGCTGAGGAAACCACAAACCAGATACTTTAGAGCCACGGGCATCCAGCCACGGCTGAAATTGTGGAGTGGAGACCCTTGGCACCTCTGAGAGCTGGTCTCCACGCTGCCTCTCGCTGGGCGGGCGATATCCACCAAACCTGTTAGGAGCACGACAGCCCCTGCCTCCTCACCTCGGCCCACCTCTGCACACCCCCGGCAGGCAGCTGGGGACAAGCCCTGCTTTGCACTCTTTCTTTGCAAATGCTTTTTATTTTGTTTTGTATTATTTCTTTTTTTTAAGCGTTGAACTGCTTTAAAGACAGCGCAGAGAAGGTGCCGTTCTGAGCAGTGCTGGCACAACATGCACCAATGTTGATAGAATGATTGTCATTGTCCCTGAATATATATATATATATATATGAGATGAAGTTTTGTTTTTAATGATTGAATTCATAAATACAAATTTTAATGCTGTATTTAATAAATTATTCTAAGAGAAATGCTGTGCTTTTTCATCCATTTCTGATGTTTATCCATGTGCCTGTTCATGCCAAATCCAGGAATGCACCTTGCTGATTTCTTGCCAAATGAAGCAAGTTTTTTTTTGCTCTCCCCGGGAAGGATGGGGACCTTGGGGAGAAGACGCGCGGTGCAGCCTGACCGTGGCGCTGGCCTCCTGGTTCCAGGTGGATGGAGGGAGCTTGGCAGCATATGGGCCGGGCTCTGGAGAGAGCAGCCACTGCACTGCTGCTTCCCCTGGCCCTGTGTCCCCAAGCCGTGGCTTGTCCAGGTGGCCCGTGGGTCTCTGCTGTCTGACTGGAGAGGTGACTGGTGGGGAGGGAGGGGAGAGTGGAGGAGGATGGAGATAGAACAGCCAAGGTCTGGCTGGAAGGGCTGGAGACCATCAGTTCACTAAGTTTTGGAATAAACTTACTAAAAATGGAAGAAGGCTCCGCCCTGCACCCGCAGTTTGCTGTTACCGTGGCTGAAGCATGTAGGTGTTGCTCAGATGTTGTCATTGCGAGTAGCCTGAGGTGTGTCTCAGACATGAGGATCCGTCTTCGCCCTCTGCTCAACTTACGCTTTTGCTCAGCTTTTATTATTTCAGACTCTTCCCTTTGCCTGGTGGCCTGTGCCTGCCAGGACAAGCATTCTTGATAACGCAGGGAGTCAAAGGCAGGTGCTTGTTTGTTCTTAATGGTACGTCTCTTCCCCAGTGCTCTTCCTCTTCCTCCCAGTTAGTGAACCTGTTTTGCCTGGCTCAGCCTGTAGCTCCTCTGGCCTTCCTTGCTGTCGGCAGTACGTATCCCTCCTTTCAGCCTCAACTCAAATCCCTTCCACGCCTCTGGAGAAATTCCTGTGAGCTGTCTGTGCTTCTGGACGTGCTGGGTTGGGCCCCTGACCCAGCTGGGGCCTGGGAGAGGCAGCTTGTGCCGCGACTGGGTTCCCAGTTCCTTGTTCTCCATCCTTGAAGCCAAGCTGCTGGTGATGTGTCCAGGCCATGTTCCTTGGCTGGAAAACTTGAATGTTGGTTACTGTGGCCAGAGCCACTGGGCTGCCCTTCTAGACCCCCAGACAGTGTCTGTCCTCCTTGCTTAACCTTTAGAGCTGGGGAGGCACCATTCATGGTGGGGACCATTGAGAGGAGAGGCCAGCTGCATCTCACACAGCTCCTGTCCTGTGCCCCACGTCTCTGCAGTGTTCCCGTGCACCCAAGCTTCCTCACCTGAATTATATTTGCTACAAACTGGTCCTTCAGCACCTCTTGCTGTACATGGAGTCCCCTTTGCAAAGCAAGGAACAAGCGGGCGTGCTCTGGCGGTGAGGAGTGTCCATCTCCTCAGGCTGCTGTGGAGGGAGAAGGAAGGATGAGAGCTGGACCTCATGGTTGTCCTCGTTCTTGTGGATGCTGGGGCTGGGCACGCACAGCTCCTGCAGGGACAGGCCTCTCGGAGATCGTGGAGGTGGCTTTGGCCAGGGTGCAGCAGGTTGGCACCCTCCGGGTGCCTCCGAGCAACCTCGCTCTTGTGCAAGCGGACAGGAACAACTGGCAAAGCGCTGTGGTTGCCAACGTCCCCCAGCGCCGCGGCAGGGAACCGAAGCCTGACACAAAGAGCCTCGCTCATGTTTCAGGGACCGCTTTGAAACGGTCCGGGACTGCAGGACGGAGGAGTTAGTCCAGCTCTTCTTAAACCTAACCGCAGCTGCCGCCTCAGGGCGCAGTGACAGCGAGGTCCTCAGGGTAAACGAGTACTTTGGATGAGCACGGTGGGGCTAAACCCCGTGTTTGGGTGTGAGCATGTTCCCCTCTGGAGAGGACGAGCGGACAAATCCCTCTGTGCTCTGCCTCGCTGCTCCCTCTTCTCCCCACCCTCTCCGGCTTCAACCTCTTGAAGTCCTGGGGAGCTCCTCTAGGCCCCGGATCATCCCTCTCTCCTCTTTTCAGGACTCTGGAATAAAGAGGAAAAAAAACCAAACTTTTATTTTTTTTTCTTTTTTCTCCCCAAACCCAGCTCTGGGTAAAAAAACTTCAGCGCGCAGGAATTCATTCCAATTCCTGGCTCAAATTTGTAAGCAATTGTTTTTCGGTTTTGTTTGAAATGGGGAGGGGAAGCGGTGGGGCGCAAGTGGAGCTTGTGAGCTAATTGTTTCCAAACTCAGCATTCAATGGAAAATACCAAAAATATCATCTGTCCTGGGGGGTTTTTTGTTGTTGTTTCTGTTGTATGGTTTTTTTTTTTCTGCTGCTTCTTTTTTGTCCTTCATGGCTTTGTTCTTGTCCCGCTCTCCACATGTGCCGCCTCCATATTTTTGGCTTTTTCAGTGTTGTTCGTGTCCTACCACGCTCCGCTGGGGCACCTGCCGTCCCGCTGCCTGCACGAAACGGGGAATGGGGAGACGGGGGACGCAAAGGCTCTTTCTCTTTGCTGGACAGTGATTCTTTTTTAGCTTTCCACTAAACTTTAAGTAGTTTTTTAAGTATTTCCTGCTAGGAATTTTTCCTGTTGAGCCAGCACAGGAGAGAAGATAAAGGGTGTTCTGGGGTCTGTTTGGTTTTTATGCTGTATTTTAAAGTATTTCCAACTATCTGCAACAGGAATGTCCCATCCTTCCTCCCCAAGAGGGACCGGTGGGGCAAAATTCTCAAAACTTGTGCCCTTTCTTGTACCAATACTCGTGGCTGTAATTCTTTATTCCTGTGGTTCTCTTTACAGATTTTGGGGTTTTATACGACAATATTTGTGATGGCTCTGTACAATCTAAGACTTCTGCGCAATTTATTACTGGGTTTTAAAATGTAAACTAGCAGTTTTACATGTTTCCCATGGCTACTTCTGGGGAGTATTTTTTTTTTGTCCTGGATTTTAAACCACCAAATGTAAAGAACTGAAAAAAATGTCAATAAAGCTTTCCTTTTTTAAGACCGTGGGTGCTTTTGCTGGGGGTGAATGTGTGATGAGCGCCGTCTGTACGCCGATACCTGCCGGGAGGTCAAGAAGCAGCTGCTGGCTTTCAGAAGAGGCATCCACCTCTGCGGCTGAAGCTCCAGAGCTGATTTATGGCTGACGCTAAAGCAAAGCCATGTCTCCTCCAATTTACTGGGGAGCTGCTGGGGTGGGCAGAGGTGTGTGGGCTGAGCTAAAGCCTCCCTCCCTGCGGTGATGGAGGAAGGTGCAGCTGGAAAGACCCCCTCTCCCAGGCGGAGGAAGCACCGGGGCGGTTGGGTCCTTCTCTTCCTGCGGGCAGGACCCCCTGGATGTGGCGGTGGGTCCCTGCTGGCCCCGCTCAGTGCGGGAGAGGGCGATGTCCGCCCGGCTGCAGGGACGGCCATGGAGCCGCCATGGCCAAGCCCTTTGCTGGCTCCACGCTGGCCCAGGCTCGCGGCAGCCGCTTCAGGGAAAGGGGGAGTTGGTTGCCAAACCGATCTTCTCACCCTGCTCACATCAATTAGCAGACGAGGCTCAAGCGGTGGAGCTGCGGGGCTCCAGGTGGGCCGAGAGCCGTGCCAGGCTGCGAGGGCTCTGTGCGTTCCCGGTTGGTTTTGCTTCTTGCGGGAGCCTCTTCCTTTCCCCGCCGCCCAGGGAGGTTCATCCCAGTGGCTGCAGCATCCCCGGCTCCAGCTGGGAAAGATGGAGCCCCGGCAAAGGCTGGTGAAGCGCCACTGGACCCCGATCGCCCGTCTCGCCCCACCGGTGTCCCTCGCCCCTGTCCCAAAGGCAGGCGCGAGGGCGCCGTGGGTGCTGGGTGCGAGGTGGTTCGCAGGAGCGGGTGATTCCCTGCCTCCCTCCATGGCCGCCACCAGTGCCAAGCTGGGCATCCCCCGTGCCGGGTGGGATGGTGGTGACGTTCCAGGGTGACGCTTGGAGCTTTCCTGAGGCGCCGTTTCCAGGTGCTGGTGGCCCTGCTTTGTGCCGGGAGCCCTCGCTCCATCCCGGGGGGCGGGCGGAGGGGGAAGGACACCCATCCCTGCCACCACCCTCCTGGGCCGGCTCAGGGGGCCACGGACCGCCGCAGGCCCCCCCCCGGCTCCCCGAAGAGCGGGAGGCACCGGAGGAGTTGGGAGGAGCACGGGGGATTGGCGTTGGGGCGGGGTGGATCAATTAATAAATGAGCTGCTGCTAAATTGGCGTGGGGGTCGCTCTGGCGGGAGGAGGCGGTGGGTCCCGCCTCAGGCCCGGGGACTCTTATTTTGACCGCGGCGCGGCCGGGCGGGGGCAGCAGCCGCCGCTACCACCGGGCCGGGCCCTGGGGCCTCCCCGCCCGTCCCCTCCCCGGCGCTGCCGGCGGCCCCCAGCGTCTCTCGCTGTACCTTGGGGCCTCCCCTGAGGCGCTGAGGAGCCTTCTGGGGTCCGCCCCCCCCGGGCCCGGGGTTGCCCACAGCGATCGGGCCCGGGCCGGGAGTGGCCGAGGGCCGGGCTCAATGGAGGAGCCACCACGGCCCGTGTCCCCGGTGGTGCCTGGGGCTACCAAGGTCGCCTTGTTGTCAAAAGGTGGGCCAAATCCCGAGTTGCCCGCGTCTGCGCGGTGGCACCGCTGCCCACCCCGCGCCCTGCTGTCCTGAATCCTCCCGGTTCCATGAAACGCATCTCCTGATGCAGCCATGGCCGCTCACGGAGCCGGGTGAGGGGAGCACCCACGCTGCGGCGGCGCTGGGACCCGGCTCCTGGAGAAGGTCTCCAGAAGCAGATGGTGGCCACGGCCCCTCACCCCAGTGGCCTGTGCCGCTCGCGGCGCTGGAGGACGAGGGTCTCGCTGCAGAGCAAACCCCCCCCATGGACGCCTGGCCCTCGAGAGGAACGAGGTCTCGTCACGGAGCGAGGTCTCGTCACGGAGCGAGGGGTCGGCGAGGGGCTGCGGGAGCTCAGCCGTGGACCAAGGGAGGGGACGTTGTTCCTCCCGAGAGCTGATAATGAATGTATTAAATGACATCAGAGCGCTCAAAGGCTCCTGTTTCCCTCCAAGAATCAAGTGTTCCCCGTCAGGGATGGCCTGTCCCTGCGTCCCCGCCGGTGACACCGGCAGCAGCCGTGGGGCCAAGCAGCCCTCAGAGGTGTTTATCTCCCCCTTGTGCAGTATCTCCCGCTTTACTCAGGAGCTGTAAAAGAGCTAATTGTTTTGCAATCATGGATTTACAGGCCTGGGCATTAGCAGGGGCCCAGCGGGACTGGGGAGGGCGGAAGCAGGTACCGGGGCCGTGGGAAGGGAGCGAGGGGGACGGAGGGCACCCATCCCCTGGGGCCTCCGGGGCTCCCTCTTCCCCCCATCCATCCTGGGCGCCTCAGACCTTGCACGTGGCCGGGCTGAAAATAACACAAAAGTGGGAGCAGCCGCAAAAGAAGATGATTTTTAAAGGATAAATTTATTTTTTTTTTTTTTGGCAGGAGGATGGAGGGACTTTGTGGCTCTCTCTGGAGGATCTTGCACGGATTTTGGTTAGGTTTTTTGGGCAAGGGCTGGACACCGTCATGGCGGGGCATTCGTGAGAGTCTGGGAAACTCGTTGTCTGCTCAATTAGGAACGGCTGGTCTCTCCCCCGACACACACACCCCCGCGCCGTGGGCGGTGGGATAAAACCCGCGGTGCGAGAGGCCGGTGCCGCCGTCTCGGCACAAACAGTAACGAACCCGCGGCCTCGGGATGTCGGTGGGGCCGAGGGGCCCCGTCCCCACCCCTGTCCCAGTCTCACCCCTGTCCCCGTCTCACCCCGTCCCCATCCCACCCCCTGCCCGGCTCCAGCTGTACGGCGGCCTCATGACGGGCGCCGCCATGACACCGTACGGCGGCAGGAGCCCCCTACGGGGGCCGCCATGCTGCGTCGCGCATGCGCGGTGGCCGGCGGAGCGTCTCCATTGAGAAGAATGAGGGGAAAGGGGCGGAGTCAAGGCGTGAGGAGCCGCCGAGGGGGCGGGGCTACGCTCCGGGGCTCCGGCCATGGCCACAGTGGATGCCGAGGTGAGTGAGAGCGGCGGCGTCCATCTGCCCGGGCGGGGGGAAGGAAGATGGGGGAGCGTGGAGTGGTATCGCCCAGGGCCAGGCGGGTTCTGTCGGAGGCCGGGAGGGGGGCCGTGCCCCCGCCGCCCCATGGATCAGTCCAACTCCTCTGAGGGGAAGAATGTGGGAGCTGCTGCCATTGTGTGTAGGGGGGCCCGGGACTCTGTATAAGTAACACCCCTCCACGGTGAGTTAGTGGTATGGGCCATACAGATTCCGGGGTTCCCCCCAATGGGAGCGAGTGCGTGTGGCGGAGGCGGGGGGTGACATTCATGTTCCGGGGCNGGCCGTGCCGGCGGCCGCAGCCTCCGGCTTTCGAGGGAAGAGGGGCCGAGGCGGGGCCAAGTCGCTTTTGAGAAGAAAACTCTTGAGCTTTTCCTCAGGAAATTGAATTTTGCCTCAGAAAACTCTTAATTTTTCCTTCAGAAAACTCTCCGAGTTTCCTCAGAGGGCGGGCGGCCCGGGACAGCAGCCCGGTGCCCCTGGGCCGCCTCTCCTCCAGCCTTCCCTCGGTGTTGCCTGCCGAAGGGGGCCCGGACACCGGCCCTGGGCATCGGGCAGGCCGCAGGGGTGGCCGCTGGTGGAGGAGCGAGGGGGGGCAGGCTGCGGCGAGCCCCGGGGAGGCAGCAGCCCCTCAGGAGTGCGAGGGACCGGCCTCCTCCACCCAGTGCTGTTCCCCTTAGTGGGAGAGTGGTTTGAAAGGCCCCGAGCGCGAGGCTTGAGGAAATACTGGAATCGCATCCAAAATCCCCAAAGAAAACGAAGTTTGCCATGTAATGACAATTAGCCGTATTTAGCCAGATCTGTAAGTGTCTCCAAAGAGTATAGCACGCAGCTCAACCGCCCCATACAATTATGCGAGTGGCACACAGTGCTGAAACGCTTATTGCGCTTGCCATGTGTCTTTATGCCAGACTGAAACTTCTTCCCTGGTTTGGTTAGAGAATGTGAACTCTTTTTATAAGTCTTCTTGCCCTCAGGTAAACACTGGAATGCAGCGTGCTAGCTGCTGAGCCTTCACAGGCACAAAGAGAGCAACGAGGTAACGTGTTCCTATACGAACTAAGTAAGAGCTGGAGGTGAGCGGATGCTCCAGAACTGTAGCCAGATGCAGTTACGGATCGGCATCTCCCGGCGGCTGGGTCACACCTCACCGTTCAGGTGTGATGGGGGGGTGCTGTAGCTTCTCTCTGAAACACCGTGCTCAGAGGCTGTGCTGCAGCGGGGAACTTCTGCCCTGTGTGGGATAAAGTCTGTAGCATGGTCATGCAACTGGCAACACCAGTTCTTTGCGAAGCACTGCAAAGACAGCTTGAATTTATTACTCAGACAAGAGTCCCATCATCTTCAGCGTTGAGTTTTGTCTAAGGCTTTCCTTATGCTTTCTGTTTCATCACAACTGCATCTGGAGGCCTGTTCCTGCTGCCTGCCCTTTGTGCTTTTGAAGAGGATCAGGTGTTAATCTTGCCCTGTGATAGAGCAATCAGCCCTCAGGTGCTTCTGTGACTCCATTGTCTGGTTTTGCCTTCGGCTGCCTGGGTGTGATTGCTTTCAGGAGGATGGTTTAGCTGTAACCAGGGCAGGAGTTGGCTCATAACTCCTCAGCTCTCAAGGCACAGGTCAGTCTCAACACTACAGATGCACACTTTTTACTTTGGGAAGCATCTCCCAGGAGTCCTGGCTGTGTCTGCTCTGTATGTAGAGCATTAAGAAACATTGCTCTTAGAGTCAGGCTTAATATCCACAGATGTTGCTGTGGATTATGGGGAGGGAACGGTGACTCATTTGGAGTTTAATTCCTCCCCTCCCCCGTAAACTCAGTCAAATCTGAGGCCAGATCTGCCTTTGCTTATACCCCTCTGAGGCCATAGGGGAGGACGTTGGCATAAATCAGGCTGGAATTTAGAGAGGGGAAGCTCTTTGCTTCCTCAGTGCTCGTAGGGTAGAGCGAGGACTAACACCCACAACCGTAGTGTTCTGCCATGTGCAAGATGGAGTAGAAATGAGGGATTATTTCACTTGGGCAAGAGAGGTGCAGAGGTGTGTTCCTGGGAGGAGATATTTGCTCCGAGCAAAGAGCAGGGTGGGAGCCTGTGGGCTGGAAGAGGGCTGTCTGTGTGTCTCCAGGGAGTGTCTACACCACCTCTACAGACAAAGTTGTTGGCAGTAGGTTAACTCAAGACTAAAAGCTTCCAGTATAGAATAGCTTCTTGACAAATCTGTGTGTTGGTGAGTGAGGGAGAATCTCTCTGAACACTGAGTTCTGAGCTGTAAACTTTGGTGGGTATTCTCTGTCTGCCCCAATCAATCTCTGTGCTTTGGGAAATGGTTGAGCTGCCAGGTAAGTAGCCATTAAGTGCCATAACCACATTGCTGCAGAGAAGCCTGGTTTTGCTCTTGGTTTTCTTTAGCAGGTGTCTTATATCCAACCTGGTTGGGGGCTTTTATGTATTTCAGACGTACTGCGAACGCAGTGCTAAAGATTAAAGTTTAAGGAATTGAGTTTGTCTTGCTCAGCCAGTTTTATGATAGTGCAGATTCATTGAATTTGATGCTGCTACTCCAGTTTGCATCAGTTTAGTGAAGAGAATCAGCTGACCTTGTGTTTCTGTGTTTCCTAAAATGATCGTTTGGTGTGAGCTTGAAAAGGGAGATTTCAAGCCACGATGTTTTTCCTCAGGCTCGTGCTAACCTCGGGAAGGCTGGTGCCTGCATGCTAAGCAGGAAGTAAGGTGTGTGTGTGGCTTTGAATGAAGTGGTTCTCTTCAGAAGTCACACTACATTTTTCATCATTTTTTTTTTTCCACCTATCTGTTCTGATCTGTAACATCTTTTTTTCTGGAGATGCAGCTTTGATCTTTAAAGTGAAGAGACGGCGTGCAAGCCACATAGAGGACAGATTTCCCCACTGCTCAGCACCCTCAGCTGGGGCCGCATCTCCGACGAGTTCAGCACCCAGCAGCTCCCCACGTTTTTAAAGGCGAGGACTCAACAAGCTGAGCGGTTTTGCAAATCAGGCTCGTGGTGCTGAGGCTTTGCCCTGGCTTTGATCCTTGCTCTCATCCCCTCCGCCAGCTGGTGCCGGGAGCTCTGTAGGCAGCCCTCCGCCTGTTCAATGAACTCCCTACTGGATTAAGGGGCAACATTCACTCATGTCAAAGCGCTTCCTATTCACGGGTCCCTGGCTAGAAGGAGGTTGCCGTAATAGGCCACTGAGTGCAGGAGTGATAATAGGAAAAGCCAGGACCTAACGAGCAGTGCCTTTGAGCTGTGAGTGCGTAGATGATTTCTTCAGTTTCCCACTTTCTCTTTTGCAGGTGACGTGAAATCCAGTGCTTCTTTCAGGCCTGCCCTGCCCTTCCTCCTCTCTCATTTACTCCTGCCAACTGGTATTGCAAGTGAGGAGAGGGCTTTGCTTTCCCAGGGCCGTTGCTTTTAATACGGAGTCTGTTTCAGTAAGCTACATCTGGAAAACTTGGTGCATTTTAAACCCCATCATCTTTCCTCCTTTGTGAGCTGTCTGGAAGCCTGCATGTTTTGATGGCTGCAGGACAACTGTTTTCCTCAGTCTCCTTAGTGCAGTGAGGGATGTTGATACTACTTTGACACGAACACAGGAAAAAGATGCGTGTTGCCAGTTGTTGTGTGAGATTTCTTCTGGGGTACCAGCCTTAACATAGTTTGCAACGTTTTAGCTGGATCTTTGTATGAAGAAAGGAGATTTTTCTCCCTTCTCTTATACTGAACACCTAGTAAGGAGAGTTTATAACTATCAGTTAGGGGCTTTTGCAAGGGTTACTTTATTAACATGGTAAAATTACACACTGCCCTGTCCATGACAGAATTTTACCCCGTGTCAAATGGATGCTAACATTTACTTTCCTAACGTGCATTCTCGCATGCTGAACAAAGCTGTGGGCTAGCAAAGGCTGTTTGGGAACTCATCCATTTCTTCCGTGTAGACAAACTTTGAATAATAACTGAATGAGCAAATATGACTTCTGAAGCTTTAAGAAAGCCTTAAAAGTGCCCTTCAGTTGTGTTACGCTAACATGGCTGAAATGAGAAAGCATCTGAAGAACGTTTTGTCAGTCAAGGCAGAATCAAAGGCCTAGTTTATACTTTAAAAAAAGCTCTTCCAATATAATTATGGTGGCTGGCGAGGATGATTTTTTTTGTTTTTCCTTACTGAAATAGTCACACTAATAAAAGTCCTTGCTGTGGATATAGCTGTATTATTTTAGAGATGATTTTAGACCAGGGTAGCTTATTTTTTTGCTTCCCAAAGCAGAGGCTTGGTCTACATTTTGTGAAGTTTTGCCGACTTAAGTTATCTGTCCACAAATGCAAAGAAATTGCTCTCTCTTCCACCATAGCTGTGTCAGCAGAAGTCCGTGTAGAGATGCAATTACCAGCAAAAACCCCAACAACAAGAAGAAAAACAAACAAACAAACAGCTCCTCCGGGGAGGGAACTGACTCGAGCTGTGCTGGCAGGTAGAGCTGGACGGACGCTCACCTTGCAAGCAGCTGTGCCAGCTGACGGAGGCATCAGCATCCCTTAGCGGTTCATTGCTGCTAGCAGGGAGCGATGTACTGGTTGGTACCCCTGGGGTATCACGCTTCCAAATGTGCAGGACAGCAGCTGATATTGAAATGATGAGGGACTGATACTTTTGTGTTGCCACTGATCTGAAACGCTAGTCTGGAGCCTTGCTTTTTATCAGCTTGCCTAGCATTTCGTGATCTGTCTGTTCCCCTCCTGAAGCTGGGGCAACGCTGCCTGCGTGCCCTCTCTTCTCCAGAAGCTGTGGAGGGGATGACAGCAGGCCATGCTCCTCTTGCTTTTCCCTCGCAAAGTGCTTGGAGCAGAGCACAGCTGGTGCCTGTGGTTTGGGTCAATGGGCCTCAGAAAAGGAGGAGGTGAAAGAGGGTTACATGTTGTGCAGGACTGAGAGGTTCAAGGGGTCCATTTGAGTGCTTCGAGACAAATTTTGCTGGAGGTTTTCCCCTCCTTGACTGTCGTGGGAGCCAAAGGTCAGTGGTGAAAGGCTTACCTTGCTGTCTGTGTCTCGGGCGGATCAGGGAGAAGTCGTGTGAGTCCATCCTCCCTCATAGTGTGGGCAGGCAGTTGGTGATGGCTGGGGACCAGTTGAAGTGGTAAAGTAAATCCAACAGGGAGTGGAAGTTTGCTGTAGCCCTGCTGACTTCGCTTGACTGCCAAGCTCTGTGAAATGCATATAAACCCAGAATAAACTCTACTTATAAAAGCACTTGATGCTGGTATTGCTGTGTCTAAAATAGAAAGGCTTTCCTGCTTTTAATTAAAAATTTCTAGCATAGGCAAAGTATCAAGGACACCCAGCATATCCTCTTTTCAAGTAGGAAATGTTCTTCCAGGAGGATTCCTGTTTCCGTAATGCCCAGCCTGATCCCTGCCATTGTCTCGCCTCGCCTCCATACCAGCTCGTTTTGCCTGAGTTTACATTTAAGATACTTTGGCTCCACAGAGGAGTCACCGCTCAAACACGCTGCCTGACGTTAACTGCAGACAGCTGCTGAGCAAGGTGAGCCGATGCGGTGTAGGGCTGAGCTGCTCATGTGTACAAGGGACTGACTTGGGGGTGGAGGTGAGCTATTAAATATTAAATCCATCCTTTTCAGTGTCATATCCCCTTCTCAAGGGAGAGCTCTCGGAGGCAGTGGTGAGCAGTGTCAGTTTAGGACAGGGAGACGGTGAGTGGGATGGACTGGCAGAGCAGAAAATTCAGGTCCACTTCTGTTTGCATACGGCTAATCATCCTGCAGAGACAGCACACGGGAGAGGGAGGAGATTTGCAGGTGGCGCAGCTGGGGAGGAAGTAAATACAGAGCAAGATAACCAGGCTGACATGGATAAACTCAAAATAAAGCCAGGTAAGTGACTTACCCCATTTGTTACAGGGAAATGTAAAATAATGCAAACAGGGATAAAAATAACCAAAGCAATTATAGCTTCTTGGGTCAGCTAGGCCAGTCCATGACCCGGGAGATGGTTTTGAGCTTGCTGTCGCTACAGCATCCAGAACCAACAGCGGAGAACTGGGGAGCTGAGCAAATTGAGGTGGGTGGAGATAATAGTGGTGCTAAAAGACTACACAGCAGGCCTCTTACCTGGGATTTGGGGCAAAGTGCTTGAGCCAAGTCCAGGAGGCTTGTGATGCTGCAGAAAAACGTGCCTGCTTGTGCCTGTCTCATTGCTAAAAAGAGGAGGAACATAGTGCTTATTCCTTCTGAGGATGGAGGACAGCCAGGATGAACCTGATCGCTTGAGTCATCTGCAGAGCCCAAGGGAGCACAGCACGAGAGCACGGGCACCTCCGTGGAGAGGGAATTGCAGTGCAGGTGTCCGAACTGAAATATGCTGTGCTTTGGCCTTGGTTAGGTTAAGAGAAAAAGTCTATGTGTTGTTCAGAGTCCTACTTCAGATTTTTAATTAATTTTAGTACTCAGTTGTAGATGCGGACGAGTGTATTTTAGCATGTTAACTGTCAAAAGGGAACCCTGGTCTCCCCAGGACTATTTATTGACCATGACCTGCTGATGTGTTTGAGTACATCCCTGAGTGCAGTGAAATACATTTTATTTTTTTTCCCCTCCTTCTTTTCCTTTTTAAGCCTGAGCTCCTGGATTCTTGAGAATCTCAGCTACCTTCTTCGTCTCCAGCCACACATTTCTAGTCCTTGCAGTTTCAGAGGAAGTTTTAATAGGTGATTTCTCCCAAAGGCTCAAAGCCAGAAGGCAAATTACCCAAATGTTTTATCCAGCTTCAGTGGTAATTGGGGATGTTTCATACTGCTGACCCAGAGCATTCAGAAGCTATACTTAGGTTCTCTCAAAAATCATAATATTGTTTCAAGAAGTGGGAAATTAAATGTGCACATGGTGGAAGACTTAGAAAGGATTAATGGGTTTCAAAATTACATGTTTCATCCAGCTGTTGATTTGGGAATTGAAAGTATGCCTGTTGCAGTTATCAGGAGGTAGTTATTGAAACGTGACATTCGGCCGTGTGTCTAGTGAACGCAAATGCCCAGAGGCCTTTGACTTCAAAGCCGTGCCCTACCTCCAAACTGACTGGAGTTTTTGATGGTGCATTAGCTCAGCCCAGGTGTGAGCAGCTGGGTAGCGAAACCATATGTATTTTTTACTATTTCTTCCCTGTAGTTTAATTTATCCTCTCCTGATTGTCTCGGTTCCTGGGGTGTTACCCAAGGCATGTTTTTATGCTGCCCTTGACCGGAGTTCATTCCTGGTGAGTTTTGCTTTCGGCAGGAGGGAAGGGGTTTGCGGGACGGTGCTGGAGGCTGGCAGTGCTGCGCAGCTCCTGCGGCTCCACACGCCCTGCGCATCGCCAGCCACGGCCGCGCCGGGGATTTGGGGGCTGGAGAGGCAGCACCTGAGGTGCTCATCAGGTGCTAAATAGGAGATGGCCCTTTAAGTTACTTGCGTTTTTAGGACCTGAGAAGTTAACTTCGTTTTTTTGATGCATTTCTTATGTCCCAGGGGGTAGATAGCAAATTTACACCCTGTCAAATGTGGTTTTATCAGTGTAAAGAAGAGGGTTATCAGTATTCGGGAGATGAAAGCATTAACAATCAGGCTGTGAGCTGGTTTTTATGATTCCATCTAGTATCTTGTTGGCCTGCAAGTTTGAACATAAACCTCCAGATGATAACGTAAAGCATGAGTCTAAATATTTTATTAATTGAGGAGCATTATTAATATTTGATAGATTAAATCAACACCCAGAAGTCTTTGCAAAAAGCACCACTGCTGAACCGGTGACCAAGACATTAGGTGTTTTTTAATTGCAAACTTGTTTGTAATAGCTTTCTCCAACTCTGTTTTAAATGTTAAAGATCGGTGAATTCCATACATTAGAAATCCTTTTGTTCTTTGGTTTAGGAAGGGTATTTTTTAATATTGCTGGGATGCATTGTTTCAGATTGGTGATTTAATATCTCCTTAATATGCACAGATGATTGTTTATAAGCAAGTGTCCTATGGAACTTGGAGATGACATCTGGAATATTTAATCTTTTTTGCCATGCTTTGAGAAGAAACAACGAATGTGCCTTTAAAGATGGCCTTCGGATGAGATGTAATATTTACTTTTGCGGTAGTGCCAGATCCTGTAGCTTTCAGAGCGTGTGTGGAGAGGGGAGGTGAGGAGCCATGCTGGCTTTTAATCAACATCCCCCTGTACGAGGGAGACGCCACCAGTGAGCAAACAAACTGCTACTGAGCACATTTGCTGAAGATTCGTCTGATTTGACTTCTGAGAATTGCCATGGGGAGAGGTTAGCGCAGCCTCCGGCTTGCATCCTTTGAAAAGGCCAGCGAGGGGGGATCGTATTCTGTCCTGGTTATTTCCACTTTGTTTTCTAGTCGCTGCAAAGTTGTATTTCCCATCTTTTTTTAAGATTTAGACCAGGTGTTTGTCACAAACAGTGTACTCCATGCCTAACTCCCACATTTTGGGGATTTCTTTGTCTGCGAGTTTTATATTCTCCTTCCCTATTGAAAGTACCCTTCATGCTGGTGATATGCTTACGCTCTTGTGTTTCTAAAGTTTAGCACCTTTTCTCATGCAGCTCCATGTTGATAGCACATTGGTCTTAATAATTTCTGGCTTTTATTAAAAACTGGTTGGTTTGATGTCTTCTCAAATCCACACCTCTAGACTATCCTCATGGAAGCTGTTTTATAGACGCAATTTATCTTCTGCCCTTATGTGACAGTAGACTAATTTTTTATCTACCCCTGTGGATGCAAATGCTGGTGCTTTATGCAATTACGAGATGCACGTTATATTGCTGTTTGTCGCCGAGTCGTGGCTCGAGGTTGCTGTCAGCAATGACACGCGACACAAAGATCCTCCTCGCCGCCAGCCAGTGTGCGGGCTTAAATACAGGTCCCGGTGTGATCCTGGAGGCAGCCTGGCCGCGGAGGAGAAGGTCGGGAGGTGATGAGGAATGAGGGTGATTTGTCAGGTCTGAGGCTTGGCTCGTGCTCGGAAGTTTTACCAGCCAACTTGCCTTTCTTCACCAGGGCCTTTGTTTCCAGCCACGCTTCTGATGAAAGGCAGGAATGGCAGCTCCTCCATTGGCTGCGGGAAACCACCTCCCCATGCGGCACAAGCCCTTGACGAACACGCGCTGCGGCCGAGTGCCAGTGTGGATGCGCGCCGGTGGCGGGGCTGTGCTGGCAACTGCCAGCCCTGGGCTCTTACTTGTGGGGTGCTGGCTCCTGCCAAAACAGCCTCCTGGGACAAGGGGGGAGGCAGCATGGAGGAAAAACAGCTGGGAGAGGGGATTTCCATTATCTGCCTTGAAATGCACCTAACCGGGGCAGCTGGCAGCTCAGCGGTTTGAGTCTTTGCTCAGCGAGGGCAGGCGAGTCCCAAGGAAAGCGCTCAGATGGTCTTGGTGAGCTCCCAGGAATAGGGAGGTTTGATATGGTTCCCCCTCAATGTGCTTGTGACCCAGCAGGACGGTTGTGTCAGCAGCTTGAAGCCGATGCAGAGATGCATATTTCACAGCTGTGGCCCAAGAGCCAATTGCAGGAGGCACCCATCTATGTGTATTTATACACTGGATGCCTGGGGATGTTCTAAATTCTTCTTTAAATGACCAAAATCTCCACAAGTGGAAGTTGGCGTGGAGCTGCCGAGAGCTGCTCCTGATGCAACAGTGTCTGCTTTTAAAGAGGAATGTAAATGGTGACACGAGGCCCTGTGGTTCCTGCCCGCGTTCCCTGATGAGTCAGATATCTCCGCTTGCACTGGGATGGTAATGCCGATATGCAGTTGCTGATTGCTGCCAAAGCAAGGAATCCACACGAGGAGATTAGACAGCAGTCCTTTTCCCTGCTGGGTGCTCATTAACATTTTCTTGCTGATGTATTATTAATTAAGCTAATTTTTATTGCCCTGTAAGTATAGATGGTGCTGCTTTGCAAGCACAGAACATAACCTGCTTGTTTCCCAGAGTGTCTGAAGTGTGTGTTGTGCCATGTGCAAAAATGAGAGTACTGGAAAAACTGACTGTGTGGCTGAATATTGAGGCAAGGTAAATCTCTGGGTTTTGTTTTCTTTTTTCCCCTCTTGCTTAGCAGAGGCCTGGCTTCATGGCTGACTGGGGCTGCTGAATGTGGAGCTCCATGAACGGAGAGCTAAGGACCTATAAATGCCCTGTATGCAGAATTAGTGCAGACAGATAATAGGACTTAAGTGCAAGGAGAGTTTGCAACATTGACCCTCCATAAGACAGCAGATTACATAGACTAAAGTAGAGTATTATGTTAAAAAGAGTCTTGGGACCTGATCCAAAAACACAGGGAAGGGGGAGGGCCTTGCCATCAGCTTCAGTGAGAGCGGCGTGCTTGCAGTGTACCCAAGCAGTGGGGCAGTCAGCAATTTAAACAAAAGAATTGAAAGTACTGTCCAAGCAAGGCTGGTTGGCGGAGTCTGATGATGAGATTTAGAATTTTTCCCTGCTGAAAAGCCGCTGTGCCCAAGACGACTTGTAGTCTTGTTAAATGGCAATGAATTGAAATTCCGCTAATTGGCCTGGCACCGCCATTGTGGTGCTTTGTCTACCGTGAATGTGGTGGCCTTGCTGTCAGCAGCCTGCGTGCCGTAACGGTGCAGCCGTGCGCTGCCGCTGCCAGCGTATGCGCCGGGGAAAGGCTGCGCTGCCATCTCCAAATTTGCCATTTCTCATCAGTGTGGGATCTGTGTGTTTGGAAGTCCCTTGAGTCTGATGAGATTAGGTGCGTGCATCTGTATGGGTTGCTCTCCTGTGAGGTCTGCCGGGTGGTCTCTTCATCTGAACATGTCCCTCGGTCCCTTTTGTGCTAGTCGCGTCCCCCAGGATGAGCAGAGGCTCCCTCCCCTGAGTGTCCCGGTTGAACACGGTGGCTGCGTTCTGCAGCCTGTGCTGCTCGCTTTGTCCCTGGGACAGGTTGGTTGATGTTTTGTTCCCTGTGATGCTTTTTCCATCTGTAAAATTGAGGAAATATTTTTACAAAGTTATAAGGCTTGACTTGTTAGAAGCCTTTAACTGGAAGTAGTGTAGAAATGTAGAATGTTGATTTTTAAAGGTATAGGTTATCTTCACTGGGTAAGAGACGGCAAGTTACCTAAGTCAAAATGTTCACTATTTTATATGCTCTGATTTGCGTTTTCTAGTTTCTGGCTGCATTCCTTGAGAACATGTGTGGATCTGATTAAAAGAAATAGGAAACTTCTTCTAGAAGCACTTTGTAACATCTGAACTATTTGTGATCAAAGACAGTATGACTCCAAATGCCCAGCACCTCTTCTTGCTGATAGCAACATTGGACTTTATCTTGAAAATCTGATCTGTAATCTTTCACACGTTCTTTTATTCCATGCTTAAATTAGGCTAATGTATCCTGTTCCAGCCTATGCAATTATTAACAAACCTATGTAATTATGGCATCTACTGTATGGTCATTCTGTGCCCCTTGCTAGGAAAGATCCACTTTTAATAAACAAATCTGCTTTGACAACCTGTCACTGACTTTTCTCAAGCAAAACGTTGGGTAGAAAAGTGTCACTTTGGTGAACTCTCCCATTTGTTTGTTTACATCTGGATTTTTTATGTGGTTTTGCAAGAGTGTAGCAGTTGCAGCTGGAGGTTGAGGCCTAGTTTTGCAGTGCAGGTAAGTGGGGGAGAGCAGAGAGGGGGCTGAGAGGGCTGGAGCCCCCCAGGAGCATCCTCTGCCGTGGGCTGTGTCTCGGCTGGGCAGCCCGGGAGCCCCTGGTGCAGGTTCCTCCTGGCCACAGTCTGACTGCGGCTGCCTCTGACCTTGCAAAAGCACTGCGAAAAGCTACGCTCTGTTGTTTGATTGAGCCGGGTTTTTTTTTTTTTGTTTGTTTTTTGTTTTTTTTGAAGGAGAAAAAAGTCGTTAATATTTTGGCATGAATTCACAATGCTTTCTTTTATTCTATGCATGACAAAACGTGTGCTTACAGTCCCTTGCTCGACCTGAGTAGGATCCACTCCTTCGTGGACTGCCATCAGGAATTCAAGGCGTATCGTAAATCCTGCTTAAACCTCACTCTCCAGCAGATCCACTTCGTTTGGCTCTGGGCACAAAAGCGGGAAGGAGTGTGTTATATTAGGTACTAGAAGTTAAACTGCATGGCAGGAAAATCAACCAGTATTGGTTTTTTGCTCCATTGTCAGAGCTTTGGGAAGGTTTGGCCAATGTAGGCGACGGTTTCTGTTAACTGTAAATATCTCCGTGTGTTGCATCACCAGAGGAGCAGAGGAAGGAGAGATGACATTACCTGTCCTTTGGGTTTTCAGCCCCGCGTGTCTCAGCATGCTGATCCTTCAGCATTGTCTGGGGATTGTTAGGCATAGGCCACCTCTGCAAATGAATGTCCAGTAATTTCCCTGTTTCTTTCTATAGGAAAACTTGAATCAAAATTTTTGTTATTCTCCATGTGAATTCAGGGGCTGTTTCCCCAAGGTTAGCTGTAGAACTAATCTTCATGCAGACGCTGCCATTGTCTTGGTGATGTGTCTCCTCCCCTTAACTCACCAGCTGCACTGTGGCATTAAGCACGGCTGTCCCTCTTGACCTGAGAATGCTGTATCGCGGCATCGCTGCCTGCTGGGCTGGGCAGCATATGGGATTTTTAGTTAAAATCTCTCTCTTTTCTACTAGATCCTATGAGTTGCTTATGTGACAGCATCAGCTTCTCCAGGGATGAGGTGCCCAAAGTCACGCAAAACCCTCATCCTCTCCTGAGAGCCCCCCATGAGCGTGCCAAGTGCTCTGCCTGTGGCATAGGTTATTTATATGAAAGCAGCTGGACGTGGGAATGAGCCCATGGAGCCTCTTGTAATGATACGTTGTAGATCCACATCAGACAGAAGAGGAGCACAACTGTGTGCTGACGAGTGCTCCGCTCTATAATTACGTCGTGTGGCTAGACAGGTAGGTTTTGATCTTGCGAACGTTTACACATCTGAGTAATAACTACTAATATGCCCTAATATTCAGCGTTACAGGGAGAGCTGTTCATCGGTGACATAATGGCTCGGATGCTGGCTGCGCCGTGGATGTAGGGTTGCAGGTCTAAGCCCTAGATGTGTGGGTAGGTGTGAGCTGTGCCTCCATCTCGGAATGCTTCCTTGGGAAGGCTGTGCAGGTGTCTTGTACTGGTTGAGCGTGGCTGCAGTTTTGCTGGCAAAATGAGCCCTCCTGAGTGAAGGAAGCTCTTTCCATGGCATGAAGCCCTCCTGGCTAGGGGCTGCTGCAGCCCTCAGCAGAGCAGAGAAGCCAGGAGCAGGAGATGGTGGTGAGGTCTTTTAGACAGCAGCTGCAGGTTTTCAGCCATGAGCCATTCATTGGATTTGTAGAAATAACCGTCGACAGGATGATCATGGCAGTTCCTTTGCGTGTTGAAAGCTATGACTATTAATTAAGACTATCCTGTGAGAGCTCATTTACATACAGCTCTTAGCATATACAGACTGAACCTCTACAAATCCCAGTTAACATATAGTTAAAGTTAGCACTTTGTACTGGTGTAGCTAATTCGTGTGAAGACACAGGGCTTAGCCATGTCGGTATAAGCACATTTATGCTGGTGTAAATGTGGCTGTGCTGTATGTCATGCAAGTGTGTTGGCCCAAGTCATGTTGATAGAAGTGTGTTTCTGTTGATATAACTTTGAATATGCTTTGAATTGTCTCAACAGAACTATCATACTGTAAAGGATGCCTCTACCAGAGATAGCTAAAAAGATGCAAAAGTTGTGGATGGACCAGTAATCAGGTCCTTGAATTAATTTACTTTTTTTTACACTGTATTATTTCAGTGTTTGTCATTCCATGTGTTTGTGTTTTTGTATTCCTCTGTGTTTGGGGTTTTCTTTTTTTTTTTTTTTTTTTAAATGGGTCAAATGGGGAATGAGCTGTTTTGGAAACACACAAATGAAAAGCTGGAATGTTGATGCCAGTGGAGGTGAGGTTGGACCATATCCCACTGCTCGTTTGTTTTGCATGCCGTGTGAAAGGTATGTTGCTGAGCAAAACAGGAAGGCTCAGAGTGTGGAGGAGGTGATGATCCTCCCAGAGTTGTGAGGAGCCTCACTAGGAGGCATCTGAGCATTCATACCCTACTTGTTTGGAAGGTTGCAGTCACAGTCTTGGTCTGTCAGAGCCTTTGGATTAACTTGCAGTAAATTCCTTCGGTTTCCCTGAGGTCTGGATTCTCACCGTGCGTTACAGCAGGCTTGAGAGCGTGGGGCTTCACGGAATCACAGAATCTTCAGAGTTGGAAGGGACCTCTAGAGATCATCTAGTCCCACTCCCCTGCTAAAGCAGGATTGCCCAGAGCACATCACTCAGGGCTGCGTCCAGGCGGGTCTTGAAAATCTCCAGAGAAGGGACTCCACACCCTCCCTGGGCAGCCTGTTCCAGTGCTCTGTCACCCTCACCGTAAAGAAGTTCTTCCGTGTATTTGAACAGAACTTCCTATGTTCTAACTTGTGCCCATTGCCCCTCGTCCTGTCACTGGGAACCACTGAAAAGAGCCTGGCTCCATCCTCCTTCAGCCCACCCTTTAGATACTTGTAAACATTAATCAGGTCTCCCCTCAACCTTCTCTTCTCCAGGCTAAAGAGTCCCAGCTCCTTCAGCCTTTCCTCAGAAGGGAGATGCTCCAATCCCTTAATCATCATAGTTGCCCTTCGCTGGACTCGCTCCAGCAGTTCCCTGTCCCTCTTGAACTGGGGAGCCCAGAACTGGACACAGTATTCCAGTTGTGGCCTCACCAGTGCAGAGTAGAGGGGGAGAATGACCTCCTTCGACCTGCTGGCCACACTCTTCCCTATGCAGCCCAGGATTCCATTGGCCTTTTTGGCAACAAGGGCACATTGCTTGCTCATGGATAATTTACTGTCTACTAGGACCCCCAGATCCTTCTCCTCAGAACTACTTCCCAGCAGGTCCACCCCTAACCTATACTGGTGCTTAGCATTCTTCCTCCCCAGGTGCAGGACCTTGCACTTGCTTTTGTTGAACCTCATTAGGTTCTTCTCTGCCCAGCTCTCCAGCCTGTCCAGGTCACGCTGGATGGCGGCACGGCCCTCTGGAGTGTCAGCCACCCCTCCCAGTTTGGTATCATCAGCAAATTTGCTGAGGATACACTCTGTCCCCTCATCCAGGTCATTAATGAATATATTGAACAAAATTGGACCAAGTATTGACCCCTGGGGGACACCGCTGGTTACTGGCCTCCAACTAGACTCTGTGCCGCTGATCACGACCCTCTGGGTTCTGTCACACAGCCAGCTCTCAATCCACCTCGCTGTCACCTCATCTAGCCCATACTTCCTCAGCTTCCTAAGGAGGATGTTATGGGAGACAGTGTCAAAAGCCTTGCTAAAGTCAAGGTAGATGACATCTACGGCTCTCCCCTCATCCAGCCAACCCGTTATAACATCATAGAAAGCTATCAGATTGGTCAAGCATGATTTACCCTTGGTAAATCCATGCTGACCACTTCCAATAACTTCCTGTTCCTCAACGTGTTTGGAGATGACATCCAGAATGAGTCGCTCCATTACCTTCCCAGGGACGGAGGTGAGACTAACCGGTCTGTAGTTCCCCGGGTCCTCCTTCTTGCCTTTTTTGAAGATTGGAGTGATGTCAGCCTTCCTCCAGTCCTCAGGCACCTCCCCTGTTCCCCATGACCTTGCAAAGACGATGGAGAGTGGTCTGGCAATAACATCTGCCAGCTCTCTCAGCACTCGCGGGTGCATCCCGTCAGGGCCCATGGACTTATGGATGTCCAACTTGGCCAAGTGGTCTCTGACCCCGTCCTCCTCAACTGAGGGAAAATCTTCCTCTCTCCAGACCTTCCCCCTTGCCTCCAGAGTATGGGATTCGTGAGGGACAGCTTTGGCAGTGAAGACCGAAGAAAAGAAGGCATTCAGTAACTCTGCCTTCTCTGTGTCTTCCACCACTAGGGCACCCGTCTCATTCATCAGTGGGCCCACATTTTCCCTAGTCTTCCTTGGCCATCTGTTCCCAGAGCAAGGCAGTCTCCCGATGCTGTGATCCTCAGCAGGTCTTGTAACTTCTCCACCTTTGAATTTTAATCCTCTTCATTGCTTGGTTTGTAACCTCTATAGGTGTTACAAGCCGGAGGTGAGGCCAGCGCAGAGCCAGGCTTTGAGTCTTACTTCCTTGAAGCTGGTCCTGCCTTTGCTAGCCATCATGCTCATTTTCATAAGCCACCATGAGAATTTTTCTCTTTGTCAGCTTCACTAAACCATTTGCTCAAGCTTTGAAAAAAAAAACAATTTTTTTTTTTTCACTTTCATACGTCAAGCCAGATGCCTCCAGGACTTCCTCTCTGTTACTTCTGCTTACTTTGTGTGAGTGGTTTTTAATCCCATGCCAGCAGGGTGTAAATGTCTGTATAGCAAACATGACTACTGCAAGTGGATGCCTTTTCTTAGCTACCTCTCAGAGCCTTCTGGAAGGGTGTAATTGGTAGGCTGAAGGTTGAAAGCCACTGGTGTGTGTGATAGGAAGACCAGGCACAGAGGGACCGTTCCGGCTAAATGAAAAAGGACACCCTTAAACAGTGTTAGTTGGATCCTCGTGACCAGCGTGGGGCAAAACCAGTCCATGTGCATGTGAAGTATGAGGATCTTCTGAGCTCTCGCAAAGTTCTCCAGTATCGAACCTGGTGCTGCAGACAGCATGATGCAGGGAGCACAAACCACCACGGATGGATCTTGACAGTGGGCTGCAATCACCCAGAAGCCTGCAGTTTACCATCCTCCCGCTCCCCACGCTCCAGTTGGTCATATTTACAGCTGGGGCACTGTGCACACATCTTTGTAGTGTCTCCGTGCTGGAGGTGCTGGAAGGACCAAAGGAAAGACCTTTAACCAGTCTGCTTTGAGGATTATTTTCTAAAGCATCCGTATTCATTGCAACCATGTGGGCCACTCTGATAAGCCCTGAAAGGTGCCTGGAATACAGTGAGACCCCATTGAGAGACTAATTTTGTCTACCCTGCCCCAGAGAACTTCTGGAATTTAACCTATATTGGATTTGTCCAGTGAGAGGTACTCTGACCACATCTCCTTCTGCAAAGACAACCTGTTAGACATGCAAACAGGGATTGATTTTGTTTTATGGAGAACTCTGTCCCCTAATTCCTGCCGTGAGGTCTTGGACTGCAATGGCATGTTTGTGCTGGGCATGAAATACTGGATCGTGAAGAGGAGCAATGCCTCGCTCAGTCATGGGCCTCCTGATAAGAAGGAGACATGGGGCTGAGCTGCTTTAATTTCTTACTGAGATGATGGACTTTCTAAATTATCATTCTACCCATTGGAAATGGCACTTCCCTGCTCTGAGAGAGGTGTCTTGGGCCCATTTTACATTCTTGCCGTCTCCTTGATAGCATTCTTGCTGGGGCTGTGGAGCCCTTTCGTTCTTTGGTCCAGTTTCTAGCATTTGCTGCTCCAGCAACGCTGTCAGACCCAAAGCAGCGGGATCCTGGTGCTAACACAACGCTGCGGTTTGAAAGAAGGAAGCAGAGCTCAACAGGTGACCACCAGCTTTTGTATGAAATGGTCACACCTTGAGACGGGAAGGATGAATGGCAGGTTGTGATATCTCGTAGTCTGACGTTGTTTTCATCATAAAAGATGAGAAACAAGTCTTGTGTTACCGCTGCATTTATGGTTTGTAATGTTGCTGGGTTATTTTCCTTTTGCGGAGTACGACAGTGCAGGTTAGACTGCGGCCGTGTATCCATTGAAGCCAGAGCAATAGCAGGCGGCATGGCTGCTCTCCTTTGTGAGGAAATAAATGACTATTTCAGCGGTCAGCAACTCCTGCAGTTTTGCAGGGTCCTCTTTGGAGCTGTGCTACCACTAGACTCTCCTTACAGCCTGGATGCCATTCAGCTGTACATCGGGAGGGGGAGAGAAAAGGGCACCATATTTTATACCAGAAAAATGCAGGTATTGTGTGAAAATCATTCTGGTAGGCTGCAAAACTCAGGAGCCTGCTGCCGCTCTGCAGTGCGGTTTGTGGGATCCTGTCAGCTGGTCTGGCATTTTGTGGCATTACTATAAATGGTGATAGTAATACAGTATTATGTCTTAACACTCTTTTTTTCCTCCTGAATGCTCTTCCATGCTTTGCCACGGTGTTGTAGACTAGGCTAACAGTGCAAAAGCCACCTGTTGGTGCTCTGTGGGTAAGAGGGAAAGGAGAAATCCTTTTCCTATCTTGGGCATCCAGCCACAGCTTCCTGCTGTCCCAGGCATTGATGAAATGAAGACCCAAGTGCACTGTCTGTAGCTAGAGGTGAAAACCTCAGTAGGCTGCTCCACAAGAAGTCCGACCCAGCTGGCAAGTATGATGGAAGTAACTCATCATCTGCTGCCTTTCGCCTGAGCATCCCTCCCAGATCTCTGAAAGCTGTTGAAGACTGAGGACGTTTTGACCACATCCTCAGATGCCCGTGTTTGGTGGCATATGGAGTGTGAAGAGTGAGTACCAGCCATGAGGTTGATCCTGCTTCCAGCAGGTCTCCCCTTTTTGTTTAGATATCAGGCTTGAAATCTTGTTTTTTTTCAAGCTAGTGTGATCGGAGATGCTCAGTCTGCAAGACTTGGTCATCATTGTACAAATATGTTCCTTCCTGGGACTAGTGATCATGTCAAATGAAGCGAGAAGCCTCCATACCCTGTGTTCGTTGGGAGCTGCTGGTCCCCCATACTTTCCTAAGTCATGCTGCTGCCTTCTCTTGGCTTTCTTATGTATTTGGTATTGTTTAGACCCCTGGCAGCCTGCCTAGCTGGGGTCACAGCCACACTGCAGTACATTGGTGGAGCTGCCCCAAGCTTGATAAATCTGCGGCATGTGCAGAAAACATCATGGGCTCCAAGGGTCTTGGATTTACTGTGCTTCTGCAGCTCGTTGGTACCGTGTGTACCACCTCCTGTGCCAGTGGCTGACACTTAATGTGGAGGATACAGCATCCTGTAGGCCACCTACCTCCTCTAGCAGCAGAAGCAGAATTATTTATTAAGTATTGCTCTGTTCTTTTGGTACTTCTAGGCTGTTGTGAGAACCCATCGATGAGCAGTGCAGGTACCAGAGTTTCTAGTTTCTGCAGTACTAGATAGAAGGTTGCCACTGCACTAGGCTTGCATTCCAGCTGCGTGGCCTCCTGCAAATTTCTCTTTTCATACAAATGAGTCTTTGAAGGGAATCTGCACTGAGGACGTAAAGAGTTTTCGGCAGGGCTGATTTTCCTCTGCTGTACTGTGTTGGCACCACTGGACTTAACAGCATCGCCTCTCGGTCACAGTGAAATGCACAAGAAGAGCCTTTGGCTCACATACTTGCATCATGTTTAGTCCATGCAAGAGCAAAGAAGTGTATTTCCTAGGATGAAATGATTAATTGTACACGCAGGGTGTAGAGGTTCTAATATCCACAGCAGGGGTATTAGAAAGGTGCCATCAATTTGCTGCCACAGCGTTGTTGCCACACGCTTTGGTTGGTATTTCTGACGAGGTCAGCAGTCAGCGAGGTGGGTCAAAGCGAGCCAGCCAGGAACGGTGAGCATTTAAGGAAGGGCTGCCCTGCTCTGCTTCTTCCCTACAAGTGATTGTTTGAAGGAGAAAGGTTTTGCTTCCTCCTTTCTCTCTCATCATCTTTATCCAGCTGCAACTTTCATGCTACTCATGACAAATGAGGAGTGTCAGAGGTGGATTTCACTACGTCACATACTCTCTCCTATTCGGTAAATTAGTAATACGCCACCATGCTCTTCTGTGGGAATCTCTCTGTCCTGGCTGCTTTTTCAGCCAGGTTGAAGGCTGGGTGGGTTTTTAAATGATGATATTTTAAAATTTGAGAACAGCTTTGATTTATTGACCTGCTGCCTCTATGACTCGAGCTGTCTGGGCTGGCATCTGGAGATAAGAGGCTGTCGAGTAATTGCTTATTATTGACTGATTGCCAGCTTGGGCTGTTTGCTTGAAGAAGAATCAATAGTAGTCAATCTTCAAAGTCTAAACTCTCAGGGAGTATGACTGGTTTCCAAATTGGGAATGACAGGTCAGGATAACTCCATATCTGATATCCCAACTTCACGTTTGGGTGTAATCCTGCAATGGAGGAGGAAGTGCGGGACGTGATCTTCCTGCATCAAGGCTTTCACGCATCTGCCTGCTCTAAAGCCTGGGATTTTTCTTTGCAGGGATTTTCAGGGGCAGATCCCACCCTCGCTCCAAACCTTCCTCCGAGAGAGAAGCTGGAGCAGCCTCAGCACCACCTGAGATAGTGGGAGGCGAGGGCAGGATGAGTGCTGGCACCGTTCAGTGAGTCCCCAAAGGATGGAGCAGGGAGGGGTGGATGAACAGCCTGTGCTATGACACATCCAAACCAACCAGTTTGGATGCTTTATAAATAAAACAAAGCGTCTATTTTAATGCATGGTAACAGAGATTTCCTTTCTGTGGGTGATTCTATTTAGGTGACAACAGAACATAATATCCAGTGTCACCATACGTTTTATCATTCCTTATGGAGACTGTCGCTATGGCGAGCGTTCATTTTAAAAAGCAGACATGGCCCTTATTTAACGCTATCATGCCATGTTGCCTTTTTTGTGGATTCATGTGTAGGGCTTAAAACATACAAGGGGCTTGACGGCATCAAAGGCATTCAAGACTTTTTTTTTTTTTTTTTTTTTTTAAAAAAAAAAAGAATTTTTTTTTTTAAAAAAAAAAAGAAGATAACGTTCAGACGTTTGTAATGGCTGGGGTGAAGTCTGGCGAGTGGATTTGTGAAGCAATCTCACACCTTCGGCTGCAGCCCGCTCTGGATTTCCCCAGCGCTGAGGGCTTGCAGCCTGGTCTCTCTGTGTCCTAGACTCAAGCAGGGTTTAAAACTTGAAATAAGAGCCTTTCGGGGGGGAGGGGGAGGCTGGGTCTCTATCAGCTACAAAGAGCAATTAAGCAACAGGACATAAAATAGATAAATGGGAAGGGGAACGGCAGTACCCTGGTAATATGGGAAGATGAAAATGGAAGAGTCTATTTCTAAAGTATAAATATTTGTCCTTAATTTTGGAGCTTTGTTTTCACTGGGAAGGCTCTGATTCAAGGTTGCGTCGTGTCGGGTGAGGGAGAAATACCTCAAATAGAGCAGTTTAATCTACAGTGGTCTAGGAGAGAATGGACAAGATTCCTTGAACAGCCTTGTTTAGATACTGGATTTGTTGTCTACTTGCAAATCCTCATTTGCATGGGTGCTTAATCTGTGGAGTTAAATGTGTCTCAGGGTCTGTTACCTACCGTGCTGCAGAGTTGAGAACTAGATTTTTAAAGCTGTTCCTTTTCNACAAAAGAAAAATCTGCCAGTGAGAAGAAGCTGTTTTGGACTTAAGATTCAGTGGATGACCAGTCCACCAGCTTGTAGAGAAAAGCCAAGATCAGACATTTAAAACGTGTGTCGCAGGGAAACCACTAGCCCCCCCTCTTCCTGAAAGGGCACATTAACGTGAAATCTTTAAACCTCGTTGGAGGTGGAGGGTTGGGCAGGGATCCTTTCTGGAGCTCGAGGAAGGGCTTAAGCCCTTATTTTGGGGGCTGTTTCACTTTGCCTGTAGTCCTGAAATGGCATTTCCTCATGTCTGCAGCAGCCCTCACTTCATGAAATGGATGCAACTGCTGAAAAAAGATCTCGCGTGAGCATGCTCACTGGAAGATTAATCCTTTAGAGGGAGTTGGAGAGTTAAGCTACTGTAATTTCTCTGCAGTTGGCTGCAGTAAACAACTGCTCTAAAGACACGAGGAAAAAAATTGACGGAGGTATATGGGATTAATGTACATATCTTTTTGTGTTTCTACTTTAAGGTTGAGGGTTTGATAAAGGTTTTTCTCTTAAGAGCTGGGGAAGAGGGATCTGTGTAATGATTTTATGGGTGACCTTCATGTTGTGGTTTCTTTTTTTCCTCCAGGCCAAAGTAATCCTATTTCTGTGCAAGGCCATACTGAGGCACGGGCTGACTTTCTAGAGGTGGGGTAGAGCACCAGGGTGACTTCGTGTTGAGTTAAATGCTTATACGAGGTGAGGCCTGCTGCACGTTGGGCTTTGTTGGCAGAAGGGAGCTGAAAACACCTAGTCCTGTTTAGTTGTGATCAGAACCCAGTGGGACTCGATATATCATGCTTCTGTTGGAAAGAAAAATGTATAAAGAGATTAGCTTTGATTGCCTACAGAATAATAGTCTGGGGTTTTTTTTAATTATTATTTTGCTCCCCCTCCTCCCCATGCCTGAGGAGCTGCAAACCTGTGTCAGATGGGGGAAGGAAAATACTCGTTGAGATATTTTGGTTTTGCTTTAAAGGACGATCATTTCTCGCGTGTTGAGGAGGGAATGCCTTGCCAGCGAGGTAAGTGTTGCAGGCACACGGATTGCATCAAGCTGAACCCGAGCTCCTTCCTTCCCAGTCGCTGCTGTGGGGTGCATCCTGGAGGAAGGAAAACCTCGGTTAGTTCCCAGTGAGTGAACAGCGTTTTATCTACTCGCCTCCAGAAAGCGTGGGTGAAGGAGGCTGTGATTTACCGCCCTTGATGCTTTATATCGGCTCCCTCTGAATACTTGCAGCACAAGCGATGGAGGGCCAAGCTGGGGGCTCCCAGGGCGTCAAGCAGAAATAGCTGGGTGGTTTGATTTGTCTCAGGCTGCTTCAGCAGAGCTCATGAGCTGGGAGAGGCAGTGCTCACTAACCACGGCTTGCGTCTTTACCTCTTAAAAACGTCTAGCTAACCCTTCTGAATGATGAGGAAATGGAGGTGAACTGTCAGCAAAACTTACCTGGCTTGGGGTGGGGGGGTGGTGGTGAAAGGGCATCGTTTTGAGTGTTATTTGCCTAACTGGGAATAAATGGCTCCCCTTGAGCTCCTGTTGGTAGAGATGAGTCCTCAGCAGGTCCCCGGGACTGTGTACGAGTGGAAGAAGGGCACACCCTTCCTCCTTCGAGGAGTGAATAATAACAGATGCAACTCTGCCTGTGCCACTGAAAATCTGTGTGTTGTATGGCTGTGAGAGTAGTCCTGGCGTTAGCCGGTGTTAAATTTATGTCCAACAGCAGCAGGATCTGTTTGTGACGTTGTGTATTGGAAAATGGCTTCGTATTTCCTTGGAGTGGTGTGAAGAAGGGAATAATGATTCAATAATTTTGCAAATATCAGTGGCTCCCACTAGATTTGTCCTGTGGTAGCTGTCAGCTTACATGTGATACACAGGTGGCTGCTAATGCTGTCGGGTGAGTTCAGAAGGGCTGAGCTTGAGATGCTGCCTGTTTGAAGAATATTTTGCCACCCCAATGTTGAGGTTTTCTGCTTAGCCCATGCTTTTCCCCTCCTTTCCAGAAGCTCTGGCTAGCACAGATTGTCTGTTCTGTGGATGGTTTTAGGGAACATTGATGGCTGTGTGCGTAGGGGGAATAATTAGCTACCAAATGCAAATAGATTGTTTCTTGCTGTTTCAAAATCATTGTAATTTCTATTGAGGTTGGGTTAATTATATCTTCGTTTTGATGGGTGTAAGGAAAATGATAGAGATATGGCAATATAAATCTATATAGGGAGGGGCGTTGTTTTCAGAACACTGTTTTGGAAATCACGAGAACAAAGATTTGTCTCTTGGAGGACCGTGGTTCTGTCAGGATCCAGCGGTGTTGCATGTTTCTCAGCGGTGGATGAGCGTTTTCTATTTCAAATCTTTATCTTATGCCAGCGATGTATCTGTCACCGTGACAGGGTTTTCAGTTCGGAGGAAGATGATGGCATTCTGGTGAAAGTGCATTTGGTTGAAGGGCTGAAGTGTTTTGAAAAGCAAAGGTGAAAGCAAGAAAGTTAAAGTATGCCTTAAAATTTATTTCTGATCAGAGTGTAAAATAAAGAAAATATATATCTTTAACCTAAAGCGCGTGGATGAGGGGCTGTTTTACCAGCACAGGACCCAGAGGTCCCGTGGCACCAGGACTGGTCCGTACGCTGAG
This sequence comes from Rynchops niger, assembly GCA_013400035.1. NCBI lineage: Eukaryota > Metazoa > Chordata > Aves > Charadriiformes > Laridae > Rynchops > Rynchops niger. The sequence goes on from VXBH01000022.1 coordinate 439,589, forward strand.
ACGAGGTGCTTGTCCCTGGCTCTCCCCCAGTGCAGGTCATTGCTGTCTCTCCCTTTTGCAGTGGGTGACATTAGGGAGCCTGGATCCACCATCTCATTCTTTATTGCAGCCTCACTGGGAAAGGGAGTCAATTTCATCCCTAAAACGGCCGGACCAGCTTTAAACTTTTTCCTTCGGTCTCCAGTACCAGGGCGGGCATCTCTGGCACCAGAGAACAGGGGAAAGGCTCAGCAAAAGGACAAAGGTGACACTGTTTCCTTAGTGCCGTGCCTCTTGGCTCGAAGCCACAGAGTAAAGCCCTCCTCCTCGTCTTGTTTGAGAGTAAAATGGTGAAAATGAGATATTTTCAGTGGCTGAGGAGAGCCCCTAGCATGGAGCACCCAGCTTCAGCCTTACGGAGCCTGTGGTGGCCTGGGGACTTTGTGCCTCTGGACTGGAGCAGCTTTTGCAAGAGCCTCAGCCCACGGCCGCTTCCCTCCTGCGCAGGGGGGCTCATCACTGCCAAGAAGGTGTTCAGCTCCTCTCCAACAAGCCCTGGAACCGATAAGTCTGAAAGGGGAAAAAAAAAAAAAAATAGCTACATCCAAATTTAATTTCTGTTTGGTTTAAAGTTTGTGGATGTGTTCTCGGGCTCTGCCGGAGAAGCTCTGCAGATCCCTGGTGCAGAAAACCTTACCCGGGGTGTTTCACTCGCGTGTCCCTCGGGTCAGCACGGACGGGGCTGTGCGGACGGCAGTGTGTGCAGGGCATGCAGCGCAGGGGACTCCTGGAGGCATGTATTGAGATGGGTAGTGTGGGCTTTCCAGGAGGATTCATTGTCTGTATTTGCAGGCTCCTATCTTAAGATTTCTGTGACAAATTCTGCCTGTATGGCCAGTTTTGTCTCTTTGTCTGTCAGCGTAACTTTGTTCAGTGGAAGAACTGAAACCTGAATTTGGGATTTGCTCACGTCTTTGGTATCGTAGCAGCCAAGGACTGTGTTCAAAACAGAAAGAAGAAAATGGAACTGAATCTTACAGGTGTATCTAAAACCTTATGCAACGCTGGCAATCACAGGGAGGAGAAAGTTACTGTTCTGGGTAATACATTGCATCAAAGTCTTAGTCTTCAATAATCCAGTGATGACCACTTCAAAGCCTGGTGTCTTTGCTTTTCTCCCTTCTAACTGCTTCAGCCAACCTTTAGTCAATTGGCAATGGCTTTAAAACCAGACATTATGATATAAGCCTTGTAATTATTTGCTGTGATGAATCCTTATTTTGCTGTGAAGCTGTGCGGAAGGGGTTTCTGTAACGCGCAGCATTTCCCCACCTTCACGCCTTACCAAGGCTCGCTTCAGAGGGGAAGTTTTCTCTCCTGCTCTCTTGCCTGCCAGGCCCTTTTGAAACCCAGTTTATGGCTGTATTTCAGCTCCTTTAACACCTCGAACCAGCTCCTTGCTGCTGCAGCCTTGTTTCGTGCCCTTTCGCAGTGCTCACCCTCTACCCCGAGCCCGGCTGCCGGGTCTTCTGCTCATCCTGGGTGAGGCAGGGAAGGTCCTTGTGGCACCTCCCCAGCAGATCCCCTGGGAGCCCCGTGTCCTGGGATGCTGGTGGAGCCCCGCTCTGAGAGGGGACCGGAGCAAGCCTGAAAGCAGCCGCTGGCGAAGGGGACTCCCTTCCCCCCCCGTCACCCTCAGCATTAATAACTGAAGTTACGGGCACGCGGGAAGGAGCTGCATTTTTTAACCTGGCTCTGAAATTAGTAGGATTTCCACATTCCCCATGGTGGATGAGGCTTAATGAATTGATCATCTTGGAGGACGTATGTTTGGGCTTCTGAGCATTAAAGAAACAATACAATGCAGTATGTTATGCTTGGAAAAACATGGTCTGTGGTGAAAGGGAAGATGGAAGAAAAATCCTGCTTTAAAGACCTGCATCCACCTGCAGGGGAAAGATGGAATTAAACAGAGCAGGGAGAGAGCAGAGAGGCAGGAGACAGGGCTGTGAGCATGGCAGTCGGAGGAGAAGAGGATCGGAAGGATGGATGGGGCTGGTTTTGAAGGTGGGGAAGAGGAGTTGGGGCCCCCCAAAAAAAAAAAAAAAAAAAATTAAACAAGAAAAAAAAAAAAGAGGAGGAAATGAACTGCAGGTGATTCTTCAAGCGCCATCTAGCCTGTGACCTACTTGCTGCCACAGTGATTTGCAGCTAGAGAAGCAAACAGCAGAAATGGCTGTTCCCTGTGGGAAGGGCAGGGGCGCCGGCACGGGCGGGAGCTCTTTCTGGTGGTGTGGCTGCGGCCAGGCGCCTGGAGGCTGTAGAGCCACTGCCGGAGAAAGCAAAGGGCACAGCTTTGAGCCATGCATTTCCCTCTGGTGTCACCGCCACGGAGGGAGACAGTGCCGGATCCTGGAACCAGGCTCAGATTTATGATGAGCTGGCTGAAACAGTCCTTGATGCAGGAGCCAGCTCCTTCCCCGGGAGGGCTGCGGGGCACTGCGTGACTGCCCTGGCTGGGGACACGGCTCACCAGCACACAGTACCGACGGTAGAAATTATTCATCCCTAACCTCCTTAATAATCCACGGCAAACTAAAAGTCTGCTTTCTCCCGCTTCTGCTCCTGCAGGAGCCCCCACTAACCTGATCATTCTTAATCTCATCTTATTTTCCAGATCATCAATTTGATTTCTCAGTACTTTTACAGTCCTTAGTGTTCCGGGGAATCTATGCCTCCATCAATTATCTCTCTTTTTCGAGGCTGTAGCAACCTTGAACTACAGTTCCCATACTATTTTTATCACACGTGCTTGTTAGAGGAGTCCTTCAGAAATAACTGTACAGTTCTTACCACGATACCCCCAAATTTTCTCAGTAAATAATAAATTAATCTCTTGCTCATGCGAACTTGAATGCTCTCCTTTTCCTCTTGGTCACTTTTCCCACTGGGCTTTGGGAGGTAAATGCCTTACCTTTAACTTAATTTATATATGTAGGTATACATGCATGTCGCAGTGTATCGGATACTCCTTTAACCATGATAATCACGATGCTGAGCATCTAGTTCTATGGACTGGCGTCAAGTAGTGGCCCTGATTAAACAGTTGCCCTTCTCTGCATTCACCAGCAAGCATTAGAATGTAACCTTCCTTTGCTTGACCTTTGAAACTGGTTCCAGTATCTTCTACAGTGCTTGAAATCCAGATAAATTCAGTAATCCCAACAGACTCAACGTGGATTTACTGGGGGCAGAGGCTTGGATGGGGAGGGGACCCTAAAAAAGCAGTGCCCTGCTGTTGTCCGTGCCCGGTGCCGTGCCTTTCCCACTCGGACTGGGGCTGTGTCTAGCCTGGGGCTGCTTCAGAGTCACCTCTGTACAAGATGAAATTGGAAAGTGGGCTTTGTATCTTTGGTTTTTTGGGAGTTCTAAATTGCTACATTAAATAAATAATAAAAAGTGGCTCTGAGAGTGCCTGGAATGGCAGCCTTCCTCCTGTTGATGGCATATAGGGAGTTATTTGTGAGTCAGCAGTCCAAGGTTATTTAACTCCAAAACTTCTGCACTTGCCTTGCAAACTCCATCCCAGAAAACCTTTTCTTTGGAAAGAAAAATGAAAAAAAAGTCCTCTGTTTTTCATAAGTTGTGAATCAAGCTCTTGTCTAAGCCGATTATTTTATTTATTCCAATAATCCTTTCTTCTAGAATAAAGGAAAATTAATTGTCTTCCTATTTCCATAATGATTTGCCCTTCAGACAGTTGCCAGGCAAAGTGCTTAAAACCTGAAATGAAAAGATGGTGAATATTTAAAATCATTGAGCTACTGTAGGAACATGTTTGTATTTTAATAGGGTGGTATTCAAGTAGTCCCAGAGAGTGCTATTTGCTCTGTGTTCTGTAGGATTATGAGGGATGGGGTTTTTTTTCTTCTGCATATGAAAATGGGGTCAAGCCTGCTGTGGTAGATAGTGCAAGTCTTATGTAGGATTTCGCTAGCAATATGGACTGCCTGCAACTGAAGCCCTAAAATTAGCTGGCATTAATGGGGAGCGTTGTCCTTGGGCTTCGTTGTGGTTTTGTTTGTTTGCTGGGAAGGTGGTTTTGCTGCGTTTTGGTGCCTGGCGATGGGCAAAGACCTCGTTCCTTACAGGTGTCCCTGCAGGAGCTTTTTACTGACACCTACCTGGCTCTTGGCTATTTTTAACTTTGTCTGACTGAGAAAGCAAAAAAAAAAAAAAAAAGTAGTTACCTGATTAATTTGGGAAAATGCTGGAGTGCTTCCTTAAAAGGCTCAGAAGTGATGTAATATTCAGTGATGAATCTCACAGCTAAATTAGAGCTTTTGTGGGTGCGTTGGTTGAGGAAGGGAGTTTCATATTTTATCAGCTAACACATTTATTTTTTATACTAGGCATTCAGGGCCCCTGGCTAGCTGGGCACGCTGGCAAAGCTGCTGTGGGAGCCGTGGCACAGCTCCAGATCTCAGAGTTAAGGGAGTGGTGAATCTGCCCTCCACTTTGCTTCCCAATTTTATTCCAACAAGCTTTGGGAAATAAGTAAAAACTTGGAGTTGCGGATGGCCCTACTTCTGATGGTGGATTATGCTCAGGGCGGGTGAAGAGAAAAGGCACAATGTGTTAAAAACAAAGAGTCTTGGGTAACGAAAAGGGTTCGTCGCCCAGTCATTGGCGTCCCTGTGAGCGTTGCACATCCAGGTGTGGGCTCCCAGGCGGAGGGACAGGGGAGGTGCAGCTCATCTCCACTATGTTCAGGGATAAGGTGCTGGCACCAGCCCTGGATGTGGCCCTGGCTCTTTCCTCATCTCACGGCGTGACTGGAGGCGTTGGGGACAGTTTCGGTGGTGTGTTTCAACACAAGAAACCACATGGCAATAAATTCCTCATATCTGTTGTATGTTTCCCCCTTCCCTTATCTGAAATTGCTCCAAAGGAGCAGGGTGTAATCCATCACAGAAGAGAGAAGAGTAGGAATTAAGTCATTTTCATGATCTTTCCGCAGCATTTAGTCCAGCTAATAGTAATTTGTCTTACTTGGCTGCTGCAGTAATCCCGTAAGGGACCCACTGGGAGAAGGCTCGGCACAAAGGACCCGTGGCCCCCGGGTATTTCCATTAGTTGAAGAGCACACGTGATCATCTGTTGCGTTTACAGCCAGAGTTCTGTGCTGCCATCTCAAGCAGAAGAACAATGGAGGTATTTTAATACCACCCAACTCCAGGAGACCATTGTAGCCAGGTGAGGTAGCCGCTCATGGCCCAGATGTCCCTTAGCACAGGGGAGGGACGGAGCTCTCCTGGTTAGGGAGCATAAACCCAGGGGTGTGAATATGCTCCTCAGGTCTCACCTGCTGTGCCGTCCGTACAACAGTCTTTTGTTTTCTGTTAAACATCATAAACCTGGCAGGGGAATTCATTAACACGAGTCCCGACAGACTTTGATTTTGCCAAGGATTGATTTGGAATCACTCTCCCTCCTCTTAATAGCAGCGAGCTCTCTCCCCTCCCCGTTCAGCAGGCCCAGGGGTATGTAGGTGTAGGCTGCAGCATAAAACCGCCCAGTTCTGCTTGTTCTCTAGCTGGTACGGATCGCTATTTCTTGCTGTCGGTGCACTTGGCTCGTTGCGCAACGCGTGGAAGAAGTTATCCCAGACAGAGAAGACTCAGGTGGCAACCTCCCGTCTGTCGAAAGCTGCTGTTGATTTCAGTATTTTGAGCTCAGTCTCTTAGATCACAGATGGAGCTGTTATTTCCAGCTAGTGCAAACCCATACAGTTCACTGAAGTAGGTGAAAATACTCTTAATTTACAGCATATATGGTTCTGATCCGCAGGCAGCGTACGCTACGTGTGCGTGATGGGGAGGGAGAAGCCTGAATTTATCAGTCACGCAGAATCTTGTGTAAAATAGCTCCCTGCTTGCTGGTGTGGTTGCCAGAAGGGCTTTTGTAATGGCAAAGGTTGTGAAATCATGGCAAGGAAGGGGAGAGGAGGGGAGCTGGGCTAGAGGAGGACTTGTGCCCCTTCAGCTGGAAAAGTAGGTGTTAATGGCTGTTTTTTGCAAGGCACCTTCCTCATGCTCCAGGCATTTGGTGTGCTAGGCAGTGATCTATAGGCCTTTTTCAAATGAGAAGTGTGTTACAGAGGTAGTCTTTTCTCCTGATCTTTTGATGGCTCTTTGCAGGAGTAACTGTGTTTGTTCGCTGGGGGCTGTTACTAGTCCCGTGAGACAATACTGCTTTTGAAAATGACTATTTTTTTTATTTTAGTCACTACCACTCTGCTGATAATCTTGTCCTTTTGTCTCCTGTTCCCCGAGGGAGTTTTTGCCCTTCCTGGATCTCATCCTGATCCCTGCTTGCGAAAACAAATCCCGGGTTGCGGATGAAATCGGTTGTCTGATGCACTGCATCATCTATGGTTGTGCCGGGAGGGAAAGAGCCGGTGCCCTGCCAGAATAGCAGCGTTTTAAACATTTTGCTTTGGCTAAGGGCATCCAGTCTTCCTTTCTCTGTATCCCCTGTCTAGCTGCAGTAAGAGAAGTTTATCGTATTTGAATCCTCAAGAGTATTTTCTCTTGGTCTTGTGGTTAGGATTGATTATTGCATGGCCTCAACAGCCTTTCCTTCCCCTCCCCTCCCAGCACATCAGGTTATATATTACATGTGCACAGGAGGTAGACTGAAGGGGCTAATAGACCTCCATCGGTAAGGACGAGCCTGTAAATGAATGTTTAGTGCTGGCAGTATCACTGTGTGTGTGATCTGGTCTTTCATCCCCTGGAGCTCGTGGAGGAGAACATCGTGAGAAGCAGGCGATGGTAGGTGCTTCCTCTCCAGCTCCTCCTGGGGAGCAGCTCCCCAAGAAACACCCCTGTAGCCCCCTGCCTTTTTGGTGGGAGCAGCTTGTTTTGACCGTCCTCGCTGTGAAGCGGCCTGGGCTGACTGTTTTTTCTGTTGGGCACCTCTGTGATGAGCTGGCGTTCCTGGGATGGCAGCTCCAAAGGCATCGCGAGGTCCCCCATGTCAGCCTCAGGTGGAAGAGGAATTCACAGTGACCGTCTGTCTAGCAGGCTGCCTCTGTGTGAAAAGTATATCTTTTTCTCTTATTTTCCTAAGGTCAATAGTATTGTTTGCTTTGAATGGTTTATTTTGCTTTTTGTGGTTGTGGTTTTCTCTGTCTCCGCACACCTATAACGTCACAGCGCCGAGCACAAGTGGTAACTATAAAATTGGAGCCATCTGGGACGGGGGGTGGGGAGGAAGGGCCGGCATCGCTTCCAAAAATCTGGTTAAAAATCAAACTGCTGGATTTTCAGTGACAGTTCAGTAGTAGCTGCTTGTCTCTGTTTACTTTTCCTGGGGATTTGGAAGCTCGCAGAGGCCCTGTAGCTGCAGTATGGACGGACAGGTCAATCTGCAGGGAGTTTCACCATGGGGCTGGGGCACATCCGGAGGGCTTGTCTCTCAGCACTGCGGATTTGTTGCTTTCCCCACAGAGCTATTGTCTGAAGAGACACCGATAGACGTTTGCTATTGATTCGTTGTCTGGAGAGAGAACTGGAGTAATATACACACACACATCCATCTATCCATCCATCTATCTCAGATTGACTGAACAAACTTCCCTCTTTCCCAGTCACTGCTGCATTTTGAAGCAGGTGGAAGAGTTGCCATGGCTGAGATGATGCTTATTGGGCCTCTTTTGAGGTTTCCAGGGCTCGGAGAAAACGAATGAGGAATGGATGATTTAGATTTTGGGGGAACAACAACAACAACAAAATCCCCAAACAAGGAAAGAAAAAAAGAAAAAATCTTTTATCACGTTTCAAATCTTCCTTCTCCCCCCACTTCCAAATGTGTCTTTCAAAGAGTTACAAATGCTTGTTGGCATAGAAACTACAGAATCGGAGGGAAGCATGCAAATGTAAAAGGAGCCATTCTGCCTGAGCAACATGGACTGAGCCTCTGCAAAGCCGGCTAAAATCTTTTACGAGGCAAAGAAAATTTTCCAGATGTTGCTCGGATTATAATGGCACTAAATATTTAGGTTTTTCAATTTGCAGTGAAATCCAAAAAAGCTGGAAATGTAGGGAATGCAGATCCATTACCAGTGGGCTTTCTCTTCTGAAAGAAACTGTAGTCCAAAAATATTGCTAAAATCTGTTTGGCTCCGAGTAGTGCCAATTCCTCATTAAAACATGTGGATATTTCTGTGGTTTAATCTGTTAGAAATGCATTCAGGATCCAGTTATGTTAAATTAAGCAACAATATTGGCCTGGTTGTTGTTTGAAATATTAAATGTGGCAGTCGGAACACCAAGGAAAATGTTTGCACATTTTAATCGTTCAATGAGTAATTTTTTATTTAATTTTTTATTTTATTTTATTCTGAAGAATGATCAAGAATGCTTAAAAACCGTCCCCGCTCTCCTCGATTCGCCTCCTTTCCCCCTGCCAGGCTCTGGGAGCGGCGCAGCATCCCGGCTCCTCGCTTCCCCTTCCAGCGCGGGGCCACGATGGGATGGAGCCGGGGAGGATGCTGCTTCCTTTGAGCATCCTGCTCGCCACCACCCGCCGTCCGAAATCCTTGACGGGAACCTAAAACGCCAACACGGCCAAACGGAGAGGTATGCATCATGCCAGGCTTTCCTTAAGAGGTTTTTACTCCCGATTCTTCACTCCGTTGGGGTTTCCTAAAGATTCCCTCGGACAGAATGCCTCTAAACTTAAATGGCTCAGCAGCACCTAACAGCGGGTTGTCTCCTGGGTAGTTGATCCCCCGGCAGCATGGAGCTTTTATTTATTTATTTATGTGTGTATGTATGTATTTAAATTCCCCAATTTTGAATTGCCTTGTGGTAAGGCGGGCCCTCTTTTTTTTTTTTTTTTTT
>VXBH01000022.1:473142-541183 GCA_013400035.1 Rynchops niger
GAGGGGGACGGCGTGGGGAAAGGGGGAAAGGGGGGGAAAAAAAAAAAAAAAGAAGGAATAATGGAGAGAGTGAGACTTTTATTGTGAAGCAGCCTGTGCTTGGCAGTTGGCTTTTGTTGGGACTGCTGCAAGAGCAGACATTTCTCGGCGGGGAGGGTGGGTATAGGATTTCCCTGCCAATCGGGAGCCGACGGATTGGGCATGGGGAGTGTGAGCAGCACGGGAAGTTTGCTCTGAAGCTAAGGGAGGGGAGGTGGGGGGGGAAAAAAAAAACCAAACCCAAACCAGCCCAACACACACACCCACCCACAAATGGAGGTATTGACACTTGCGGTGAAGTGAAGTTGCTGCGAAGTTGGCTGGGTGGAGCCGTGGGGCGGTGGGAATGAATGGGGGGCCCGGCTGGTGGTGGGTGCCCGGTGGGTGCCCCTCGGTGCTGGGTCTGCTGCATCTGCCGGGTGGTGATGGAGCACGGAGGGGAGAGCGCTGGCCTGGGGGGAAGAGGCTTCGAGTGCTTCGTGTAGCTTCCTTTTGATCCAAATGCTTCAAAATTCACCATTGTGGGTTTGGGCGTTTGGGTTTTTTTTTAATTATTAATATATTTTCTACCTTGATGCTGAGTTTTGTTTGTTTCAGAGCAAGGCATGGAAGTTGTACAGCTGCCTCTGATGTGTCTCTGAGATAGGGACCAGGAGAACCCCTCAGGTGCCACCTCGGTTAGCCTTGCCTTGGCACTGAGATTTTTTACTCTCTCAGGAAAAAAAGCTGTGATTTATCTCTGGTCTCTCTTGGTGTTGGAAAATCTACTTGGAGAGCTTCCGCCGCTGGCCAGGACGCAGGGCAGCCCTGAGCTCCTGGTAATTGCAGCGAGGAGGGAGGGTGGTCGTTAACTGCTGATCTGATTGACTCCAGGGTTCCTGCCATGGCTTTTCTTCAGCAGCAGCAACACCTCTGCAGAGGGGAAAGTGTGGATGATTTGTGGAGTGGGGTCGCTGCTTATAAAATAAAGAAAAACTGGGAATCGAATGGGTAAAAATGATCTGCTGGAAATCCTGGGACTTACAGTATGAGTCAGTTTGATAGCAGGAATATCAACAAAGGTTGGGAGAACAAGCTGGTCCCTGTTAGACTGAGGCTCTTTATCTGCTGCCGGTGTCTGTGGCGGGGGCCTGGGTGCCCCTTCCCATGGTGGGAGCCGTGGGGCTGCGCTTGAGCTCTCTGCAGTTCTCTTTGCATTAGTCTTGCAGCAGGGTAAGTCCATGAGAAACACAAAGTTATTCCCAGTTTACAAGAAGTCCAGGTAAAGGAGAGGTAGGGCTTACAAGCAAATGTTTGCAGGAAGGATATATATTATTAGGTTAGCAAGTAAATGCATAAAGAAAGCTGATTAATGCTCAAACTTTGGGCTGTGCTTTTTTGTTTCTTGATGGAAACTGTCGGCCAGCATCTGCTGGGGGTATGTTCTGTTTCAGGCTGTCTGATCGGTTGGCTGAGCTGAGGTTTCAAATGCGTATGGCTTGCTTTTTGGTGTGTGCCTGAAAATCTGAAGGTGGCGTGCATGGGGCACAGGTTCCCTCTTGCTGAGAGCATCCAGACATGGCTGTGTTTGATGTTTGCTTGTGTTCGGGGCAGCCACCCACAACCACCTTCCTCCTCCTCGCTAGAGGAGCAATCCTTGAAGGTGCCCTTAGCTCCATGCAGGCAGGCGATGGAGGCTTTCCCAAGCACCCTGTGCCCAGTCAGCGTCCCTTAAGTTTCCTCCTTCCCATCGGCTCTGTCTTGTTTTGCAGATGGTGGCATTTAGGTGCAGGGCAGGGTGGTCCCGCAGGCACCCCACGGGCAGGGACCCAGTGCTAGATGAGCCCTCCCTGGTCTGCACAGGGCAGGGGGCCGCTGAGATGGGGGGGAAGGAAGGAAGACCCCGCGCTGTAATACCTGGCACTGCAGCTGAGCTCACTCTGAAATAAAAATGAGAGGGTGGCTGGTAATAGCAATAGCAGCACCAAAGCTCATCTCTCCTGCTACCTTCGGACAGAAACCGATGTGGGAAAGGGTGAGCTGCTGCTGGGAATGGTTTTGGAGCTGATATACCTGGCTTCGTGTGTGCGTCTTGTCTCTGTTTGCTTGCTTTATGGGAGATGGGCAGGTTGGCTTTTTTTTTTTTCTTTCTTTATCACTCAGTGCACTTGAAACCTTGCAATTTGCATGGCTGCAGGCACCATCTGCTCCCCGTGCTGGCCTGCAGCGGTTGGCGTGACCTGGGCTTATTCTTCTCCTGCGTGGCAGGCAGCGAGGTGAATGAACCCTTCACCCGGCCGAAGGCGGACATCGCTGCCTCCCCCACCACACAGCAGCTTTGCAAGGCAGTCACCATCTTTACCTTTCAGACCAGCTCATCCCGTTAAACACAGAGCTGTGTCAAAGGACCCCTTCTTTCTCTGTGTGTTTGGGGTTTTTTAATACCTTTTTCCTTTTGTTTTTGGTAGCTTCTGGTTTTTTGTGTGTCTTGCTACTTCAAAAGAAGAAAAAGAGAGAAGGTATTAGCGCTGCAAACCTGATCTAGCATTGTAACTCCAGGCGTGTGAAAGGCAGGAGATGAGCAGGTGTTCCCTTTTTAAAAAAAAAAAATTAAAAAAAAAAAAAAAAGAGGGGAAAAAAGAAAAATTGCTTTCTATAGAGTTAAAAATAGAGCTCATTAACTTTAATAAACATGGATGTTATGAATGATGGGTTTGCTGTTGCTCACTGATGGTTTGCTTTTTATAAGTTACATTTGAATGAACTACAAAAAAAACGCAAAACCACCAAATGCGTACTTGGGCTGCAAATGTCGGTAAATGATGTGTAATGAGAAGTCTGGTAGGTCTGCCTGCCCCCACCCAAAACCTAAGAAGTTTTGGGGCAATCGGGTCACCTTCTTGAGATGCCTTTCATGACCATTTTAATCCACACCTGTCCAGATGTACTCAGCTGGGTTTCCAAGCGTGTTACACTTGGAAAAACTGGCTGCATCTTAACTGAAGGTGTGTGAGGTCTCGGCCCTGGGCGCAGCTTGGACCCCTCTGCTTCTCCTGCGAGACGGGCCAGCAGCTGGGGCAAGTCTTGCTGTTTTTTATCTTTGACCCGTGCCTTGGTGGCAGTTTCCTGGAAGCATTATTTTGCAGAATGAGGTTTGCCCGTGATGTAAACAGGATGCGTCCATGATTGTCTCCTGTTTTAAATGCAACGTGTGTATGAACATTGAGCTAAACCATGATTTTTATTTTTTCTTTCCCCCCATCCTTTCTCTCCCCACCCCTAGCGAACAGTGCTGAGTAAGGGAGAGACAAGGAAAGACGCCTGCATGAAGACTGAGCTGCTGAAAGATATCACCAACAACAAAGAAGAAGGTGAGCACCTGCCTCGATTGAGGGCCAGACCTTGCTCATGAGTTTGGCACGTGATGGTAACAAAACTGGGGGCCTGGAGATGTGCTCTGTCCCCCGAGGGTCTCAGGTGTGCTCCCACAAAGTGTCTCCTTTCTCCTCTGTTTATTCTGAGCAGGGCTCTTCCCCAGAAGATGCAAATTTGCTTTTCAGTCCATCCATCCACACCCACCTAAAGAATGACATCTAATTTTCACTTCTGCTTTGGTGTGTCTGCGAAGCGCAAAGGAGTTACTTTGAACCTCCTCTGTGTGCCTGGTTTTACCTGAACTCTGATCCCCGCCACGCGATGACCTAGCCCCTTTTCCTCCCTCTATTAAAGTTAACTTTCTGTTTTCCTGTGAGTTTCTCTGTTGCTCCAAAACAGGCACTGGTCGCTGCAGGATGGCTGGTGGGGTTAGGCGCTCCGCACCTCCTGCCCTTGTGGGATGCTTCGTGGCTTCTGCGTTGTTTCTGCTTGGTTTTACTTTGCAGGATGCAGCGCATTTGTTAATTTGATGAAGTCTTTTCCTGCGTGGTTGCCTGTGAGTTGCATGCACACAAATCTGAGGGCTTAATAAATGTGTCGGTGGGATTAGGGGAAAAAAAACCCAAACCACTACCCTTTATCTTCCCCCCTTTTCCCCCTTTTCTTTCCATGGCTTTATTATTCCTTGACTAGTGGCTTCTCGTAGCTCTGCAGGGATTTGGTGTGTTTTTGTTCTTCTTTCCATAGTAAGGGTATTAGAAAAGTACTGAACTGGCACGTCAAAATATCTAATCTTACTAGAAATAAAATTTTGGACTTAATTCAGATGCACGCGAGTACAGCATTGCTTTTTCTTTCTCTTCTGTCCAGCATAATGTTTTGTCAAGCTGCTCTAGTTAGAAAGTAAAGCTCAGAACAGCCGAAATATTGAATGCTGTGTCAGTTGTGGCCACGGGGCTTGCATATTAACTGGGAGCACGTGAGTGCTGCTGCTGACGCTGGTTGCATGTGGACCTCTGGTCTGGGCAAACCAGAGATGAAGTCTGAGATGTCAGTGGGAGGTCGCATTGCTCTGGGAGGAGACTCTCACTTTGATCCCTTGTCCTGCTTGGCTCAGGAGTTTAAAGCTAGTTTATTTAGCTCTTGGTTGATCTTAAGGTAAGCGTCAAGAGTCTGTGGAGGTACAAGTCCAGAAGGAGGGTGGGAAGAGAGACATCTCTGCGCCTTGTGTGTCTCAGCTGATTTTGACTTAATGCAAATGCTGCGTATCAAAACGAAGCTGAGAGCCCTCCCTGTGAAGGAGCAGTCTTGAGGCTTCATATTGCACCCACTTCAGCTTATTGTCCAGTTCTGTAACTGGGGAAAGAAAGGTCCTAAAATGTGAACTGCATAGTCTCCGTTCTTGTTCAGATTGTATCCTTCTCTTCCCAAGCACACCATGTGTGTAAAAGACAATGGTGTGCCTGGTTGTTGTGCTATATGTGCTGTTCTTTGCTGACCTTCATTACCCAGCTGTGATTGTCATAGGAGTTCGATTAGTTAATGTCCCTAAATTCTGTTAATAACAGTGTTTAGTGTTGGCAAAGAATTTACATTTTTGAGTGTTGCGTGAACATGAATCATGACAGTAGACTTGCAAGATGATATGAAATAGTTTCCTGACTCAGGGATGGGTGGAAACGTATGGAGCTGGGATGTGTGGACTGGAAAAGCACCCTGGAGCCTGAGATTTCTCTCTTAAATTTACTTGAACAGTCGTTTTCCTTTAGCGAGAGGGATGGAACCAGTACTGTTTAATATCTTCAACGACGTAGTGGGATTGAGTGCACTCTCAGCAAGTTTGCAGATGACACCAAGCTGGGTGGTATGGTTGACACACCTGAGGGACGGGATGCCATCCAGAGGGACCTGGACAGGCTTGAGAAGTGGGGTTGTGTCAACCTCATGAGATTCAACACGGCCAAGTGCAGGGTCCTGCACCTGGTTTGGGGCAACCCCTGGTATCAGCACAGGCTAGGGATGAAGGGATGGAGAGCGGCCCTGCTGAGGACGACTTGGGGGTACTGGTGGGTGAAAAGCTGGCCATCAGCTGGTAATGTGCACTGGAAGCCCAGAAAGCCCCCCTCATCCTGGGCTGCATCCCCAGCAGCGTGGCCAGCAGGGCAAGGGGGGGGATTCTGCCCCTCTGCTCCGCTCAGGGGANATGGAAGAAATTTTTTACACTGAGGGTGGTGAGACCCTGGCCCAGATTGCGCAGAGAGGTGGCAGATGCCCCATCCCTGGAAACATTCCCAGTCAGGTTGGATGGGGCTCTGAGCAACCTGATCTAGTTAAGACGTCCCTGCTCATGGCAGGGGGTTGGACTTAGATGGTCTTCAACGGTCCCTTCCCACCCAAACCATTCTGTGATGCATGGGAATCTGCACAAGTCTGCTGGTGCTTCTGGGTTCTAGTTTAGGCTGAGCTGCTGCAGCGAACTGATCATGTGTTTGATGGGAGCCAAAGCCTGTAACAGAAGACGGTTATGTTCTGGATTTTGTTCCCTTTGAGAAAAATCCCCTTGGCAGGTTATCTCTGAATATTGAACCTGGTATCTAAAACTTAAAGAGCCTTGAACTTGCAGGTCCAAAGACTGAGGTGATGTTTAGGCTAAAGACTCAGTGTGAATTACTGTGTTTTCCCCTCCTTTCACTCCCCCTTGACTCAGAAAGGTACTGATACAAGGGTCAGCATCAGATCCCCATTCGAACTGTGTTAGCATGTGCCATAGCTCCGCTGCTGTCTCTCTGAATGGCCTGTTACGAGTTACACCCCTGTGTACAAACTTACGCTCGCTTTGTGTCCAAGATGAGCCAGGAAATTCAGGTAGCTTGCAGCCTTGAATGAGGTTTAGGGGTCTGTCCCCCAAGCAAGGCGCATCGGCACCACTGCAGTAGTGCCTGCGACTGCTGTCTGGCCCCACCGCTGATGAAGATCATCATGTTGGAGATCTCCATGCAGATATGTCCTTGCATGGAAGGCTTGTCCTCCTGTGAAAGCAGTGGCTGAGCTGCCCCAATTTATAATCTGCTGTTTTGAGGCAGTGCATCCCCATTCTTTGTTGTCCTCTGTGTGCCAGCCTGTCATTTGTGACACCTCAGCAGCTGCTGCCCCAGGGGACGAGCTGTGGGGCTGGGGCAGGGAGCTGGGTGGGGGCTCGCAGGGAGCAGCCTGGAGGTAGGGAGGTCCTTGGGTGGGCAGTCGTGTTTTGTTCTTTGTTCCTCAAGTGGAAGGTGTTGCAGAAATGCACTGTTGTTACGGGCCGGGATGTCCTCTTCTGGCTTCATTGTGGCACTGGTAAAGAGAAATAATTGAACTGTAAGTTTAACATACATCTGCAGGAGCAAGATCTTTGCATGTTCCAGCAAGTGCTTTAATTTCCAATTCTAGGGTTGAGTCCCAGCCTGTGTAAAGCCCCGTGTAAGTTGTTTGCTAGACTCAGTGTCCCCTTCTGTGTAAAATTGCTCAATACAGATAGAAAAAAAGCTGTGGATGAGACTGTGTTTTGTTGTCCGTGGGGAAATGTTGCCGTTCAGCTTTACTTGTGGGTGTGAGTTTAGGTCCATCTTTCCCTTTGACAGGGAGGGGAAAGGGGCAGGGAGATGGAAGAGATGAGCGGAAAAAAGTTGCTCTCCTGTTTTATCAGGCCATATTGTCTTTACTCTGACTCAGAAAGAAACTAATTAAAAAGCGGTTTCTTTGCAAGAATTGCGAGTGATTTCAGTTCATCTTCTAATGCACACAGCTCCTGACTCCGTGCTGCATCTCACTTGACCTTTCAAGGCAAACCACTCCTTTTCTGATGGCCCAGCCCCAGAGATGGAAAGTTCCACTAAGGCAGCAGCACGAAGTAGCAGGAAGGGGAGTTGGTAACGAAGTTCTCCATTAGCCTCGGCGTTTCTGAGACTTCACCCGAGGCAGCTGTTTTACAAGAGCAATGGTGCTGGAGCGTAGTGCTGCATGAGGCGTGCACAGTCACTTTGCTCTCAAATAAACTTCACACTGCTTTTAGAGAGTGTCAGGGTTTTAAATTCCTGGAGGGGCCTTTTTTTGCTATTTTTTTTGTTTCTTTTTTTTTTTTTTCCCCTCCCTCTCTTACTGCAGGTAGGAAGTTGCCATGAGTGAGAAAAGTGCTGCTTTCCACTGAGCAGCTGCAACCTTTGCATTCCCAGGTGCAGAGATAGCTGCTTTAAAAGGAGAAAAAGAATAATCTCCTCGCCTCGCTGTGCTCGGCACTGGGCTCCCCTGCTGAGACTGACGGCCAGGAGACCAGACAGAGCAGAATGATGCTTAGGTATTTTAGATGTTTGCCCAGATGTCTGCCCAGGTGCTTCCTGTGTGCGAGAGCCCTGCTCCAGGGAGCTGCGCCCTGCGGCAGACAGGCTGCAGCAGCAGAAAAAACATGCTCGGAGCCTGGCAGCCCTGGAGCAGGAGCATCCCTCGGTCATGGACGGGCTCAGGGCCTCGCGGCCAGCGCTGTAACACCGTGGACCTGATCGCACAGCAAAGGAATGAATTAATTTCACGCAGGCTGTTAAACTGCTTTGAGCCTCCGCCGGCATTCACAGGCAGCCCACCGGCAAGACGCCGAATCCCATTTACCTGACCTGTCCGATCTCAGTATCGAGCATTCACAGCAAAAGTTGTTCTTGGTTTTTCTTTTTTTCTTTCTTTTCCTGTTCTGACTCTTGGTGTGTGATGGGAGATGGGAAGCGGTGACACTGCGGCAGGGTGGCAGTGCTCCAGGACACTGTGAGGAGTGGCATTTATGTTTTGAAAATACAGGGCCGGGCTCTTGGATGGACATCACCCGCCTTCACTGATTTAAAAGGGTTGGGGGGAGAAAAGACCATCGATGACTCGCCCCGGAGAGGAACTTTGGCCTGAAACATGTAATTCTCTTCATTTCTTGCCTTGAAAATGCTCTGTTTTTTAGGCTTGAGCGATAGAGGTGGTGCTTTCCCTTCCAAGGGATACAGGATCTCCAGCCACCGTCTCTCCCTGGTCTGTACACTTTCAGCCCCCATCTCTTTGTCACCCTTTTTTTTTTGTCAGCTGGTCTTCTCTCTGCTTTACAATTTTCTTTTTTTTGACATGGAGGAGGAAGGGGGAAGGGAACTGTTGGAACGCAAGGATTATAAGCAGGTGTGTTGCTCACTTTTAAAAGTTTATCCAGCAGGACAGTTGGGTATCGAATAAATGAGTGGTATCTGTGGTGTTTTACAGATGAACTGCAGAGTGCTTAAGGTAAAACATTTGTGAAATGGACATATATACAAATATAAATGTATGCAGTACTCTGCTGCACTTCAAAATGGTGAGTTTTGCATTTAAGCGCTATCTTTGCTTAGTTTGGAGCTTGATGTTTCTCTTGCAGCAGCTGAAGCTCGTGGCTCTGCTGAAGGCGCAGAGCTGCCCAGTGCTCTGTGCTGGGGGCACTGGGAATGCATGGAAAATACCGTGCGAGACATGGGCACTGGGGTGTCTCACCTCTACCGGTGCTCAGTACCAAGATCTTCAGAAAAACGGGTAAAAGTTCCAGATCAGATAATAGTGCATTCGCTTGTAGGATTCCCCCCCTGCCCCCCAGACCTAGTGATGATGGAATTTTGTCCTGGAGCATAAGGGCTCATAAAGCATGCATATTTTTCTTATTTTGTCTCCCTGAGCAGTGAGATCTGAATTTTAATATATATATATATATATATATATTTAAGACTTTATTTTTTTCAGAGCCTTCTCAAAGTAATACAGAGTTTTGAGCTGATCATCTGGCTGCCTGCATACAGAAAGTTTCTGGTGGCTGCTCGTCCCCTTTGGTCTCCGCAGAGGCGATTCGGTTCCCTCTGGCTGTGGCTGGGCCGGCTGGGGGGAACCACAGCACATCTGTTGGACGGGCTCTGCCCGCGGGCAGGTTTTGCCAGGCTGGACCGAGCTCCAGGATAGAACTGGAGCCAGGTCTGGCTCTGCTGGGAGGGCTGGAAACCCGACAGGCAAAGGCAGTGGAGAGGAACCAGCATTGCAGGAGTCTGGGCTGGGAGAGCAGAGGTGGGTTTCATTTAGCCTAATTTAGGGGTTTTTTTTGAAGTTGTCATTCTAATTCTGAACTAGTCCAGCTCACTTCTGCTTACATGTGGCAGGCACGTCCAGGCGATGATTAGTTTATCCAAAGATAGATGTCTAAAGTCAGACTGTGCTTTTTGAGCTGTTGTCTTTCTGTTGGTTGCAGTGGTGGCTTTGGGACACCCTGGAGTAAGAGATGTCTTTTAGACACCTAAAATGAGACGAGGTGTCCTCATCCTGTCTGACTGAGCTTCCCCCCTCCTTCCCTAAGATTCTGTTCTCTTTGTGGCAATTTTAATTTACTTTTGAATGACAGTGTTTGATATTGAGACTGAAACTTTTGCAGGGGGTCTGCTTGAGCCTGGGGAGAGGTGGGAGGTCTGGGAGCTCTTCCTTGCTCTCAATGACTAGTTGATTCAGAGAAGCGATTTTAAATCTATTACTGATTATTCTTTGTCATGTGGAGTCGCAGGAATAATGTATCTGCATAATTTTCTGAGTCTTAAATACCTTGTGTTACTAAAATGTAGCCAGCTCCTAGAAGATACACCTTTACTGAAGTTTCTTTCAACTTGGTATCAACTTCAGGTACCTACCTGCGATAACAAATGCCATAATACAGAATAAATCTCTTGGGCAAGTTATTCGTCCTACACGATACTGGATTTTAAATTGATAGTGAATGCTTGGATCAGGATGCAGGCAGCAGTGTAGTCAATGTGACAAGCTTTTACCACTGCATGTGGCGTAGGGGATGCATAAGGGCGCTCTGAAAATAGTAGGATGCTTCTAGTAAATGGGGTTACGCTTCCATGGACATAGGCTATCTCTTTCTGCCTTTCTTTTTTTTTGCAGTTAAATAATGATTGTAGATTAGACAACAGTGAGGGACTTGGGCAGGAAAGTAAATACAGAAGAAACCTAGTTTTGCCCTATTTAGAAAGAATGAATACTGTCAGGTTGTGAAGTTTTAGAGAAATACTGATTTTAGGTTTTTATTTGCTTGCATGTACAGAGCAGAAAAGCTGTTGAAATGCATTTTCAAGAAGAGAGCTCATTGCCATGAAGTGTATTTGAAATCAAGATTTTAGTAGGTTTGCAGTGAAACTTTATTTATTTTTTTTTAAATAATGGAAAAGTGAAGATGAAAAGGTCATGTCAGGAACAAGTGTTTCTTTACCTGTCTGGTGGTGTTGAAGAGCTTCCCTAGGCTGTTTTCTTCAGTATTTCTCCATTGTGAGGTTCCTGCTGTCTGTAGTTTGTGTTCCCATCCCCATCTACAGGCCGTATTTCATCAAAAGTGTACATATGTATTGAATTATGTCTGTTCAGCAGTGCTTCTAAGCGTGCACTTAGTGTGGCTGAGACTTGTTGAAGGTGGCCAGACTTGCTGACGTGTCCTGTTACACGAGGCTGGAACACCGACTCGGAGGCAGAGCATCATGGCAAGTGGAGCGGTGGCTTCGCCTGGGATGGTGACTCCTCTTTTCCTATTACCAGACCAGGTATTTTGGTTGTGAAAACCAGACAAGCTTACATGGGTTACCACATCTTACGGAGCAACGTGGCTCCTGACAGAAACTAGTTCTTCATGGGTGTTTCTTTAATTTGATGTTCAGGTAGGACCCTTGGGTGACGAGCTCCTGCAGCCGCTGGGTTGGCCGTGGCGCTTCTTGTGGGAGCCTTGTGCTGTACAGGAACTCGGTTTGGAGAAAACAGCGCTGTTCTAAAGCATTTATGAATTTGGTTTAGTGCTGCCAGAAAAGGGAGCAGGAGGTTTGAGATGATCTCTCCCCAAAGAAGCCTGTCCCAGCAGCTCAGGACGGCGTTGCTGTGGTGTCTCAGACGCATCAGAGGCAGGAGAAGGGAGGTAGTGTCTCTTCCCATTCAGTCCTTGGCCTCTGCTGACAGTTGCCAGCCAGTGATGCCTGTTGCCATAAGAGCTTTTGTTGTGGGGGCGCGTCTCCATTCGGCGCTGAATTGTGACACTCGGCCTGCTGAGCCCTGGCAGCTCTGATGGTTGGGGAAGGAGCTGGAAGCTGTAGGACCTTGCTTTGCCCTGCAACGTGTGCAGTCGTTTACGGCAGGGCAGAGTGGGTGCGTAATCCTGTTAAAACAAAACCATACCCTTGACGACTGCTGTCAAATTCTCTGTTTCTGTGCAACTTCTGGGACTATGAAATTTCATCTCTTTGTTTTGTCAAATCTCCAGTCACACGCGTTTGGAAGTCTGGTGCCTGTTTATAGGGGATTGATGGCACTTCCATACTCAAATCAGACTGCATTTTGCACACTTAATAAGAGTGCGTGGCAGGGGAGGGGATAGACTGTATGTGGGATTTTAATTTTAGCTTCATGGATTTTTCATAAAGTCCATGACGCTTTCTGGAATAACGCAGTTATTCTTTCCCCTAGGGCAGTGCTCTAATTTACCTTGTTTTGGTTGCCTTCATGGCAGGTAGAGCAATTCTTGCCCTATGCTTATTCAGTTTATCTAATAGTTAGCCACTGAAGTTATTTGACTGTTCTGCTGGGAGTGCGCAGTATTTAAATCAACAAATATTGAAGGCTTCATTCGGCCAGGTGCCTAGTGCTGAGCTCTAGAAACCGCCATCTGTGGTTAGGGAGCTCATTTTTTGTTTTCTTCTGGCTCTGACTTTGCTGAAACAATTACTTAAATGGCCACAGCACGGTCTTTTAAAGACACCAAATGCAGAAAGAGAAACAAGGATTGAAAGAATAAGGGCAGAGCTGTTGGCTCGCTCTGCCCAAGACTTTTCAAATAGTTAAATAACAGGGGAAAAAACTAGCACTTCATAGTCCTCCAGAGTTGTTGCTATTCAAAACAAAACCTTGTGTGTCTTATCAGAGCTTTCAGTACACAGAAGGTGGTCTGGGTGGCGTGAGAGGGCAGCAGATGGAGGTGATAACTTAGAATCGTGCTTGGAGAGCCACTCAATTACTGCCTACTGGAGGTGGGGGTTCTGCCTCTGCCCCACTATGTGCGCTCCAGCAAGCACCGGTGAGCTCTTTTTGGAGGTTTTGGAGCTCTTTGGAGAGTTTGAACCAGCACAGTCCGTGTGGAAGGTGATCGCAGGCTGAGCTGCCTGGGTTTTGGGTGGAATGGACCACTTAGTGCAGATGTCTCATCAGGAAAAATGACCAGAGTAGAACCCCAGGGAAGAGTTACCACTTGGCATCGGGGTTTGAAGACGCTTCCCAGTAAGATGCTTAGTGCCCAACATCTGTGTCTTTCAGTTGGAAATAAGGAGCAGGACTATTTATGTGTAGGACTTGGCTGGACCAGGTCCCACCTGGGCAGAGCCCTGGCCAACCTGGTTGGAATTCAGTGTTGACCACGCTTGAAGCCAGAGGTTGGATTCTAAGCCAGAGGTTGGATGTTCGACGTGTATTTGCCAGTTCTAAGACGGCTTTCATTTTGATGCTGGAAATGTTTCTCTTTAAATCTCAGATGAGCACAAAAACACAGGAAGTTTGGGGAATAATACGTCTGGTTTAGGTATTGGAATGCATTCCTTGTAGAGTCTAGATCTGCAAGTGCTATTTGTGCAGAAATATGCGTCAAAATCTTTTATGTCAGCCCAATGGTAAGGAGATGGACTGAATGAATACATTAAAAAGGGATAGAAAGAAGCGGGTGGGTGGTCCCTCAAATAGTTGGGGAGAGTTTTTTTATTATTTTTCCCCCAATTTACCACTAATTGCAAAGGGAATTTGGTGCCCTTTGGGAAGAGCTGTTTAGGTGAGCTGTGCAGGCTGCTGAGGTTGGCACTGAGCTGCCAGTGCCTGGGGGCATGTGGAAAGCCCTGCAGAGCTCGGCTTTGAACAGTCAGCCCAGGTATATTGGGCTTGAAGTCCTGGAATCCAGGATCTTGGTGGTTCTTCATGCTTTGCCAGGTCAGCAGAGACATTCAGAATATTCTTTTCCTTGAGTCCTTGGGCTTCAAAAGCAGTAGTGAAACGAGACCAGCGCGCTGGTCTGGCTTGCGGAGTTGTCCTCCAGTTTGACTCTGTGCTCTTCTGAATACTGTAGGCAAAAATTGCTTTGATTTGAGCTGGTTGTAAATCAGTTCTACCTGCTTTGACAGCCCACTTGGACAAAGCTTTTGCTGGTACTTGTGATGTGTTTCATAACTGTCTGGCCCCTGGAAGGGAAACAATACAAGGAATCCCTAACAACAGGTTGATTTAATCATTTTACTGAACGTGCCAGTGAATTGTTATCACTCCTGGTTGCCTGGGGAGTTGCTAGTTTGTCATGTCAGAAACCTTCCTGCAAGTACATGGCGCTCATACTTGGATTTTTTCAGCTCAGGTCTGATGCTCAGCTCTGATGGGACAAATTAATTGATGGGGGGAGCATGGAAATATTTGGAAGGGAGGGGGGAAAAAACTTTTTACATGCACGCCCCTGTTTTATCTGTGCGTGCGCTTTTAGTCAGTCTGCAAAAATCTCGCTGTATTTGAATCATGTAATTATTTCAGTCTAAAATTGCATTTAACGTGCTTCACCCTGTGTTTACTCCGGCTGTTGCCTCTGAAATGACACTGAATCCTGCTCCTGTGCTGCTTCATTCCAGTGAAGGAGCCAGTCTCCACTGGACGACATTCCCAGGAGAGCCGTGATTGCCAGGGAGTTACTTCTTGTGATGTTTCTTGTCGCAGCAAAGCCCTGATGTAGACATTTGGCTGCTGAGCTGTGTCTGTGCCACAAAAGCTCACCCGTGCAGCCCCACCAGCAAGCTTCCCTTGTGTCAGTCTGGCACTGTGAAGGGCTTTGCCAGAGATCTAAGTGCAAGATTGGGCAGCGTTTTGTTTGACGTGCGAGGTGTTGACATATGGTCCAATAAATGTAGTTATTGGAAAAGCTAAAGATAATATTTACCTTGAAAAATCCATAGTTGGGAATAAATGGCCCCATCTGCAGCTGAGGCAAGTGAGAATGAGTGCGCTGCTTTCAACTGAGCCACCCACCTCAGTTTGCACCACCTGAGGATCTGGGCAAGCCGGTCAGGTAGGTGAGTGAGCAGCCTAAATGGGTGTCTATTTATGTAGCAAGCAGTTTTCTGGGGGAGAGGTTTGCTCTTCATTAGCCACTAAGTAGCCATACCTTCTCTTTGGAGTTTTGCTACCACTTGTGACCCTTTTCTTTCTCCTCTCTTCCTCCTTATCCTCCCTCTTTCTCCAGGGTTTAATGCCATGGCTGCAGATGAAAGTGCTACGGAAAAGCAAGCGGGGGAACCAAAAATGGCAGTAGACGGTGAAACCAACGGTTCCTGTGAGCACAGCGAAGCTGGTAGCCACCCAAACCCAGCTAAAAACACTCAGGACAATACGAAAGCGAGCCAGCAGGACTCTAGTACTAAATTAAATAGGATAGCAGAAAATGGCATTTCTGAACGAGATGGCGAGACTGGGAAGCAAAACCATATGAAAGCTAATGACTTCACACAGACTTCTGTAACAGGGAGCAATGGATATATTCTAACCAAGCAGATGGCACAGGAGCAACCTCTAAGGACTACCAGCACCTTTGCTTCTCTCACCGGCCATGCTGCAAAAACCCTTCCAGGAGGAGCAAGCAAAGGGAGAACTGTGGGCTCCTTTTCTCAGATGCAAGCCACGATGCCAACCAAGCTCGGGGAGGGCAGTAAGGACATGGATGCTAAAAGAGCCACTGCTGCTAACGCTGAAGTCAAGGTCCACAGAGCACGGAAGACAATGCCTAAACCCACCCCTAGCCTGGTAACGTATATGCCCAGCAGTCGGTGCTGCTGCTGAGATTGCTCTTGGCTTTCTTTGAGCGCGTGAGAGGGACACCTTGCTGCCTGGGAACACGCCTAATTCGGAGGTGTCCCGCTGAGTAGAGTGAAATTTTTTTTTCTTAATATATATATGTATTTATTTTTATTTTTTCTCCTCCCACAGAGATAGAGAGGTGTTAGAACAGAATCACGTGGCCACCATCAGCTCTCTTCCCCAATGTGTTTCTAAATATATAATTGATCAATTACCTTCTCCAACAGATCTATGCGAGACATTAAATGGCCTTTTTCTCTTGCCTGTATTGCTCATCAGCTGTCTGCTGAAATCCAGAGCTACTTGTGAAACAAATTAGATTTCTTCTAAGTTCGACCCAAAGGAAATTAAGCATAGCATGTTAACTTGAGGCTTCTCCTAAGCTTGGAAGCTGTCAAGAAGCTGATATGTTAGGCAACTTGATTGCATTGTCGTACCATTATAGCAGTAAAGCAGCTGATGTTTTCACTCTCTCTCTGTATGTTGCCCGCAGTAATGCGACTTGTTCAGAAATCTTCACTCCAGAATCCTTAGGGGTGGATTTACCATCCCTTAATGAAACAGATCTCTGTGGTGCTTTTTTTTTTTTTTAGAGGCAAAAGGAGATGTGAAGTCATCTGGTGTGTTCTTGTTATAGTGGGGTGAATAGAAATGGGCCTCTCTTTGTCATTGGCCAAATTTGATTCTTTTGGTTATTTTTTTTTTTTATTCTTTTTTTTTTTTCTTGATTCCCTTTTGGTAGGGAATAGGTACTGGAATAGGCAGATCTCTGCTATGAGCGCTTGGTCTCCAGCCCTGTGACACTTTCTATTTAGCTACAATGAGCTAGATCCTCTCATTGTGCTGTGTCTAATGATGGAGAGAGACTGGCCTTTAGGTGTCCTGCGCCTAGGTCAAGGAAAGGATTGCAAGTGTGAGTGACACCCAGAGATAAATAAGCAGCTGCTGCAGCTTTGTGAAGGTTGGTGCCACGGGTTGCTGTTAGCGACCAGCGTATTACGGACCAGAAAATGCAAAAAAGCGATCCTCGGATGTCACCCACCTGTTGCAGCACAGCAATAATATGATGTGAAGGTCTCAAAGCTGTGAATCGCTGTGGTCTGGAGCAGGAGAATAAAGGAAAAAAAAAAACAAACCCTAAAAAAGGATGGGTGGCAGCTAGCCAGCCCCAGATGGGGAGAGGTGCCCTTGGCTGCGGCACCACCTGCGCCTCCAGAAGCAGGTGGGAGTCCAAAGAGCACATCAAGATTAGAATCCTCGTGGGCCCTCAGTAGTGGGGCAGAAACCACACCTGCCATGATTTCCCGACCCTTCTCCTAAACCACTGATTTCCCCCTCTGTCTTCCCTTGATTGCATTTGAATTCTCTCGCAGCCCTGCTGGGTTTTTTGGCTAGCAAGTAGGAGAAGCCCAGATGCAATACATGCAGCCTGATGAAAATCTTGCATGAGGCTGTCTCTTGCCCAAACAAGGCTTTTTGCAACCGAAACTGCCTCGCAGCTTTCCTCCAGCAGCCTCTTGTGAACTTAAATGAGGCCGAGCAAACCCCCAGAACCTTGTGGAATTTGACAGGGAGAGATCCTTTGGGGCTGAGCAATTGAAAGAGGCAATTCCCTTCTAAAAAACAACTTCTAGGTTAGGCGGGAGTGTTTGCCTCATTCATATTTTACGATACATCAAAAGAATATTGTTACGCAACCCCTTTGGGCTTCAAGGTTTGTCTCTAGAAAGCTGCGTGCAGCCTTTGGGAGTGCTTGCAGGGCTGCGGACACGAGTTGCTGTGATGGTGCTGCTGATCGTTATTTGCTCACAGAAGCCTGCAGTAGGTGTTGGGCCACTGGAGAATGTGCGTAGCCTGTCCTCAGCCCCTCTGGCCATTTCCCTCGGGCTTAAAATAGAGCAAAAACAAAATTCACAAGAAGGGTGCTAAGAAGAGGCCGTTCGGTGTTCTCTGCTCAAGGCTCTGCATCTGAATGTGAACCAAGATCTGATCTCATTTCTGCAAGACAATAAAACATCTGTTTTGTTCAGCCTTCCTGATAATTACTACCTAATTTTTCCCCATTGTCTTTCAAATTTACATGCTATTTTCTTTTGAGTAGTGAAGTCCTTGCTAGTTGTCATTTTTCTGTCCTGATTATTTCTTTGTTGAGCTGTGTAAAAGAGGCTCATCAGCACAGCCTTGCAGGAACTTTTCATGCACCAGCCTCCACGTTCACACCTTTTCCCCTTCAGAACCATGGTGATAGCAGGTGCTGGATTCCAGGAAATAAATTGTGGAAATACACACAGCCTTTGATGTTACAGGATGCGCTAGTAGTTTTCTTTGCTAATATTTTTTAGACCGTTGTTGTTTTTCTGGGTAGGCTGCTCTTGCAAACCGGTGCTGCCTGGGAGAAGGGGCCGGGGGGGGAGGTATTTTGTTGCCTGCAACGTGTAAACATTTGTTCCCCCCGGCTCCTGCAGAAAACCCACTGGGGCCAAAAAATTATTATCTGTAATCCAATAGCTGTCAGGGGACCTTGGTAGCCTTTTCCTGCACATGTGGATTGTTCTTTGAAAGGAAGAAAATAATTTTCTCACAAATTTAACCAGCTTTTTCTCTGTTTAGGAGTTGCTTCCTGAATTGGGATCGAAGCTGAATCTGAAACAGGTGACAATTTTAATTGATGTTGTCGCATGTTAAGGTGGTTTTCAAACAGAGGCTCAGAAGAGTTGTTGACAGCGTCATTTCTGCTCCCCTTCGGAATAGTGCAGTAACGCAGGCATTGCACCTGGAAAGAAGGAATCTTCTTTTCTTTCCTAATCCATTTACAACCCTATTGAGAACCCAAAAGTTTCCAGGGACAGACAACAGACAGACTGAAAAGCAAGTGCATGTGTGTCCTGTGCTTGAAGGAGGCCCCTCCTGCTTGGAAACTGCTGTTTCTGAGCTTAACATCACTAAGATGTGCCTGGAAGGGATAAAGGATGATAAAGGTAGTGAAAGCATCCCATAGTTATCTCTTGAGATAGGAGAAGCAGATGGCTGAATTGGGAATCCCATGTTATGTTTCCGTTCATGACTCGGTGACCATGAGGCTGTAGTTTGAGGTGTGTGTCTCTGGTGGTATTTTTTTATGCCGTGCAGAGTAGCGGGTCAGGGGAACTGAGCTGTCAGAAGAAATAGTGCAGAAATCTGTGAGAATTAGTATCTCAGCCTGCTTCACACTGTGAGCCCAAAACGTAGGGTACCATTATTAACTGAGGGGGACAAAGCCTGGGCAGGAAGGAGGAGCTTGGAGCAGGAGACCCTTTGCTTATGTTGGTGTTTCTACCGACATTCATCAAATACCTTTAAGCAGCATTGCCACTGAATATCTGATCCCAGGACTGGTAAGCTGCTTTCTTTCTGTGTGCACACAGGTGTTGCTGTTGCTGTAAAGTATTCTTTTCCATGTCGGTGCCCAGCAGCACTGCGGTGGTGTGCTGACGTGGTCTGTGGGTTGCTCTGCGGGAGCTCCTGGCCTAAGAACGTCTTGTGTTCGTCTCCCGGGGCTGGGCAGGTGGCACTTGGTGGTTTGCAAAGTGTCTGGGATTGCTCAGCAGGCTCAGACCCTCCCATATGCAGAAAGCTCAAAGGGCAGGTCCTAATGTGGATGGTGATGGGGATATTGTCTCCTTGGGCCTGGGGCAGGGGGAATCAACAGAAATAAGAGTCCAGAGCGTAGTGAAATAGAGCTCTCCATCTGATTGCAAGTGCTGCTGTCAGCTTGTCTGAACCTAGAAGGTGCACCCATGGAGGACCCTCTCCAGAGCGGTACCCAGGTGTGCAGATGGACGACTGGAAGTGTGAAGTCCACGTGTGCGAGCTTGGCCACGGTTAAATACTCCCTGTGAGAAATGTCCTTCAGGAGTGACGAGGCCATAGGCTGCCACTGGGCATCGTACATAGAGGGTTTGCTTTAGAGGGAGGTAGAAAGTGAATGTATGTTGTGCAGTACTTTTAATTTCGTATTTAACTGGTGGTGCTCGTGCTGCTGACAGGGCTGCGCCAGCTGAAGGTGGCTGCCCCAGCGGCTGATCACAGCCTGCAGAAATAACCCTCCCAGCTCCCCAGCAGGACCTGTTTCTGTCCGGAGGTTTGCTATGGGACCTGGTCCGAGCTGCCCTGCTCTCACTGGTGTGTGATGCTCCCTCCCCTCGAGCTGCTGGGTCTGGGAGGGGACAGGGATGGGGAGTGGGGTCAGCATCCACACCTCTGGGCGACGCTGGTTTGAAACCCACCAAGTGCAGGTTTGTAGCTTGATTTAGCACAGTCTGCCTGGCAGCCTGAACCACTATGATTTTATGCGGATACTTGACCACACGCAAATCAGTGCAATTGTAATCAGGAGTCGCTCTTCTAAATGGGCATGTGTTAATCTGCAGATAAAAGGGCGTTAATAAGTGGATCAGCCTTGTGGCTTGTCTGATCTAGTTGAAGACCAAAGCCCTGCAGGTTTCCTTTTGTTGCTCCAAGGTAAGGCTTAGGCAGGGTCAGGATCCCCTGGCACCTGCAATGAAATTCAGTAGTGAAAACTGTAATTCTGCAGCAGTGGAGGGAAGGGAGAGTAGCACCACTGCAGCTCCTACGGGCACTCTCATCTGCTTGCGCTAAATTTTTTTACAGCAGCCTGATATTTCTTGCTTAAGTATCGTTCACCAGTTGTTAGAGGCAGATACCCCTGGGAGCTGCTGCTTTGTGCTGTTCAAAGGCAAGCGCATTGGTACAATCTCACTACTCCTCCGCGTCCAGCTGATGGATGGAGAGAAGAGGGTTGCTCCGTGACGGCTGCCGTGTTGCCTGGTGGCAGTGGCTGTTAGTTTAGTCCTCCTGGCTCATTGGCTTCAGTTTCAATCTCACCAGAGATGAAAGTCCTTAAAAGAAAAGAAATGAGACAGATTGCATGTCTGAGCTGGAGATGGTGTCAGATCTTGAGAGCGATTGTCAGTCCTTCTGTGGCGCTCTTCGAAGCTGCCCCGCTCCAAAGCGGGACCTGCAGGACCTTTCCCAGTGTCCTTGCACCAGCACATGGATGGAGTTCTGGACTGGTTTCTCCTTGGTTGTTGCTAGCTTGCTTGCTTTGGTAACGAAAAAGACCTCTTAATTGCCGGGCTGTGGGAAGAATGCCTTGTGCAGTCTGTCGAACCAGCACGGGGTTTAATTAGTAAGGTTTGTTTGTTCTGTATTTTTGCTTTTGGGAGAAAAAAAAAAAAAAAAAGATATTCTGTCTTTTGCCATTTTCAGTAACTTCTCCCTGCTGCTGCAGGGGACTTCTGTGACAATAATAGAAACATGGTCGATCCCATTAAAATGCAGAAAGCACTTGAGTTTAACTTTTATAAACACAGAAAATACTGTGTTCTTGTCCCAATATAAGCATTTTTTTGACTATTTCTCTCACAATGGTGTCGGATATAGTTGCGGTCTCCACAAGTATCTCTGGAAACGTTGGCCTGAGCCTCGGAATAGCCATGACTGGTCCTTCCAATGCCCACCATGAAATAGTGACTTTATAGCTGATACCAGATGAGAAGCTGCAAGAAATGAAGACATTAGTGATACAGTTTCTTTCTCTATCATTTTTGGTCCTTTCTTGGCTGCCAGTGGCCCACACGCGTGGTGGTTAGGACAACACGTGAACACAGGGAGCGCAAACTGCGTCCTGGAGTGGCTTTTGCATGGGGTTCCCCTCACCATAGTTTTTTAAAGCTGTAGATGAAAACTGTGCTTTGCTGCTGAATATAAGTATAATTGGGGAAAGAAGAAAAAGAGCACAGCTGTTTTGGACAGGGATAACATATAGCAATGGAGTTCACTTATTTAGGGTCAGGAATGGTTCTTCTTGCCTCTAATTTACCTGTTTGCAGTGGAGTCCGCATAGGTGTTACATGAAAGCACCTCTGCTCCCTTAAATGTTTGTTGGTGTGAGTGAAGGAGGATGATCTTCATCCAATTTCTGAGCATAGGAGCCTGCTTAGTTAAAAATACGGGTGACTCAAAGTGCGCGTACCCTCGTTAGCGTTCTTAGCAGATCAGTTCCAGCCCAACAGATCACTGCACGCCGTGCATCGCTTTCCTGCCATGGTCACTTCTGCTCCATTGTTGCCAGTCTGGCGTTTTCCACCTTTAGCAGAGGACTCCGAGTCTTCAGGAAATGAAGCAGGAGTGTCTTAGGGTTTGTCACAGGAAGTTGGGTGAGTAGATGTTGAGTGAGCAGCTCCGTAGGGTTCGTTGGAGCGCCTGCTGTTTGCCGCCCCCTTTGTTTGTGCTTTGTTAGCACGAGTGTCCTCTGCTGGGAGGAGGTATGAAGCCAGGAAGCAGGAGTTTGCTTGGATGGATACCGGGCTGCAAGTAGTTTTCTAGATACCTGCTTGGAGCTGTGCCTTGTGCTCGGAGCAGGGAGGGCAGGAGGAACGCATCCATCACGAAACTGGAAGAAGGCGGCACATGACAGAAGCATTAATTGCTATCAGCTGTGCCAGTGTAGCCCACAGAGGTGGCTTCAAGCTGTTTCCTACCAACCCCGGGCTGGGGCATGGGGTGGCAGGGCTGAAGGTAGCTGCTCTGCCTGTTTTGTAGGAGAAACCTTTGTGTTTGGTTTTCCTAGGACAGCCTTTTCCCTAACAGGAAACTCGCTGGAGCTAAATGGATGTGCATTTAGCATTTTGAGAAGTCCTCTGATGGTGCTGGGAGCTTGCAGGTAGATCTATGAGTGTTGGGTTTAAATGGAGCACTGTAATTTTTTGTTTCTGTTTTGCTTTGGTAGGAGTCTGGTGTGCCCCAAAATGGTCTAGCACCCACTTGCCCCACTCCCAAATAAGCAGTTCATCTTTTGCCTTTGATTTTTTTATTTGAAGCTGCCCACTCTCCTCTGCCGAGAGGCGTCACATGCCGGTTGTGACCTGGGCAGTGAAGGATGCAGAATATGGGTGGGAGGAAGGGCTCAGGTATGCCTGAACCAGCTCTTGGCCAGCATGATACTGTGTCCAGATACTGTGGCCCGGATACTGTGTCCAGTTCTGGGCTCCCCGGTTCAAGAAGGCCAGGGAACTGCTGGAGAGGGAACAGCAAAGGGCTACCAAGATGCTGAGGGGACTGGAACACCTCTCTGATGGAGAAAGGCTGAGGGATTTGGGTCTCTTCAGTCTGGAAAAAAGACGACCGAGGGGGGACCTTATCAACACTTATCAATACTGAAAGGGCGGGTGTCAGGAGGATGGGGCCAGGCTCTGCTCAGTGGTGCCCGGGGACAGGACAAGGGGTAACGGGCACAAACTTGAGCATGGGAAGTTCCACCTCAACATGAGGAGGAACTTCTTTGCTGTGAGGGTGGCAGAGCCCTGGCACAGGCTGCCCAGAGAGGTGGGGGAGTCTCCGTCTCTGGAGACATCCCAACCCCGCCTGGACGCGTTCCTGTGCCACCTGCTCTGGGTGACCCTGCTCTGGTGGGGGTGGGACTGGGTGATCTCCAGAGGTCCCTGCCAACCCCCACCATTCTGTGATTCTGTGATGATGGGATTCGAAGGAAGACGAAATTTCCCGGCAGAGATGCGCTAGATTAGCAAAACCTCTTTTCTGGGAGTGTTTAAATTTGGAGCAGACAGAGCAATAAAAGCTCCATGCAGGAGACCAGGATGGGCTGTACCTACAGGCTGGAGTTAAGGAACTGGCAGAATTCAGAGACATTAGGAATGGGAAAAGAATAAAGTTTCATCTACTTGCTGGAAGAGTAAAATCTAATAAGAACAGCAAAGATGTAACTGGTTTATCTAGTTAAGAATCAAGACGGATGGTGAGAAAACTGAGTGTAGGTGCTTTCAAATCTTTGCTGATTCTTTTTATTACAATCCTTAGATTTAGTATTTTTTATATATATACACACACACGTATGAGAGAGATATATCTTTTACTGCTGGTCTGCTCAGCTTCCCATGCCATCAGGCTTCCTGAGAGATCTGGTCACCTCTCTGCGGGAATTCTTGTTCTTTAGCATTGCTGTATATGCCTCCAAGTAATAATCCAGATCTCACAGGGCTTAATTTGATTTTAAAAACTACTTTACCGGAATTGCCATGAAAAAGTCACATTTAACAGTTGTCATGTAGCCCTATTGAAGATTTTTAATTTATTTCCATATTGTAATTACAGGGGGAGAGAAAAACCCCAAGCTAATACCATAGTACTTTTTCATTTAAAATTTGATTATGTTCTTCCAAACAGTCTGGCATGGTCTGAATGTGAATTCTTGATGTTTGGGAGTAACAGCATGTTTTATCCGAGACCGATTGCAAGAACCTGCACTTAGAGGACAAAAAGTGCAGCCCTTGTGTACACTTCTTGAAGGCAGCTCTTTGTCCGACCTGCCTCTCCCAAGCTCGTTTTTCTAATTTTAAGTTAAAAATGGAAAGAAATGGATGTTTTAAGGGACTTGGGAATTCTCAGAATAATCTCATAGCCAAGAGTTACTGTTAACCTTTCAATCTATAAACTAGGGGCTTTTAAGAGGTATAAATAGTATTGTTGGGACTATTATTGGCATGCTGTGCCCAGCACTCCTGATGTACATTTTTTTAAGGGGTAGAACAACTGGGAGCAGTTTCAGGAGTGATCCAATGTCCAGAAAATGATCCTATGCACACTTAATTTGCTCATTCTATTAAACTTACCGAAGAGAAAATAAAAAAAAAAAAAAAGAAAAGTTGACCATAGTCCATAAGTATCTACTTGGAGTGAGAGTTTCTGATGATACAGGACTTTTTAATTAAGTTGAAAAAGCCTAATGCATTTAATTATTTGATAGTGAGAGCAATTAAGCGTTGGAACAACATATCAAAGCATATGGTAGATTTGTCATCTTTGAAATCGTTAATCCAAGACTAGATGCCTTTTAAGAAAAGCTGTGGCAATTCAGCCATAAGTTATGGGCTTGATGCAGAAATCATTGGCAATTTGATGGCCTTTTTATGCAGGTCACTTTTGATTATCATTACAGCTTTTCTGCCTGTGACTGCGTCCTTGCTTTCTGCCGGCAGCGGGCACATGGCAGAGCCGTTATTAGGAGAATCAGTCGCTTCCCGTTTTGTTCACAAGGTCACATCACTTGAAAGCAGTGTCTAAGAGTGCCTGTCT
Organism: Rynchops niger; assembly: GCA_013400035.1. Taxonomy (NCBI): domain Eukaryota; kingdom Metazoa; phylum Chordata; class Aves; order Charadriiformes; family Laridae; genus Rynchops; species Rynchops niger. Next base: position 497,611 of record VXBH01000022.1, read on the forward strand.
GAACCTGGACTTTTAAAAGTGTTTTTATTGCTTGCTGCTTTTTATTCCTTTCTTTCTTTTCTCTGGATTCCTCTTTCTGTTTTGGTATTTCAGCTGTTGCTTCAGAAGTCCCATAAGTGTTTTTCCTGCAAGTGGAGCAGCACTAAAGCATTGCCACCGCAGAATTTGTAATCTGCTAACTGTGCTCCTGGTTTTCTGGAGCATCTCTGCCAAACCTGCCTCCTACTTGGCAGCTGAGTGGACAGATGTATGGAGAAGCGTGGATGCAGCTAGGTTAAATACATGAGAGGGCAAATCTGGTGTAAAATGTCAAATCAGAGTGGGAGCATTTACCTTGTGCTCTGTTAATATAGTGGTTGCTGCAGGAGGTGCAGCGCTGGGGGACGTGGAGCTGTGGGAACTCCACTGAATGAGACTTTTAATTGAGTTGCAGCTTGGATCAGAGCCGGTGCGAGCTGTGTTGGGGCCTGGGAGCCTGGCTCCAGCGACGGGGAGTGCAATAGCGGCCACAAAACTCTCTTGGCTTCCAGTGGGAGGTTGTAGCCTGCCCTGTGTTTGGCGTTGCAGCAACCAGATGGGGAGAACCTGCGCTGGCTGGTTTAGGGTAGGCTTGGGCAGGTCTTTGCTGCGGCAGTGGCAGCACTGTAGAGGAACCTGCAGTGTCAGGCAAATAACTTCTTTGCCCGTGTTTTGGCGTGTGCTACGCTAGGGCTGGGAGCTTTCGCTAAGACCTGATTGTGCCAAATGCTGTCCGAAAGGAAGGATCCCTTCCCGTTGCTGCCTGCTCTTCTGAATTCTGCAACGCTCTTCTCGTGCATGCTTTGTGTGACAGCCGTGCTCGAGGCGTGTTTCAGGGAATAGGTGTATTTGCTGCATTCATTCGTCTTTCCAGAGCCAACCAAATGCCTGTGTAAATAGTGTCTGATCCTTTTCATTACCTGCCGTTGCTCAGGATCTGCCGTCTCTGCCTCTGCGAGGTAGCCTTTCCCCTTCAAAGGCAATGGCCTTACTACAAGTGAAGCAGCAGCAGGCTGGGGCTGTTCTGCAGTCTTTAGGCAAAGTAACGCTCTCTGCTAGAGGAGGGGCTGTGGGCTTTTGCTTTGAATGCGTGGTTCTATCTGCAAAGGAATTAAGTTTATTCTCTTAATTATATATTTTTTTTTTCCTTTTAAATACGGAGGCTCAATTTAACTGCATTTTTTTTTCCAGCATGCAAGTAAAGACCCCAAAGATGGGAGAGACAGCAGAGATCAAAAAGAATCCAAGGAGGAAGGCAACAAAAACATCCTGGAGTTTGGGAAGCCGTTGCCGTTGCCCTCTCTCCCGGGCCTTCACCAGTCACTACCTCAGAACCAGAGCTATGTGGCCACCACAAAGTCGCAGACGGGTAAAAAGGGCAGAGTTAAAATTCCTAGTAGCACCCACCTTCCAGATGTGTGTGTATGTGGGAGATGAGGCAGGTTGACGAGGACTGAAACCTCAGGACCTTCTTCCCACCGGGAAGGGAAGGGATTCTGTTCCTCCTGGCATCGGTAGTGCTGCTGCTGTAGACCTTGTTTGACAGGTGCTGTTTCACGTAGCCACTTCTCTGCAAGTGTGATGCTTGTGTTGTCTAGACTCTCTTCTGGTCACCTGTGGTGCATTCTTGCAGTGCTCCATTAAAGGAGCTTCCCAAGTGAAGTTCACTGGTTTTCCGCTCCGCAGGGCGCAGGTCCATCCCAGGCAGCGCGGGCAGGTGGGTGTGCTCCGTCAGGCACCGCCACACCGAGGTTCACCCTTCTGCTCAGACTTGTTATCAGAGAAAACACTTTCATCCCATCTTCCTATGTGATATTCTGAAGATGTCTCTATCAATTGTCAGGGACTTTGTATATCACCATAAACTACATCCTTGTAAATGAATTTAATTGGCTTAAGATTTTGAGAGGTCTCTTCATAGAACTTTTGGTAAAATTTCATCGTAGTGGGAGATGAAGAAATGCTTTCAAGGAACAAGTTGTACAGCTGCAAGTGATAACACTGGTGCTGAAGCTGGCTGTTCCCTGCTGTACGCTATTCTTAAAAGAGCCTGCACTAAGTGTCCTTCTGATGTGAATTCACCAAAGACAGCATCAGGCAGTGAGGTGTGATGACTGATTTGATTAGAAGGCCAGGAGGGAGACTTAACAAATTAAGACCAAATCAAAGCAGTGAAAGGAATCAAACAAACTTCCATAGCAGGTGTGAAATGAGGTTAAATGGCAAATGGCTCACTATTTAAGGTACCTTTTCCCCATGTGTTCTTCAGTTATTGTACGATTGCTTTCATTGTAAGTCGGTATTATTGGCCTTCCAGTAGCTATTTGAGCAAGTTGGTTTCTATTCAGCCTCCTACAGTATCAGCAGTACCGCCAAATGTGGGCTAATGTAAGGGTTTGATATTACATATGGTGATGGAGGGGCTAGAAGGAACATGGGAGAGGATACTCAGAATTTGGGTGGGTTTGCAGCACTGGCAGAAAGCTCTTTGTGTGTTTGCATGTATGTGTGTGTCATATTTTGGTTGACTTGTAAATAAATTGGAGTGGGAAGCCTTTCTCTGAGATCGTGCCCTCAAATGTGGTTTCCCCCAGTACAGCCTCTGCTCTCTATCCCTTCTTTTCATTCCTGAGCAAACTTTGGATTTCTTTTGCTTCTCTTTTCCAGCTGCTGCAGTATCTCGGAAGAAAAAACGGAGAATGGGAACCTATAGCCTGGTTCCCAAGAAAAAGACCAAAGTGTTAAAACAGAGAACAATGATTGAGATGTTTAAGAGCATAACTCATTCCTCTGCGGGTGCCAAGGTGAGGGGAGCACTGAGCCCACTGGACATACACATCCCTTGTCCTGGCACACCAACCCCATGTATAGGCGCAGGAACGTGCTGGCTTGTTACCGTCAGCACCTTCCATTCTGAGTCTACGTCTTCTCTCTGGTGGCAGCATCTTGCCTTTAGCAGCCTTGCTGCTTTGAAAATGGCTCTTTGAGGGTGGCTGTTCAGATACCAACTCTTAAACATTTTCCAGTGAACGTTCACCTTCTGTCCCACGAGTCCTGTGGAACTGGAGAGATTTCAAGCATACCCCATGTGGTAGCCTTTTTCTTTCAGAGTCCTCAAGGTCACTGTCTAGTGCTGCTGCTTGAGGCTGTACGGCAAAACAAACGTTTACTTTAAAAAGTTCTAACAGGGACTCCCTTCTGGTCAAATTCTGCTTCTGCTGCAACGCCTGCGCTGAAGTTTTGGTCTTCGAATTCGAGGAAAACTGTGCTAGGCTTTCACGGAATGGAGTGAAAATCCCTCTCTCTGATTTAACTTCCCTTTCCATTCCCTAGAAACCTTCTTGCAGCCTTCATATGCCACGGTGGAGCTGCCCTTCCATGTTTGAATTAGACTGCAGGGCTCTGTCTGAAGGCTCCTGCCCAGCAGCCCTCCTCCACTTAGTGCCTGGTACAACCATGAGTCTGGAATGGCTCCTCGTTCCCCAGGTCAACAGGGTTCGGTGACACATGGCAGGCTCTCAGGCTGACTTTGCTGACAGCGTTGAAGAGCTCTGGAGGGACATGTAGCCAGCCCCTGGCAGCTTTAAGGCTCTTAGCACAGCGGCGGTTGGGGGTGGATTCAGCTGCTCTTTCCTATGAATTGACGTTGTCTTTGTGGCTCGTGTGGTGGGACAATTTTCAGAGTGAAAAGGACCTGGGTGATGCCAGCCCTCACGTGAATGGGGAAAGCATAGATGTAGACTCTGAAGAGGAAGACTCTGATGAGTTGGAAGAGGAGGATGATCATGGAGCAGAACAGGCAGCTGTGTTTCCTGCAGATGATAACAGGACCTCTAAAGACAGTGCATCCGATGCAGACAACACCAGAAAGGTATTCACATGCCCTGTACAGGACTTGAAGGAGCGGGATGGGATGTTGCTTGTATGCAAGGGGTAGGGGTGGCATGAGTTGAGGCAATTTCTAGGTTTTCTTAGGGATGGCAGGAAGCACAGCAGTGGAAGTGAGGCTTTTTGATGACCTTTTCCTGCTCCCCGTTGTGCCCCTGAGAATCTCGCCATCTTCCCCCCACCTTCAGCCTTGCTAAATAAGTCTGTGGTCCACTCTACATGCAGAACCCCCACCACATGTAGTTGTAAGAGATGTCTTCCTGGAAGAGATGTCACCTGTAAGAGATGTCTTCCTAATCTTGCTTGTAACGCATTTGTAAAGCGCTAACATGGGCTTAGATCATTTTTTCCCAGATTATGATACATAGCATAGATATGAGGCTGGTTTTGGATGGTCACAGAAGTTAAGATTTGCTCGGAAAACTTTCTTCTGGGTTCAATTTATGCTTTTTTTCCCCTGTACCATCCCTGTGGATGTACAATGATGTGCATTAAGAGTCTTGTAGTTCTTGACCTGGAGAGAAAATTCTGTTAGTGCATGCGCAGGCTGGAGCTGGGCACAGCAGGGTGATGGGGGGATGCCTTGCTTTGAGAGACCCGATCTGACTGACTCTTTCTGTTCTTGGGCAAATGGTGGCTGCAGATTGATGATGTCGAGTCTGAGGAGGAACAGGAGTCTGGAGAGTCTGTGGAGGAGGAGGAAGATGGAGATGAGTCTGACTTGGTAAGCCTGGCTGCTAAATGTGTCTTTCAGCCTTTTGTCCTGTTGATAATAATTTCCCCTTTGCGCTGCTGCCAGAAAGAGAGCGAGCGAGCGGTGTAGTTTCAGGTCTCTTTGACAAAACTCACTCTCTGAAACCACCCACACACAGAGTATTGTTTTCCACAAGGTGCTTAACCCTGATCTGTGATACAATTAATTGCTTTCTGCTGCTAATTAATGGGCTTTTGTTTGTTGTTTTCAGCAAGGTGTTGACTGCTTTTAATCATTTGAATGTTGGTAGAAATATTTAAGGGTGATTAAGTTCTTTAGATGCAGACTTGGAGTGGTAGGAGCCAGCAATGTTTTCTTGACAACCTGAAGCTCAGTGCGCCTTTTTGGACCCGAGGTGGAGTTGTTCACAAATCCAGTGGCACAGCCCACAGCCTGAATTCACATTGATTGGACGTGCAACCTCCCAGTACCAGATGAGCCAGCAGCTCTTATCAGGGAGATGTACAAAGAGCACACAGACAGACAGACACCGCCCCTAGGAGGGTGTCTGTATAGTGCTAGGGCAAGACTTTCGCCAGCTGTTGGTGATTTTTGGATGGCTGGTGAAGAGAACCTGATTTTTATTTAAATTGTTGTTCATTGATTGTTCCCCACCCTCCACTTTACTTTAAAATTTTACTCCCTTTCCGCAGCACCTCAAGTTGAGGAGCCAGCATTTAAAGCACCCCAACTCTTCGGTCACCTCGAAAATTCTTGGCTTCATTTTCTTGATGTTTTGAGGTGAAGGTAGAAATGACTATACCAAGGGATTCATTGAAGCTCATAAGGGTCACGTTCCTTGTGCTCTGACACAACAGGAGCCAGAGAGGACCAAGCAGCAGGGGCTGTGTAGCCTCCCCCATCCGTTGGGTAGCTAAGGCCAGTCTGTAGCGTTGGCTCAAACCCAGGGTTGAGTTTGCAGTCACGACCAAACTCCCAAGTCATATCTCCACATCTTAGACGTGGCTTTTGCTCTGCTCGTATCTGGTGAGTCAGTCTGTTCCCCTAACAGGGACTGGCTCGAACTCAAAACTCTCCCCGACAAGCGGTGTGATGCAATTGGTGTGAGCCACGTGGCGCGGGGCACAACTGGGCCCAGGCTCGGGGACGGTTATCAGGGGCAGCGTAGACACGCCATAGAGCTGCCCCGGAGAGCCACGGCTCAGCCCCACCTTTGCCCGGCTTCGCTCACTGTGATAAGAGGGCATGGTGCAGCATCGGCTTCCTCTCAAGGTAGGCCATGAAGGTAGGGCCTGATCCAGCTGCTGTTAGTGGTAGCAGGAGGATTTCCACAGGCGTTGGTGGGAGATGGATAAGCATCAGGAGCTGGCAGTTTTCAGTTCGAACATGAATTTTATGATTGATGCATTGAAGGCTGCCTTACAGGGATGGGGTGCCCAAGTCCCCGTTCCAGTGTTGACTTTGAAAACCCACCTGACAGCTGTATTTTTTTAAACCAAAACCCAAACCCTGTTTAGATTCATATATGTGTCTGTCTGCTGCATGACTGGTCCGTGCTGATGCGATACTCTGTACCTTGCTCAGGGAGGGGGCTGGTCTGCTGCTGTAGAGTTAATTCCCCTGGGTCCATCCCAACCCTGCAAGGTGGCTCTTTAGGTGCAAGGCAGGTTTTTATTGGCAATTTCTAGCACAACTGTGGAACAGTATGAATATTTTAGTTTGAGAAAAACACCGTTTTTCTGGGGAGAAGCTCAGAGTGTGCGTGTGCCCGCATTGCTGCGTGAGGTGCTCAGCTACTACTGCAATGAGTGTGGTGTAAGAGCCTACGTGGAAGAGAAAGTGAAGCATGCACTATTGAAATGACAGGAAATACACCCACACGTGTGCTTGTGTTTCCTTTTCCGTGCTATAAAGACAACTTAGCACCACTTGATTTCAAACCCCCAGTCCTTAAGGCCTTTTTGCACAACTCAAGCTGTGAGAAGGCTCTCTCGCATGGGCGCGAAGGACTGCTGGGACGCTGATACCAACATGCCTTACATGCACGTGGCCTCTCTGGTTATTCAGAGCTCGGAGTCCAGCATCAAGAAGAAGCTGCTGAAGAGGAAAGGAAAGACGGACAGTCCATGGCTGAAACCCACCCGCAAGAGGAGACGGAGGAATAAAAAGAAACAAGCCAGTGTGCTAGGTAACTAATTGTGTTTCGTTCCTTAACTACACAGAAATTAATTTTCAGGTGGAGGGGTGAGGGCCTGAGGCCCATGGGGCAGTGGCCGTCTGCAGAGCTCACTCTTCCTTTACAAGGATGATAAACCAGGGTGTGAACTTGTGTCTCACTGGCAGTAACTGGTGGTGTGCACACAATGAGCAGGGTAAATATGAGGTGGTTTTATGCCTGACATGCTGGAGGAACATCTTTGTATTCATGAACTGCCTTTATTTTAGAATGTCCACGGAAGACCTCATGGACTCATGTCCATGTGGAGTGTGGTTAGATGCAGAAGGGAAAGGAAGAACCACCCCAGGGGGATGCTCAGTTGCTTTTGTCCAGATGTTTGTCCAGCTGAATGGAATGTGCAGGTTGTCTTTGCTTATACTGAATGCACCACAGTGTTTATAATGAGTTACTTCTGGGCCATCTCATGGTGGGGATGTCATTCAGGTGGTCGTTCTTGTTTGACCAAAGTTACCCAGCACTCCAAAGGTTTCATTGGTCTTTGTCTTCTGAAAGCTGTGGGGTGGGGAGAGCCCGGAGTACAGGCTGGGTGTGATGCTTCTTCAGGAAAGGTAACAACATGGGTAAAAAAAGTGGATAGTCTCTGAAGTGAAGCTGTGCCTTCAGCTTTGTTAATAAGGTTTCACACATCCGCTGTCATCAGAGAGTTTATTCATCTGTGTTTGCTAATACTTTGCAAACAGGTCATTTTTTTTTTTAATCAGCAGATTTGTGGCTGCTTCCGAGCTAAATGAGCGTCTTTCAGCCTCTGGTCTGTGCCTGGGGTTTGTCAGTCATCTGGCTTGCTCCTCTTCCTCCCAGGGCGGCCCCTTTCTCAAGAAGAAGGGAGGGCCATTGATCCCTTTCAGAGCAAATAGCTAATTCTTAATTTCCGATGCAGTCCTGTTTTCCACGCCTTCAATAATGGTGGTAGCCAGTCCTTCGGACTAATGCAAGTCTCTTGGCCAAGCCCGAGTGGGAGAAGCAAACCAGGAGAGAAAGCGAAGCCAAGGGAGTGCGAAGAGATTGACAATTCCCACGAAGGCTCCGAGGGATCCCCCATGCAGTCTCTTCCCAGCAAGGGTTCCCCCATGCAGTCTCTTCCCAACATCAGCTTTGTTAGAGCCAGAACTTGGCTTTTATGTTTTCCTGCTCCCATTAAGCTGGATGTCCCCTGTCCTGTCCTCTTCATGACAGCCATGGTGAGCCATCTCTCTCTGCCTGGCTGGAGTGTAACCGAAGCCCTTTGCAACAGGTCGGAGACAGGAGGATGTGCCGAGCCCTGGATTCATCCCTTCCTTGTGCCATTTAAGCCTCTGCTGCCCATGCAGTACGGCAGCAGGCAGATGTGCCTTTCAGAGGCAGAACTTGCTCTTTCTTTTTTTTTTNGTCTGATGAGACAGGGGAGGAAATAAGAGATCAATCGTGCCATATATGCCCAGATGTTGCATTTTCCCAATTCTGTGTGCATCTGTAGTCATGGCCTCTGAGGAGCCTGCATACAGCCTGCTGGCTTATTTATGGCCCTTACACCCCCACGTCCTTGCACGCAATTTATTTTATTATTATAATTTTTTTTAGCTGTGTGAATACGCGGGTGTTTCCATCTAGGTGCCGAAGCCTATAAACCATCGTTGGGCGGCCGAGAGGGCCCCGGCCAGGAGAACAGCATGGAGTACATGGAGGTGTCCCTGGATTCCCTGGATCTGCGGGTGAAGGGGCTCCTCTCCCCGCCGGCGGGAGGTGAGCGGGGGTGGCCGGGACGAGCCTGGACGGGGACCGGGATCGGGACCGGGCCGGGGCTTTGTTCGCCGGCAGCAGGCGGGGCGGCGGCGGGGGCCAGGCTGCCCCCTGGCGGCGGCGGTGACCGCCCGGCCGCGCAGCGCCGGGACCGCCGGGGACCGGGCTGGGGACGGGGATGGACGGGTTTGGGGACAGGGATGGGCATAGGAACGGGGATGGGATGGGGACAGGGTCCCTAGCTCAGGTGGAGCAGGGTGGCTCGGGAAGAGGCCCAGCAAGGGGTCCCAGCCCTCCTGTCCTGCTCAGCAGCTCCCCTCCATTCCCTGAAGGATGCTAATTTAGTCTCTCCCCAGTGCCTCCCCTCAAGAGCCTCTTGTCCCTCCTCTTCCCGGGGCTGAACAAGCCACGGTTCCTGGGTGCTCGCCCCTGGCCATTGTTCCCAGTGCTGAACTTGCCTCTGATCCAGCTGCTCCTGGCTGACCTGGATCCATCAGTCTGTCCCCCATCGCTCTTTCCCTTTCAAAAATTATCTGGCTTTTTGATAGAGGCACATCAAAGAGCAGGTGGGAGTGTTCACCACCAAGGGAGGGTCAGGATGGGTGAGGGATGCTTTCACGGGAGCCTCTGGATGTCAAAAAGATTATGAAAGCGACACCTGGGAGGGTGAGGAATGAGCTTTGTGATGTGCAGTCCTCGAAAAAGCTCTTAAACCCTTAATATCTTGACAGGATTTTACATGAGAACTGCAAGGACTTTCCCTCTGCTTGTATGGCTTGGAATATCCCATCCTTTCTCTAGGCTGGGTCTTGCAACTTGTTGGCTAAAGGAAACTCTTGCAAAATGAAAGGGGCTTGTGCTCAGCTGGTGGGGTTACAGCCATGGGCAGGGTGCTGCGGGGGGAGTGCTGCCATTGCCAGGGCAGCTAAAAGGGAGTCTCCCTCAGGAATGAAGTTCATCTTTGAAAATTTGCAGCAAAATACCTCTCAATTCAAAAGTTTAAAAAATAGTAGCAGGCTTCCTTCTCCCTGGGACTCAGTCCCCCAGCAGGCTTGGGTAGGGAGAGTTTGGGATGCTTCAGGGTTAACCAGTCCAAAGGCAGATGTTTGAGGGCTTGCTGCTGTAGTGAAACCATTGCAAAGAAACATGACAACTCCGTAGGGTTAGAACAGGAGTGTAGGACTAAAAGCAACCCCTTTATCATTAGGCCAGTGTTTTGCAATGATGGGTGACCTAGTGATTGAGTTGAATCCAGAGGAGCCACATGAACATTCATGCTGTGCCCCCCCCATACCTGGCGGTGAGCCCCCTCAATAGCCATTATCCACCTCTAAATGGTTTTGAAAATGTTCAAAATTTGAAAGACATGAGAAGACAAGAATGTCTGAGCATCTTGCTCCTTTCTTTTCCCTGGTTTGTCGTCTTTCCAAAATAAATAATTCTTGGTTGACTGAGACCAAATAGTGCCAGGAATTTTGTTTTCCCATCTGTATAATAAGCCTCTGCAAAGAGAAGTTTGTGCCTTCCTGATCTTCTCTATTTATCACTCCACTAACTATTCAAATTTCCAACTCTGAGGGGTTTCCTATGAATTTCCTGGTGCCAGACCACAGTATTTTGGGGCAGGTGGGGAGGAGAAACAGGCTGATAAAAGTCTGTGCCTCATTGTTGCTTTTCCTTAGGTTTCCCGAGCTTTTCTCAGAGTATACTGTTCTTAACTGATTATTCTTGATTTCAGCACAGTCATCTGTAGTGTGGCTGGACTTGGAACAGTACAGGATGCTTTTGCAAACTCCAGCTGATGTAACAAACGGGTATTTTTACAGGGTTGAGATAATGCCTTGAAAGTTTTTCAGGACATGGAACAGGAGGATGCCAGAGGATGGGTGGTGTCGATGGACTGATCCTTTCTCCTGGAAGAGAATTTCAGAGTTGACTTACTGGTCTTCTGTACTCCAGGTCTTTCCAATGGTCCTGAAGCAATGGAAGTAGATGGTCTTCAGGAAGTTCCCCTCTGTAGCTGTCGAATGGAAACCCCCAAAAGCAGAGAGATCACCACACTAGCCAACAACCAGTGCATGGCCACGGAGAGTGTGGATAATGAGGTAGGAGCCTGTCTTTCAGCTTCTCACAGACTTTTCTGCCCAGGACAGAGACATAAAGAATAAAAAGCTGTGCCGGGAACATGTTGTGGGGTCACGCAGGGTCTCTGCAGCCAGCTAGACTGGGAACCCACTGGTGTGTGGGAATGGCAGGGCAAACATCTCGCTCGCTAAGCTGAGGGCTCCAGCGCTCTGCGTGTATTGCACAGTCGGGTTGAAACCACTGGGAAGGGAGGAGACGGTGCAGTCTGCAGTTGGAGAGGCGCTGGGTGGGTCTCTCCTGCTTGTCCTGACCTGTGCCGCTGGATCAACTTGGTGTAACAGACAAACTTCAGGCCAAGTGGGCTAAAATACATTAGCATGCATCAAAGTGAGAAAATCCAATCAGAGGAAGCTTGGAGCTGGTTTCCCTTGACTACGAAGGAGCTGATGCAAACCTTTCTGTAGCCAGCTCTTGAGTTTTGGGAACTTGGCGTGCCCTCCACTGGCTCAGCCTGCCCCAGCCTTCCTCTTTCCTCCTCCCCCAGGAGGATTCTGTTACAAAGCTTCTTATGTCCTGGCAACCCTGCGCAGCCTCCAGGACTGACTGGCTGAAAACGATTGTACTCGATGCCTTCCAGTCGATCACAGCTGGGCTACTTGGGTTCTACTGGTTCCAGAAGTGTGGAAATAAATGGCAGAAATGACCCCCTCCCAGAGCCTGGAAAGTGAGACTGCAGGACAGGAACGCACTCGGTAGATCCTCCTTTTACTGGGAGGCGTTGGGTTTCTTCTAAGCTTCAGCTGAGCTGCAGTCACACTGCAGTGCTCTGATACTTGCTGGTGGTAGGACGAGGAGTGAGAATATCCCTGGTTCTTCTGTAGGATCTCAGGAGAAAGGTGAATGGAGGGAGAAAGGGATAATCAGGTTTGCAGCCCAGCTTTGCTTCTGTTAGTACGTGCTGGTACCTATGGAGAAGTGAATTTCCAAAGCATGGCAAAATTGATTCATTAAAGAGAGAATGGCCTGGAGACTTATAGGAGAGAGGGGGACCCCAGGGTTTCTAAATAAACAGAAGGTATATGAAAGAGTTCCTTCTCGTGTATGTGCTGGTTTGACAGTTCTGTCCCTGGATAAATCAGAGAGATGAATAGCAAAGGCCATGCTTTATCTTAGATTCTTTTTCATAATGGGATAAGTGACTCATAGATGTTAATAAGAATATTATACGTGTGAATAGTGGGTTCTCCAGACTGTCGTGTCCTTGGAGAATGTTATAAATAGTTATGAGCACCCCGCTGCACTCTCTGATGGTTGGAAAATAGCGATTAATCATTTCGTACTTTTTTAGAGTTTCTAGCAAATAACATAGTGTGACATAATAATGCAGGGACTTTCTCACACGGACAGTGCAGCTTTTCATGTGTTAATCAGATTTCCTTGGCTCATAAGTAAAAAAAGAAAAAATCAATGGAAGGGTCCTCTCCTGCCACCCCCTGCAGCCCTTGGGGTCTGTGTGTTAACGGTGACCAGCCTAGCCAGGGTGTCACAACCGCAGGTAGACTTTGCAGATGGAATTAGGGTAAGTTGCATCAGAGATGCTAGGGGTGAGTGGTGAGCCTAGGTTCAAATCCATTCTCTTTTTCTGTAGGGGTCTTGATTCTGCAGGAGAAGTGGAGTTTAAAAAAAATTAGAGTGAAAGTCTAGTTTTGTTGAGGAAAAAAGCAGCAAGTCAAACCTCAGCTAGACCAGAGGGACAGGCTGTTGGTGATGAGCAGTCACCGTGTTCCCAACTGACTCCCCTGCTCGTGGTGGCAGCGCACAGTAAACTGCACAGATTTTGGTAGGGATGTTTCCTCCTAGCAGCCTTTCACGTTTGTATTTCTCGTTTATAAATGTCCTTTGCCAAGCATCTGGGGAAAGCAAGGTTATTATCCAGAGGAACTTGCAGAACCCAAACAGTGTCGCATCACGGTGGCAGGTGGCAATGGCGATGTGAAAATGTCGTAGATGTTTGAACGGGGGCAGCAGAAGGAAGCGCTGATCCTTCTGACGCAGCAGAGCGAGTAACGCCGATTGGGAAAAGTGAACCCCAATTATGGAGCCTGCTGTCAATAACAACAAGGTGGTGCATGAGAAGACAGCTTTTTAAGCCCAGAGCTGTACATTGGTGAAATCCTTCGGAAAACACGCTCAAAATGTGACTTTAGCTGAGCTCTCGTGAAAGCCTGGCTATTCATCCCTGTGGTCTGGGCAGGGGCCAGTGCTGGAACCAGTACAGACGATAACTTCGCTGGCAATGAAGAGCGATTATTTTTCCCTTTGTCTTCCTGTGACTTATACTTTTTTGAACGCTAACAAGATTTAGTGCGTACAGTCTTGTTCTCTCGGTCACCGACACCCGCTCTTCCTGGCAAAAGGAGAGTGTATGTTGTGTGAGTCAGGCCCGTGGGACTGCCCCTTCTGCCGCTGCTTGGCTGTTGCATATTTCCAGTTACCTTTTTTTTTTTTTTTNGGAACAAACAACCCAGAGTCCACATGCATGTTAGTTAGTAAATGATGCATTTCTTCCTGTGAGAGCAGCTTTCACAGCTTCCTGCTGCACTGCTAATGCTATCTGGCACACATCGGAATTACTGTGAAAAAGCCAGGGCTCATCAAGGCAGTGTGCAAAAATCTTCCTCCGCACAAGCACAGAGAGTGTTTTGGTCTCCAGTAATTTCATTTCCTTTAATTTCTCCTGTTCCAGCTGGGCCGATGCACAAACAGTGTGGTTAAGTATGAACTGATGCGCCCGTCTAACAAAGTCCAGCTTTTGGTGCTGTGTGAGGACCATAGAGGGAGGATGGTGAAACACCAGTGTTGCCCTGGCTGTGGATACTTTTGCACTGCAGTAAGTCCGTGCTCTCAATCTAGGGAAGGGGGTACCTGTCGCAGTAGCTGGAAGAGCTGAAGGTGGAGATGGTACCTAAAGGGGTTTACTGACTTCCCGGCATCAGCTCCACCTCGTTCCACAGCACGTCAGGTGGTGTTTTCAACAGAAATGTGTGTGAGGGTAGCTACAATCGTCACCTTTATCTTCCTGGAGACCCCAAGGGGTGTTACTGAAGGGTTTTCACTGGGATTTCACACAGTGGAAATCTCGCCTTAGGAATTTCTTTGGAACAAGGGGTTTTTTCATATTTCTGTACAGATCGATCACATCAAAAATTGTATTAGCTTGGTTTGTAAATGAATCTGTGTACACAAGAATGGTTCTGTCCCCCCGCCTGCTCATGAGGGCTTAGATGAGCAACCTGAGTGATGGCGCTGGAACAAGGCAGTGTTTGAGATCTCCTGCTGCTTCTGCCACCGAGGCTTTTAATAGCATTGGTCCAGTCCTTTAAGTCATCAGCGTCCTTCCTTTAAGTCATCTGCGTCCTAGTTTCCCTGTTGGTAAAGCTGAAACACACCAGTTGAGGGCCCCACAGGGTGATGGGGAGGCTTAATTGTCTGGTGCTAGTGTTCTTCACGATGACTCAATGAAGGATGCTACGGTAGTCTCAAGCATTATTGTAATAAACGGAGCCATCCTGGGTTTTCATGCTGAGTCAAAGATCATTTAAAAGATGAAATCCTCACAACCCTTAAACGCATTTTGCAAAGCTGAAATAGAGTTAATTAGATTGTTTGGGAGGACCGTGAATTCAGGAGAAGAATGGGTTTTAACTGGCCTTTCCTTACATGCTCGTACATCTCGGGATGTGGGACGTGTCATAGTTGATACAGGTGAACCTGGGAGTGTTTGTGCTATCAGTCACTAATAACACAGAGCACAGTAGGGCTTCGGGTAGCACTAGTATCGCAGGGCAGTGAATTCTGGGGTACCTTCAGTTCAGTTCGGAGGACTTTGCTGGAAAGGGAAAATAATTTTAAGAAAAGTTGCCCAAATCTGTTGAGTGAGCAGTCAGCCACATGATTGGGGTTAAACAGCATAAGGGGCTGGTCCAAGCAGAGAATTCTAATGCTTTAGGTTACATTGGGGTTAACAGCTGATTTAATTAGGGCCTCGAATGGTTTGCGCGCAGCTTTGTTAGGTAGCTTTAATGCTGGCTTAGCACAACAGGTCTGAAGTTTTCTTTTCCAGTTTTGGGGGCGTCCTTACAGTACACTGGCACTTCTAGAAACATAAGCAAGAACTTCGAGCGTTAGAGGAAAGAGCTGGAAATTGGGACTTCTTGGTTCTGTTTCCCAAGCGCAATTAAAAAACTTGCTTTGCAGTCCTTAACCAAGTGAGTTTTTTCCCCTTTACCTTGGTTTTGTTCTCTTCTAAAGAAGTGGCAGTGCTTGCTTACTGTATTGGAAGCGCCAGGGACAAGAGTGGTGACGAATGAAGTATTTAAGAGATCTGCGGATGAAGCATGTAGAAGGGGTAAGGCACGTAGTGACCAAGGTGTGAATTTCTTCTCTGTGGTTTTTTTAGGGCACTTTCATGGAGTGTCAGCCGGAGAGCAGCATCTCCCACCGTTTCCACAAGAACTGTGCCTCCCAGGTCAACGACATGAGCTACTGCCCACACTGCGGGGAAGAGGCCTCCAAGGCAAAGGAGGTGACAATAGCAAAAGCAGACACAACCTCGACGGTGTCGCTGACCTACGAACAGCAGAAACCAGCGGCTGTGGAGGGGAGGGCCGACACCACGACGGGGAGGTGAGCTTGGGAGCACATGGTGATCTCAAACCTCATGCCAGACTGTGCTTTGCATTTGAACGCTTGTGCTCCTCCCGATGGAGCAAGGTGTTCTCTGGTCCTGCTCTGACAAGCCAAACTCAGCTGCAGGAACCTGCAAGTGTGTTTTGTGTTGCTCACTGTGTCAGGGGAGAACGTGAGGACCACAGGGTAAGCTGGAGCAGAAGCTATGAAGGTAGGAAGGGTTCAGGAGTTAAAGCCATTCCTTCCTCTTATTGTTAGGAATGGAATTAGTGGAATGAGTTGGTGTTGACAGGTCTGCTAAGGGACGGGGAAATTCATGTGGTACCTAGCTGTAGCACCTGGGAACAAGTATAAAGAGAGGATGAAAAAGCAGAGGAGATCACAAATCAAGCCATCCCTGCATTGAACAGTGCTCCAACTTACCATCTGATCTTCTTCTGGTGGCATTTATGACTTGCCCCATGTTCTGGGTTTCGTGTAGCACAAAGTACGTTGAAATGTAATCATAGGGCAATGCAACTCCTTTTTGGGGCAAGTTGTTCTCGAAAAGGCTGTAAAATACATTGGTTTGTGTTTCGATTTCACTTACATGTATCTGTATTCAAAATCCATTTCTTTTCCTTCTTTGGTGTAGGATACACACCGTTGTGTACTTTTAATGACTTTGCTTTGGCTGTGTCTCATTTTTTCTCTTCAGTGGCACTGGGACGCGGTTGTCAGAGGAAGACAAGCCAGAAAGTTCAGCTGCTGAGGGGTTTGACATGGCTGGGTCTTCAGTTTTTCCAAAGCCTACTACTAGCCTGGCCCAGGGACCAGTTAAAGAAACTCTGGAAAGTGCCCTGATTGCCCTGGACTCTGAAAAGTAAGAAGACGACTGCTGGGTCTCTCCAGTTCCCAGGAAAGATGCTTAACCTAGAGAAAACTGAGATATAGCTTCTCTGGATTTTGGCCTCACTCAGACCTTGTTCTGTTGAATTCAGTTATTTTTCACCCACAACAGATTACAGATTCAAGAAAACAGTTACTGCTCTGAATGTCTTACTGATTTATCTGGAGGGTTTAGTTTTTCACTGGCCCTCCAACAGCACCTGTAACTACTAGGAGTTCCCATTTACTGTAGCAAGACCTAGAATTTGTTGATGGGTGGCACCGAATAGATATGACCCTCACTAGAGCTAGGCTGGCTGGGGTTGTAGCTGGACATTTGAAGATCTCCTTCTGGAGAGTTGTTGTTCCTGTGTTTTGCTGGCACTCTTGAGCTGTACCGTAGGAACAGACTTTCTCAAGCACATGGGGTAGCGGTGGGGTGGGGTGAAATGCTGGGGGTGTTTCTCAGTGAGTATTAATTACGCCTCTTTTCCCCACTCCTGCAGACCCAAGAAGTTACGATTCCATCCAAAGCAGTTGTACTTCTCTGCGAGGCAAGGAGAGCTGCAAAAAGTCCTGCTTATGTTGGGTAGGTGGCTCCTTCCCAGGACATTGCGTGTCTGGCAGTACTCCCGGCTCCTGCCAGGCAGCTGCTAGAGTCCAGTTCCCAGCATGGCAGCACGTCATATTCCCCACTGCCCCCTGTGAGCCGTGTTGGAGGAGAAAGCCACTTTTGCAAGTGATGTGTCATTGGAAATGGCTTCATCTTTCTGTGAAATGTGGACCTGCTCCCAACTTGTTCTGCGTTTGGGCACAGTTTTATCTAGAGAAGCTGTTTCTGTCCCTGAATGACCTACATGTGATTTTTCCAGTCCAACCGAACTTTTCCTCCCCGTGCAATGGGATAGTTGGGTATTGGCATCCAGTCAAGAGGTAAAAAGATGGGAGTCAGCTTATGCTGAGACCCATCAGCAAGAAAGCAGAAGGGAGGAGCCCGTCAGTACACAGGGTTTCTTTGGGGGGTACATAGTTGTCGGTCACCAGGTGACTTTGAGCTGCTGAGCTTGTTTTTACCAACAGATACTCCCAAATAATATCCCTGTTTGAAGGACACAATGTTTCCTTGGGATCATTTCCTTTCCACTCCAGTACTTTGCAGTACATTTTTGGACGCTTGCTGTTCTTTTCATTTATCAGATTCTTCTTTTTTCTTCTAGCAAGTGTTAGCTTCATTGTTCGTGTCTTCAATAGCACAAAAATGTTATTCATTGATATTTAACTACGGCCTCATCATATGCAACATGTTATCATGCCCAGACATCTTTGTCTGGCCGTCATCGTCATCTGTCAGTCTTTGCACAGCTGTGAGAGTCTCTGGCCAGATCCCGAGTTCGTGTTAGTTGGAGACGCTCCATCCATTTTGTAGCCCCGTGTTTGCAGTGATGCAACGGGGATCACTAAGTTAACAGTGGTGAGACAAAAAGGCCAGGTAGTAGTGAGACACTGTTGTTTCCAATTTCTCTGTTGCTTTAAAGAAAGCAGCAATTTTTTTTCCTTTTTATCCTTGTGTAGTGTTGGTTGGTTTTGTGGCATTGAGACGTGAGGAATTCTGAATCTGAGGGAGATGGCCTATGTAAGAATTGTAATGCCTTAAAGGTATTAAATTCCATGGTATTCCTGAAGCTCTTGGTTTGAGGGCTGTTAGATATCCAGCGTCCATGGGACTACCCTAAAAATGTGTAGTGAGTCATGGGAAGGGCTGAGGATTGACTGGGAGCCCGTCCCTTAAAAGCCTTTAGCTGAGACCTGGTTCTCGTGTTACACTTTTCTCTAATCTCTGAATCGTGGTTGAAAGCATCTCTGCTCTGTTTTTCAGTGGATGGAATTGACCCTAATTTTAAAATGGAGCATCAGAGTAAGAGAACCCCTCTCCATGCTGCCGCTGAGTCTGGCCACGTGGACATCTGCCATATGCTGATTCAGGTCTGTCTCTGCTTACGTTCTTCTGCTCAAGTAATTTTCTGGGGTTTTTGGTCTCCTGCCCCACATGGCTAATGCACACTCAGAAATCAGCGCTGAAATGTCCCTCCTATAAAACCCTTCTCAGGGTTTGCTGAGGGTGGAGTGGTGGAGAGTAGCGTGAGGGCTTGGAGAACATGACTGAAGCTGTCTTTCTAGGCTGTTCTCCAAGCAAGGTTCACTGCCTGGGCAGCGAGCACATGAAGCTTTGGTGTGGGCACTGTGGAACATGTGGCAACCTATTTACTTAAACGCAGCCAGCAGAGCAGCGTGGTGCCAGATGTGCCAGCGCAGGTGACCGTGGGCAGGCTGCGGGTGACCTGCAAGCTGCTGCCAAGTTGCTCTTTGTCATGAAGGCAGGTAGGCTCTGGAGCCCACAAACTAGCAGGCTCTTGTCTTTCCTTCTGTCAAAACCTGAGTAACTCCAGCACCGTTTTCCTCTATGATGTAAATGTGCCACATGTGAAGAGGAGAGGAGGAGAGGCTGAGAGAGTTGGGGGGGTTCGGCCTGGAGAAGAGAAGCCTCTGGGGAGACTTTAGAGCAGCCTTCCAGTCCCTGAAGGGGGCCTAGAAGAAAGCTGGGGAGGGTCTGTTTGCAGGGCATGGAGCGATAGGACGAGGGGCAATGGTTTAAACTAGAGCAGGGCAGGTTGAGATGAGCCATGAGGAAGGAGTTCTTTACACTGAGGGTGGGGAGACCCTGGCCCAGGTTGCCCAGAGAGGGGGTGGAGGCCCCATCCCTGGAGACATTCAAGGCCAGGCTGGATGAGGCTCTGAGCAACCTGCTCTAGTTGAAGATGTCCCTGCTGACTGCAGGGGGGGTTGGACTAGATGGCCTTGAGAGGTCCCTTCCAACCCAACACATTCTATGAGTCTATGATTCTATGAAAGATGCAAGCTTGGCTTAGTGTCTGAGATTTGAATTCTAATTGAGGGAAGATGGCCAAAAGCATAGGGGTGCTTTCGTTGTACCTGCATCGAAATGATGTGAAGAAAAAAGACGGATTAAAAAAGTTAATAGTTTTTTCTTTTTTTGCGCTGGCATACATTGCCTGGAGTGACTGGAAGTATGTTTTGTTTACCCTGTGTGTCTGGGAAACCTTAAAGGGCTTTTGAGAAAGCAGCAATGCCGTCCATGTCTTTGCAAATGAGCATGCTGGGACGTTGTGTTTCAGCATCTGGAGTCAGACGCTTTCAAAGTTCTGGTTGAAGATGCAGCCACGGGCCTGCCCTGCTGCTCTCGCTCACTTCAGTTACTGCATGTGAAGCCTTGTATGAGTAAAAGGAGCAAAATTTGCGAGATATTACAAATAATGTGAAATGAGTATCAGTAGGCTTGGTTTGTTTCCCAAATCCTTCATCATCTCATCTCTTCCCTGATGTCTGGCTACTGCAGTAGCACAGTATTTGGCTGGGAACGTCCCCAGCTTGTTAAACTTCAAATGCCTCTTCTCTGGTCTGGTTTAAATAGCTGTAGCTGTTTAAAAGTAATCCAAATAAATACATTCAGTGGTGGGCACCTGGAAGCAATGGGGCCAACTCCTTGTGCCAGGTGAACCTGAGTCAGCGTGTCGTGCTATTAACAGGTCTGAGCTTCACGTGCGTACGTGCGTGTGGGGCCTGCCAAGAATTGTGCTGTCTCTGAGATTTTGGTTTAAAATTGGGTGGGTTACTGAGCTAAGCCAAAGAGCTAAAGCAGGCAAGATACACGGCACAGGAGCGTTTTGGAAAAAGGGTATGGTTTTGGTCGAAGGCATTCCATGTTGAACTGAACCCATGCTCAGAGACCTGTGTAGAAGTGTTACCGTTGACTTCAACAGGAATAGTTAGCCAATCTCCAGAGTTTTTTTTTTTTTACAGCTCCTACCTCTGTTGTAATCAGCAAGTTATTCCTGCTGCTGGTGACATTGGGAAGAGCTGGTTGTTTTGTTCATTGCGTCCATAGAAATGATAGACCTAGAACAAAGCTGCTGGGAAAAGGAGGAGGCTGATTTTTCTGATTTATTACGCAAACAGTATCCAGAAAGTAGCAGTTCAAAATGCCTTAATAACAAGAGTTATTTAATACCGGCTGTTGGCTTCCTTATGCCCCAGTTACTGGCTGCAGAAGGCAGGAGAGAGGGCAGGCAGTGCGCGCTGCTTTCCAAAACAGGTGAAGTTGGACCACCTTCAAAACTCGCTGCTAAATCTCTACTACCACATCCTTCCTCTGCTAACCAGTGATGGTTGTAATTGTCCTTGTGTTTCCTTGGCCTCTTAACAGGCTGGTGCTAATATAGACACCTGCTCTGAAGACCAGAGGACCCCACTGATGGAAGCAGCAGAAAACAACCATCTGGAAACTGTGAAATACCTTATCAAGGCTGGAGCACTAGTAGATCCTAAGGTAGAAGTTTGTTCCTTATCTTTTTTTCTCCCGAAGAAGCCTCTGTCCACCATTTCATCCTTGATACATACTAAGCCCTGGGTGGAAGTGAGCAGGCAGAGGGGAAACGGACTCGCTTGTCTTGGGCGTGAGGGCTTGGCAAGGCTGTGGTTGTTGGTGGTGTCATTGTAATGATGCAGTGTCCTGGCTGTGAGCAGCGCGGCGCAGGTGCTGCCACTTGCTACGTTAGTTTGTGGCACCAAATGTAGGGGGTATTTGATTTCATATGGGACCACAAAGTATTAGTGTCACAAATCCATTGGAGTGTATTAGGGGTTTGATTCCAGAGTTTACTTCTCTATAGACTCTAATGATGAGCTTTTGGGGTGACATTTTAAAATGGGCTGACGCTTGCCAAGCCAGCAAAAATGACAGAGGAGGCTTTGCTTTCCAAAGGCCTGATGTGCGGTTTCTTGCAATCACGCCACAGTGGCAAAATTGGACCCTGTCTTTAAACCCTACCCTTTAATTTAAACAAATACAATAAAATGCAGCTGTCTGTTTGCCTTTAGCGTCCTCTGGTTGCTTTGCAATCTTGGAAAATACACAGATCGTTTATTAGTCCCATAAATCGGATGCTATTTGGAGCACAGGAACCCTCCCCACGTGAACTTCTTATTGTGGTAACCTGCTGCTGTTGGTGCGCTCCTCTGCTATTGCTGGGGAGGACGGCGGGGCCAGGATGCTCTTTTTGTGAAGGAGCTGGCAGGGCCAGGACGATTGCACAAAGATACCAAGTGCTGCCCACCCCGAGCCTTAAACGCATCCTTGGGAGCCTGGTTCTGAGCCGGGAAGGGGGAAAGGGCAGGACAGGATGTGTGGGTTCATGCTGGCCGCTGCCCTGAGCATCTTGAGTAATCCAGACATCTCTCACCTGACTTATTCGTGTGGAAGATGAGAGGGGTGTTTTTTTCGCTTCTAAAGGTAAAGGGAAGGAAAAAAAATCCTGAGCTTGCAAAAGCAAATTAGAAGCCTGAGATCACGTCTGAAGTCTAGACTAGTTTATTATGTTAATTAGTTTCTTGCACTAAATTAGTCATCTTTTTGAAAGCAGCATCATTGCAGTTTGAAATCAACTCCAGCCATTTTGATGAGAAATGGGGACGTTAACTGCTGCGGGTGTGTGCCGAGCCGGCCCGGCCCGGCCAGACTGCGGCTGCAGGGGATGCTGAGGACAGTGCGGGACGGTGCTGGGGGGCGCTTCTCAGAGCCAGTGCAAAGCTGTCCTTTAATAGGACGTAAAAGCCCCACTGTTAATAGGACGTAAAAGCCCCACTCAAAACTTGCAGAAACTTTATGTTAAATTATAATAGTGCCCTCCATAGGGTTGAGAAGCTGCACTTGGCTCATGCTAATCTAAGGGGAAAGCTATGTTAGGCACTTAAGGGGTGCAGAAACCCCTTCTTTACCCCACGAAGCCCACACAGTGTAATCCCTGACCTGAAACGTCCCATCCTTGCTCGGGAGGGTTGCTCCCTAACCCCTTGCTGTGCTTTATGCTTGGCTCCATCCCAAAGCTCTTTCCTCCAGTGTTGCTTCCAGGGGCTTAGCAGGAAGGAGTCGCTTTGGTTTTTCAGTCTTTCATTTCCTCCTCCTTATTTCCTGGTCTCTGGGCCTTGCTATGTGCTAAGCTCTTGGGATATAAACGCTTGATAAAAATCAGGCTCCAGCCGCTGAGATCTTTAGTGTTAGTGTGGGAGTGTCTCCATCATGACTCACAGCTTGTCCATCTCTACCAGACCCTCTGTTCTCAGCTCCCAAAGGCATTTTTCTTTTCAACCTTTGCATTTGTTCTTTATCTTCTATCTTGGCAGACAGCTGCGGGCACGGCTGGGGACTCAGCCTCTCGGGAGGCTCCTGGCCCCTGTGGAGGACATGCCTTGCCCCTCTGCCAGGTGCTGGGATAAGGCCTTGTGCTAATAAAACACATCAAAAACCCTGTATAAACGGAGCATTTCAGGTTGAGACAAGACTACTTTTCTGATTTAAAGTACAAACTCTGCCTCTCTAAGGGATTTCTGCCTCCTCTTGGCTCTGCAGCACATGGAGAAGAATTGGAGAGGGTCTGTTGGGAAACGGCAGCATCAGTCTGCCAGAGTTTGGGGCTGGTACCTTCCCTAGGCTTTGCAAAGGCGTCTTTTCCCATATTCTTTGTACTCTCAGCCTCCTGCTCTGCACCGGTTGCACCTCTGAGCGTTGTGGGAAGCTCCTTCTGCTCTGTAACGGTGCTGGTTGCTGCTGTGCTCTCCCCTCCTGGCAGCAGGCTGAGGGCTTTTGGAGTCCTCCATCTGTGAACTTCTCTGTTGTTCCTAAGTGTCACTGGTGTCATGCAGACATGGGAGATGGTGGGAAGGGATGTCCCCTGAGTGCTTCTGTTGTGGTTGTGTCCAGGACGCGGAGGGCTCCACATGTCTGCACTTGGCTGCCAAGAAGGGGCACTACGACGTCGTTCAGTACCTCCTCTCCAACGGGAAGATGGATGTCAACTGCCAGGTGAGGCTTTTCTGCGAGGGGCAGAAGCTGCTTTTCTCAGGTCAGGGAGCCAGGTCTCACCAGCATGTCTGTGCAGTGCTTACTCAAACACAGTCCTGCTGCTGGGGGGCACTTGAAAAATATTATAGGGTGACAGTGCCATGGGCATCCCGGTCTGCCAGAGAAGGCAGTCCCCTCTGCTGACCTCATGGAAGCCTTCTTGCATTCTCTCTGGGTTTGCAGTTTCTCCTTGAGCCTGAATTTGCTGGTGGAGCATGTTGCTCAAGGGTGTCCCTGTGCTCCTCCTAGCAGGGGGGTGGTGGGATCATGGGCATGCCGTGGGATGGGTCAAACCTGGCACTTGCCATCACCAAACTTATCCATTCCCTTGGGTGAGGCAGCGCTGGACTGGGGTTCGTTCTGGGGGAAGGCCAGCTCCCTCAAGCTGCTCAGGGCGCTTTGTAAGAGCTTTTACACAAGCTGAATGTTTGTTGTGCCTTTTGGACAGTCAGCTGTATTTGAACACCCTGGAGATCCATTGCCAGTGTGCTGAGCTGCAAATAAACTCCAGCCTGCTGAGGCATCTTGGATGGAATCACCCTGGGGCTGCAGGACCCTGGGGGACCTCTCCCTGCAGCAGCGTAGGGCAAAGGAGAGCGATGAGACAGACGTGGGGAGGGAAGGGGTCTGTGGCTCCCAGGCAAGGTGCACCCTGCTGTGGCTACCAAGGGGCTTGCGAAGCCAGCAGGAACCGTCCTGCCCGCTCTGTGTGTCACACTTTCCTTTCCCTCCTCAGGACGATGGAGGCTGGACGCCGATGATCTGGGCCACCGAGTACAAGCATATTGAGCTGGTGAAGCTGCTGCTTGCGAAGGGGTCTGACATCAACATCCGTGACAATGTGAGATTCTTCCTGCAATCCGTTTCAGAAATTAGTCACAATCTCTGTTTAAAAAACAAACAAGCCCAAGGAGGCAGATTTGGGGCTCGGTGCAGGGAGGTGCAGTGGTCCTTTGACAAAGGTGCTTTGGGGCAGTGAGTGTCTGGCGGGAGAACTTTCCTCCATATTCTAGAAGGAAGTTTACAGGCTGGCAAAAAGTCCTTTTCCTTTAGCTCTTCTGACATAGCCCATGGAGGCTGCTGGCTGTCATGCTGCAGGCTGGAGTCAGCTCTGTGCCTCACTGCTTCTAATCCACCTGGGTCCACCGTGCTGCCACTCGGACGCTGCGCCAGGCAGGTCCCCCTCGAGTCCAGCCTTACCAGCTCCACATTGGTCACAGGCCAGTGTGCGCTGGGTTAGGGTTAGGGACATCCTGCGTGAGGGGCATAAGCTTGTACGTGTGTTTTCTGGATGGACTGGGCAGACGCTGCCAGCAAGTATCACAAGCCTGGCTTTTCCTAGGCATAACAGGCACGTAGCCACCAACATGGACAGAGTGTGCCCAGGCTGGCAGCTCAGCGTGCTGGAGGTGGCTCTTGGCCTGCTCTTCACCTCCGTAAATCCTGCTCGAGTGGGATGTACTCCCTACTTGAGTCCCTGGGAGCTCCATGGGACCGGCAGTGCTGCGTGTCGGGCTGTGCCAGCTGGTTTCACAGGGATTTTCAAGTAAACAGAGGAGATGCCATCTCCTTTTTTTCCCCAGTCATCCAAGTTTCTGTTCAAGAGACTCATTCTATCAGCGCTGCTCCTTTTCTTTTTTTATTAATAGTATGTTTCTCATTTTTTGCTTTCTGTCTGAGGATGTTGAAACCCCTGAAGTTACCTGCAAGACAAGCTTCGGTGTGAACCGGGGTGCGATGAGCTACTCCAGGCTTTGGCTGGTAGACGCGAGACAGTTTGATAAATGAAGGGTTTCTGCTTTTTGCACAGAGTTGTACCTACCCCACCATTAGTTCACGCTCTGGCATGCCTTGTGGCAGTGTATTTTCTTATCCGAGGCTCCTAGTGCTTTTTGAATCCAAGGGATATAAGCAGCTGGTTTGTATTTGTCTCCCTAAGTGCCTCGTTTTGTGTCTTGGTTGCTAGCAGGGGTAGGTGTTGGCACATTTGTCTTGTGGGACTCGGAAACTCAGCTGATCCTGAGGAGTTGCTGTCCCCAGTCTGAAAGCCCCCTCTTGGTAGGAGCCTCTATTTCCTTGGTAGTTTCGATAATTCCCAGGGAGGTCCGGATCTGATACTGTTCCTAAAAGCAAAAGTCAAGGCGAGAGAGGGGGCTTTTTGGGTTGTTGCGTTGCTTCAGAGCCCCGGTGCTGACTCTGAACAAAGCTGACTTGTTTGATCTGTCATGGAGGCCTTTTGGCTACCAGTTACAAGAGCACACGTTAAACGATGAAAATCAAATCAGCTCAGTCAACAATTTACTTGAAAGAAAAATATCCTCTTAGCAGATGTACGTATCGCGTATCCGTTACTGTACCTACGTTTGGTGGCTGCTGATTGCAGTCATTAAGGAGCAATGTCACTTCTGCTGGGAAACATCATACGCCAGGAGAAACGCTTTTGATTGTAATTATGCTGCTGTTAGGCAGCGGCCAATGCAAGGCAAAGTAGCAAGTCTGGGTGTCTGTAACCTGTCTGAGCAGCAGCACGTGCTGTGCAATCGACAGGACTAATTTTTTCTGTAGATTGGTATGTGATGCTGATTAGGGATTTTTTCTTCCTAGACGTTCACATAATGGGAGGCAGAAGCCGTATAGAAAGAGGTCTCCCCGCTCCCTGGTGTATATCAGTAGCCTCCCCATTTAAGGAAGGATCTAAGTTAAGTTGCGATGACTAAAAGATATGCTTTATTTTTGCTTAAAAAAAAAAAAAAGAAAAAAAAAAGATAAAAGTTAGGTGATCATCACTATCATTGCAGTGTTCTGATCGACGTCTTTAGAGCTTGTCATGGGGAAGTGTTCGGAGTGTGCTGCAAATTGCACTGTAACAGAAAACAGTATCATCGCTTAAAATATCTCCATCAAAAAGATGAGTGTCCAGCTATTTCTAGTGCTGCTAGTGAGGGATGAGTACATACAGTATTTAAGAGATGCCTGAAGTCGGATTGATTGCTTTCCCTATGGCTCATGGTTCGCTTTCTAGCGCCTTCATACAGCCTATAGCTTGTGCTCTGCTCTTTTTCTCTTTCATTTTGTAGCACTGGGAGACACGCTGCTTCCCTGTCTGGCTGGGCTGGGGAAGCTCAGCTTCTAGCCTTTTCTGGCATGTTTGTTCATGTCTGTCACCTCTCTCGTGGATTGATCCAGATTGTTTTGTGGCTTAGAGACAGACGATTTGCCTGCGTGTATAAGGCAGGCGATGGACGCCTTTGTGTGCAGCCTCCCTGTCTTTGGTGCGTGGAGGCGGCTGGAGTGAGAACTCCCTGCTTGTCTGCACGGAGATTTCCCTGCCCGCCCTGCTAGTCCCAGCCAGAAGGAGCAATGTAGAGAAGGAGACTGCAAGCCACATGTTGAATGCTGCAGCTGTCGAGCTAAGGATGGTGAAGTCCCAAAGCGATAGGGTTTTAATGCACTAAACAGCCTCTACTCTTCTTTTCTTTCCCTCCAGGAGGAAAATATTTGTTTGCACTGGGCTGCTTTTTCTGGCTGTGTTGACATAGCGGAGATACTGCTGGCTGCTAAGTGTGATTTACACGCAGTGAATATTCACGGGGACTCCCCCCTGCATATTGCAGCCAGAGAGAACCGCTACGAGTGTGTGGTGTAAGTACGGCTCCAGCCCTGCCGCTTCCCTCCCTCCCCCTGCTCACTCCCCTCTGCCTGGACGCTGGCTGGCAAGCTCGGGAGATCCTTTGGAATGCCTTTGGCATTTAAGCACAAAACAAAATTGGGATGGAGGGTTTGTTTCTCTATTGCCCCCACTCCTAGGGGCGGTGGGTCTGAAATACTCGCTGCTGCCAGAGCTGCTGTAAAAAACGATCAGAAAAGGTGGAGTGGTCCTGGAGTCTTGGGCAGAGAGCTCGAGGGGCTGTGCTCAGCCTGGGCTCCTCAGCACAAAGGCATCAGGAATCCTTCGTTAAAGCTCTTTCTTTTGCAATTATATTGCATAATATCGTAACAGGGCTTTTCCTTTGCTTCATCATTGTTATGAATAAAGTCATCATGTCTACTCACCAAAAGCTGGTGAGTATAAACAAGGGCCAAGTCCAATACCAGTTTCCCATGGCATGTTTCCATTTCCAGCCTACTCTTCCCCCCCCATTCAAGCCTGTCTGAAGTTAGGCTGGTACCAGCAAGGTACTTGTCATGCCCTGAAGCAAGGCGAGGTTTGCCCAGAGCTCTCGTGAGTGCCTAGAGCTCCAGTCTGTGGCTTCCACGAGCGCCTTCACGTAGAAGGATTCACTGAACCATGCTTAATAAAGAAAACTCAGGTGATTATTCACTGCTACGGATTCTTCCTTGCCCCTTAAGGGCTGGATGGAGGATGTGATTCAGCTCATTTTCCCCTTGCGCGGTTTCTCTTGGCGGATGCTTATCCTTTCTTGCTGTTTTGCAGTCTCTTTCTTTCCCGTGGCTCGGATGTCACTTTAAAGAACAAGGAGGGTGAGACTCCACTCCAGTGCTCCAGCCTTAACTCTCAGGTCTGGGTGGCCCTACAGATGCACAAGACTCTCAAAGAATCATCTACTGACAAGCCTGCCCAGATAGAGAAGGTTGTGAGCAGGTGAGAATACAGCTGGCTTTGCTTGTGGGTCCCCCACCTTGCACGGGGGAGGCTGGGGGCCTGGTTTAAGAAAGGACTGTAGGTGCACGCTTAGCTTTTTAAACTGGTGTGAAGGTCAGTTTGAGCTTAGCAAGAAGTAAGCACATGCTGATTCAGACCATGGTTTGTAAATTCATCCTCCAAATGGAAGTATTTGCAGGCGCAAAGAACAATCTGTAAGGCAGGGTGGAAAAAAGTAAACTCTGTTCTAGTCTGAATTGCTTTCGGGCTTTGAACGCTCAGTGATCAAAGACAGTAATTCTGCCCCAGGATGGCATTTGAATGGCCCCTTGTTCAGGGGAGCTTTTCCTCTGTGACAGTTCTCTTTCTCCCACTGACAGAGACATTGCCCGGGGTTATGAGCGGATCCCGATTCCCTGCGTCAATTCAGTGGACAGCGAGCCTTGTCCTAGCAACTACAAATACGTTTCACAGAACTGCGTCACCTCCCCGATGGACATCGATAGAAACATCACTCATTTACAGGTGAGGGAGCGCGTGTATCCACGTGTGTTTTCCTGTCCTGGTGTGTGCATTCAGAGCTGTTGCAGTGCACTGCACCTCAGAACGGGCTTTGCATGCAAAATGGGAATGCAAATCCTAATATTGCCATCAAATTCCAGCTCAGGCTGTAGTCCTAAACTCCAGCTTTTGCTCTAGGAGGTGGGATTCTGCTTTTCTTCCTTTCTGAGACTTAAGCTAACCTCCGTAATCAGCTCTGTGCTGTAGCATCAGCCATCTGGTGCTGGCTGGTGTGTTTCCCATTTATCCTTTTCCTCTGTTCTGTATCTGGAGAGTTAGTGAGTTGCTGGGAGACCTTCCTCATGCTGTTTCCCTGCTGCCTGCAGCATCCAGGCCAAGGGCTTCATTGTGATACTGGAAGTCCTTGAAGGGCTGGGCTGTGAAAGCAGTGGTGGGGAAGTGTAGGGTGAAGGTGACCCACAGCTCTGAGATGGCTGAAGTGAACGTCCCATGCCCAAGCCCTTTGCGTGGCAGCTGATGGTGGGACCATGCTGGTTGGGGAGTGCTGGGGAAGCAGCCAGCTGGAGCCACCCGTGTGGGAAGAAGTGAGCAGCAGGGGAGGACTGAGACATCGCGTTGCATCATCTCCCAGCTCTGGTTCCTCCTTGGAGCCTTCCTTGTCCTCAAGCGTGGAGTACAGCTCATAGGGCACGGAGGAAGGTTACTTAACACGAGGGGACGTCCTCCTATGAGCAATGAGGATGGCTCAGTATGGGATCCTTTCCTGCAAGCCAGAGTACTTTGACATTCATTGCACACAGAAACAAATAGTGGAGTAAAAGTGCCACTGAGCCGATGAGGCTGGTTATCTTTCTGGCTAATGAGCTGCAGCAGGAGAAGGCGAAGACTTGTGGTTTCCTCTCTGACCCGTCACAGAAGTTGTTCTTTCAGTTCTGTGTGAGTGGCGTGGAGTTAACCCCTTTTCTTCTCTTCCAGTATTGTGTGTGTATAGACGACTGCTCCTCCAGTAACTGCATGTGTGGCCAACTCAGTATGCGCTGCTGGTATGATAAGGTGAGGACGCAGAACCTCATGGTGGGTTAGACCCGTGTTCGCGAGCTGAACTTTGCACAATTCAGGGTTTATAATAGTACTTCAAAAACACCGCCTTGCACAACTCCTCTGCGTTTTGTTTAAAAATGCCTGAAGTTGTAGTCTCAGCTTTGAGAAGTATGTGATAATGACAAAATGCATACTGAGGGAAGCTTTTCTCTGTTATTTGTGTTACTGTCATGCCAACTGAGCCATTAATTATACCCGTGTGATAGAGAGCATTTAATAATCCATGCGTGAAATCAGCTTCCATTTCAGAGCAACATAGAAAATGCTGTAATATGTAAACAAGGGGAGGGTAGTGGAGATTTTTCTTTTCCTAGCTTTTATTTATTGTGATCCTTCTGGATGAAGGCAAAGTAAAGATGTTTTAACTGCACCATTGCCAGGGGCCTGGTTTGTTTTGGGTAAGGATGCTTCAGTCCTCCAGGGAGGTTTTGAGGTTTAATATTTGGACAGGTTCTGCTAAGATCAAAAGTTCTATGTATTTCTGCAAGTTTCTCCCAGGGGGAATATTGGCGTCTTTCTTTGCTTTGTAGCCATTTTATTTACACGTTAATAGGTGATTACATCTTTCAAGCCTTAAAAGCCAAATTTGTTAAATATGATGAACTGCGCCTATCGCTTCCTTGATCCTATATGGTTGATAAATAATTGAATTGTAGCTTTTTTGGGAGTGTTATTTGGGAAGATAATGTGGTTCGCAGAACTTGGGTGTACTGGCCTTGTAATCTGGAAGTTTAGGCTCTATTCCAGAGCCAGACCGAGCATCCGCTTCTGCCCTCCAGCACTGCAAAATGATGATAATGATGATGCACACCGCTTTTTTGCACAGCACTGTAAGATTTTTTTTTTTTTTNATAGGGTGATGGCAGGCAGCAAAAATCTAGACGGTCTCTTGCCGTTTGTCAGCTGCTGGTGGTTGTGGCGACTGTGCTGCTGTCAGGGTTGAGCAAAACCACTGCAGAAGCTGAGGTCTGAGGCTGGTTTTGGGGAGGTCGGGGCATGCCTCCACCTTGGGGTTCTCTGGCCTGTTTTTACACTCGGGGCAATTTCTGCTCTTGGCCTGCCTCTGGTTTTGGAGGGGTCACAAGGACAGCCAACTAACCCAGTCTTGAATGCCTCTCCTCTTCAGGACGGCCGACTCCTGCCTGAATTCAACATGGCTGAGCCGCCGCTGATCTTTGAGTGTAACCACGCGTGCTCGTGCTGGCGGACCTGTAGGAACCGGGTGGTGCAGAACGGGCTCAGGTGAGCAGGAGGATCCAAACGTAGCTTGTCTTGGCAAGACCAACACCAAACTCCTGAGCTTTCTGGCTCTCTAGTCGCAGCTCGCCCATAACCCCCCCAAACCCAGGACTTCCCGAGATGAGACAGAAGTTGGGGCAGGTGCCACCACACAGTGGTGGGGTGCAAATGGGTTCCTGTGTGCTGCCGGTGGGAATGAAGCAGCAGTGGGTTGAGGAGCTCAATTAATATTTGCACCTTGCCGCTGTTGCCGTCACGTGGAACTGCGGCATTCTTCATCAGCCCGACCGTCAAACACATAAATGGCTTGTGGGTTTGCATGAGCAGCCTGGATATAACTTCTCAGGTGAAGATCTGCGAAGAAAATAACAGCAGCAGAAGCTGCAAAACCTTAATTTAGATGATCTGGTAACTTAGCAGTCTATGTTAGGAATATAGGCCAGCATGCCCAGGCTTGGCTGCTTAAAATTTCCAAATTATTGGCATGACTCCCCCTGAATTGGATACCTGAATACCTGTTGACCTAGGTGCTGCAGATTAAGCTGCTCGGATTTTGGTGCCAGGCTAAAAATGTAAATGTTTTGTTGTGGACCTGTGCTGTGGAGAAGTTTGTCACCACATTAAGCTCAAAGAAATCCCATTGGAAAAAAAGACTTTTGCAAATTTTTTGTAGTACTGACAACACTTTTTTTTTTTTTTTTTTTTTTGCAAGCTTTGTAGTTTCAATGACATTTTGCAACGTTAAAAATAAGTAAGGAAAAAGCTCGATGCGTTTCCACAGAACTTTACCCCTCTCTGTTTTTCCCTGCCAAGCTCCAGAGCTCCGGTGTCTACGTGGGTGTTTATTTAGGAGCTGTACAGCTCGAGCTGTTTCTTTTGCATTTTTTGCCTTGCTAAAGTATTTTTCTGAAAGATTGGAAGTGTTGGAAACCCAACCAGGAGGCTGGGAGAGCGGCTCTTTGGGAAGCTAGGGATGAGGTCAGGTGTCTTGGCAGAGCTGTGCTGGGGGTCCCTGGGGAGGCCATGGAGGAAACCTCCTGCATTTGGGCTGCAGCGTGACACATGGGTGCTCCTGCTCCATTTTCCCTGCTTCCTTTATCAGATTTCCTCCAAATTAACTCCACTCGGCAGCGCACACGTTTCCATCTGGCAGGCTGACCCAGCTCAGCCGGGAAGCGGAGATGGGAGCTGCGGTCCTGCAGAGCCTGAACCTGAGCGTGGCTCTCTGCTCTGCTGTGATGGACGCAGCGAAACACGGGGGAGCTTTCCTCAAGCCTGAAATACAGCGTTATAACGGGTTTATCTGAGAGCGATTGTTCTCATAAAGTCATGTTTTGCCCTGGTGAAGGCTCCAGGAGCTGTGGGCAAATATGAGAACATGCACAGCCCCTGGTTTGAGCTGACGGTGCAAGGAGGGAATGGGTGGGGGGAAGAGGATAGAAGTACTGGAAAAAGCAACAGGGTGAAGTTAAGGTGAGCATCGCATTTCTCTTTATTCCGATAACAGCGTTGCTGAGAGTGGGTTTTAGTTCCCGTGGGGACAGAGCGAGCCTTCCCTAGCCCTGGAGACTGTTCATCCGGCACTTAACTCAAGTTCTGGCTGAGCAGGAGGCAGAATGACTTACAGGATTGTTTCTCTGCCTATAAACTCCATCAGTAAAATTCCACGGAGCGGCTATTACACCAAGAAGTTTCAAGTTGCAGCGTTTTTTCCTTGTCTTTCAGCCAGGGAGCTGGATATGATGGAGCTGCTAAATGCACTGGCCTCAGCAGAGGGCAAAGGGATCAGAGCACTCAGTTCAAGGTGTTCTTAACTCAGCATAAGCTCCTGCCTTCCCCTCGCAGCCCCCTCCCTGCAGAGCTGCGCTGCTTTGAGTCCCCTTCCACCTTCCCTGGCTTCCCCTGAGTGCGTGCAGGGAAGGGAAAAGCAATGCTGGTGGTGGGATACTGGTGTCCCATAGAATGGTTTGGGTGGGAAGGGACCTTAAAGATCATCCCGTTCCACCCCTGGCCCTGGGCAGGGACACCTCCCACCAGCCCAGGTTGCTCCAAGCCCCGTCCAACCTGGCCTTGGACCCCTCCAGGGATGGGGCAGCCACAGCTTCTCTGGGCAACCTGGGCCAGGGGCTCACCCCCCTTACAGCAAACAATTTCTGGCCTGGACAGGTGTACTCTTTGCTGGGTAAAAAACTGGCTGGGTGGCCGTGCCCAGAGAGTGGTGGTAAATGGAGTTAAATCCAGTTGGTGTCCGGTCACAAGTGGTGTCCCCCAGGGCTCGGTGCTGGGGCCGGTTCTCTTTAATATCTTTATCAATGATCTGGATGAGGGGATCGAATGCACCCTCAGTAAGTTTGCAGATGACACTAAACTAGGTGGGCGTGTTGATCTGCTTGAGGGTGGGTTGGCTCTGCAGAGGGATCTGGACAGGCTGGACCGATGGGCTGAGACCAATGGTCTGAGGTTCAACAAGGCCAAGTGCCGGGTCCTGCACTTGGGTCACAACAACCCCATGGACGCTACAGGATTGGGGCGGAGTGGCTCGAAAGCTGCCCGGCAGAAAAGGACCTGGGGGTGTTGGTGGACAGCCGGCTGAATATGAGCCAGCAGTGTGCCCAGGTGGCCAAGAAGGCCAACAGCATCCTAGCCTGTATCAGGAACAGCGTGGTGAGCCGGACTAGGGAAGTGATCATCCCCCTGTACTCGGCACTGGTGAGGCCCCACCTCGAGTACTGTGTTCAGTTTTGGGCCCCTCACTACAAGAAGGACATTGAGGTGTTGGAGCGTGTCCAGAGGAGGGCTACAAAGCTGGTGAGGGGTCTGGAGGACAAACCTTATGAGGAACGACTGAGGGAGCTGGGGTTGTTCAGCCTGGAGAAGAGGAGGCTGAGGGGAGACCTTCTCACCCTCTACAACTCCCTGAAAGGAGGGTGTAGAGAGATGGGGGCTGACCTCTTCTCCTTGGTGACAGGTGATAGGACAAGAGGAAGTGGGTTCAAGTTATGTCAGGGGAGGTTTAGATTGGATATTAGGAAACATTTTTTCACTGAAAGGGTTATTAACCATTGGAATAGGCTGCCCAGGGAGGTGGTGGATTCACCATCCCCGGAGGTGTTTAAAAAAAGGGTAGATGGGGTACTTAGGGACATGGTTTAGAAGTGGCTTTTGTCAGGGTGGGTTAATGGTTGGACTTGATGATCTTAAAGGTCCCTTCCAACCTCAGCAATTCTATGATTCTTCCTGAGATCTCATCTATATCTCCCCTCTACCCACGGGTAAATAACAGCATAACCACACAGAGCAGCCAGTCCCATACACTCTTCCCCGGTCCCTAGGTGTGCACCTTGTGAGGTGCGGCTGGGCAGGGAGAAGGGGTTGGTGGGTACCTGTCCGTTGTCCCCCGGCAGTTTCCATCCCAGAATGTGCCCGCAGGCTCAGAGCGGCGGTGGGATGGAGCGTAGTCACGGTGGTGCCAGCGTGAGAACTGGAGGGGCTAAATATCGAAATCTTTGTTGGGTTTGTGCTGGTGGAAGGCTGCTGGGTTTTTTGCTCATCTCTACAGAAAGACAACAAACTTTCACAGAGTGCTGCAGTTAATGTGGCTTCATTTCCTCTTTTCTAGGACTCGATTGCAGCTTTATCGGACACAAAAGATGGGCTGGGGTGTGCGAACAATGCAAGACATTCCACTGGGAACCTTTGTGTGCGAGTAAGTTATTCAGCTTTCATTAGCTCAGGCAAACGCAGTGCTTCCCGCGGGCCGCGATGGTTTGCTCCTCTTTAAGGAGAGAGGTTTTCACGCAAATCAAATTGGCATCGAGCCGAGCTGCTTGCCCTCAGTCAGAGGTTTCCTGCCTCCGTTTCCTGGTCTGTTTGTCCTTTTCCTCATAGCGTGGAGCTTTGTCCACCCCTCTCTGTCTTGCTGGGATCTGCTCTCCGCTCTCGGACCCCTCTGAAACAGAAGCGGTGGGGGAAAAATGTTTGGGTTGTGCTGCAAATGTGCTCAACTCACGTGTTCACCCTGGATATAGGACATATAAGACCAAGGCAATTTGGAATGACTTTTTTATATCAGATCATTTTCTTTTTCAATACTGACTTCTCAAGAGGTTTTCCAGTGTCACAGCTCTGGCTTTAGTCTGATTCAGCAAAACAGTAAAGCACTTGGCGTTGAGCACATGTTTCGGCCCTGATTCAGCAGAGTACTTAAGAACAAAAATGTTCAGATTATGTCAAATGAAAAAACCGCTGTCGAACCCCACAGTTTTTAGGCTTTGAAGTGGTGTATATATTTATTAAATATTTTGGAAAGTATTTGGAAAGTGATTAAGACCGTAATAAGGCTGGACTTGTGCCCTTCATGGAAGTAGGTGCTAGGGTTTTTTTGGAACTAGTTATTGATGTTTTATAGAATTGGGGCGGGGGGTTGAGGAAGATTATTGCCGAATTTTAAAAAAAAAAAAAAAAAAGGGAGGAAAATAAAAATCTGCAGGGAATCAGCCAAGTATTTCTTCCACGTTAGGAGCTGCCAGGTGATAAAATGTTTTTTCAGAGGTGAAGGTTAAAATTGCTGGTTTTGGGGAGTGTCTCAGGTCTGTCTTCAGGTGGAGCTTCCTGTTAAGTACCAAAAGTCTCTGTGTCCTGGTTCAGGGCCCAGAGATGAGCCAGAGCCTGCGAGCAAATGACTCCCAAACAAAAAAGGCAAAGGCTTTACCAAATCCTACTGGAATGCTAGTATTTGAGAGAGATAAGCAGTGGTGAATGGGCAGCCCAAGGAAACGGGGCAGCCCTGCGTAATGGTGTAATTACCAGCAATGGGCACGTTGTGCAGCGCGTCAGAGATGATGGGGTGCAGATACCACAACCACGCTTTACTCTTCCTCCACCCTTGCCAGGAGCTGCTGACAGTTTCCGTGGTAGGCGCTATCTTCTTCATCATCTAAATGAGCTGCATACTAAAAAACTGAGCTAATTTATGTCTTGCCCATGCAGGATCCTCCTTGTCCCATCACTCTCACGTGCACACGTTATTTATTCAACTTAGCAGCTCCAGTCCTTCTCTCCTCCTCAAGCCAGCTGCACTGGTGTCCTCCTTGTGACAGTTTGTGCAGCCTACAGACTTGGGTTCTTCTTTTCCTCATCTCTGGCAAAGTGCTCGGGGGCTGCTTGCACACAGCGGCTCCCGGGATGGGCTCCTGAGGAAGAGCATTTTGCATTAAACCTCAGGATCAGAGCCCTGAGCGGGTCTTCGCTTTGTGCGGGGGTTATTACTCTGCTTTGGAAGGATGATAATTGTATTGGTGTAAGATTGGCTTTTATTCCATAATTTTTCACGTATGCCCGTATGGGAGGCGAATCTGGAATAGTTCTCACAACACTTCTGTTTTGAAAAACTTGCCTGGTCCCAACTGTTTCTGTGTGTAAATGCCTTCCTTACACAAATACTGCTTTTCAGCCTGCTCCGTACTTCAGGTACCTTTCAGCTTTTCTCTGTAATCACTCCAAAAATGGTTTCCCTTTCTGCTTGCATGCAGGCTGTCCCTCTGGCAGCCCGCGCAGCAGCTTCTGTAGGGAGCGTTGAGCAGCGCTCGGAGCAGTTTGGCAGCTGGGAGCACGGCTCCGCCAGCGCGGTGGCCAGCCAGCCCTCCCGCCGTCATCTCCAGGGCTCCTCCGACCCGTCAGCAGCTCCAGATCCTCCTACTAACAGTCTCCAGTACCTTCAGCGCCATCCTGGAAGGAGCAGCGTAGCGGGGGGAGATGCAGCAGTGCCATCCTCCCTGCCCTGCTGGGCTCCCATGGAGATTTTAGGCTCATCCCATAGATGCTCAGGAGGGTGCTCGTGTGCAGGTTTCTCCCCGACCTCCGAATTTCTCAGTGCTCAGACGTTGCCGTTGCTCGCCCTGTTGCTGTGGGTTGTTTCGGGTCTGCTCTGTTCGTGCTTGGTTGTCAGATGGTGTAACTGCTCGTTCTGGAAACGGCGCAGCTGGTTAAGAGCTGTTACTGGAGAGGCCTTGAATTAGTGCGATGCAGAAACCAGAGGTTTGTGAGGATCTGCTCTCTGCCTTTCAGTGGATGTCCATTATGTGATTTCCAAATATTTAATTTCTGTACAAAACAGTGATGCCGTAATAAGATACCATCTGCATCCAGCCAGGTATTTTAGCAATACCTTGAGCCAGAGAAGCCGTAGATGTGCCGTCTCCCCCATCCGTGGAAATGGCTGGAGCCTGTGCTAGGGACAGCTTGTTGCTCTTGATTTTTGCATGGAGCGCACTCTGATCTTGCAGTGATGAGTGGCACTGTAGAGCTCTGACGTGTAGTTACTTGCCATCAGTGTGCTGAACATCTTCCTGAGAAGAAAGATACTGGCTTGACTTCAGGAGTTTTTTAAATCACAGAATCACAGAATGGTTTGGGTTGGAAGGGACCTTAAAGACCACCCAGTGCCACCCCCTGCCCTGGGCAGGGACACCTCCCACCAGCCCAGGTTGCTCCAAGCCCCGTCCAACCTGGCCTTGAACCCCTCCAGGGATGGGGCAGCCACAACTGAAGGGACTGATGCTCCTGCTCATTTTTTGGGTAGAAACATGTCCCTCTTGCACATCTTTCCATAATTTTGCATCTGGGCAAGTAGGGAACCGTTTGTATTGGGAAGCAGTCCTGGAAAGGAAATGAGTTACAGGAATAGTCGTTAAAGGAACATCAAAACAACAGTTTTTAATTAGATTGTGGGGTTTTGTTTCAGTGGGTAGTAAGCGTGAAGTGGCTGTCCCTGAGCAGAGTGTCTCTCCGTGCAGCATTATTCAGCTGTTTCTCAGCTGCTGCTGGCTACTGTGCCATGCTACAGCAATTCCTCTCCCTCTCTGGCCATCATCTTCCTATTGCTTTAGGTCACCAACGAGCCTGTGATTGCCAGTAATGCCGCAGCCTTACGGGAGCGCTTAATAAATAACAAGATGGGGTGGGGGCAAACATGCAGATCACATGTGGCGGCAGCCTCTTGCTCTGGCAGAGCAGCTTGGCCGGATCGCTCACATTTGGGAACTGCAGCCAAGCGATCCCTTGTCGCGGAGTGCATGGGTCCTCTCCAGGTTGGTGTTCCATGGCTCTCCTCTTCCCCCGCCCCAGAGTTAAATGCTGCCATGAGCCACAGGGAGAAGCGGGTACGGTTGGTTAACGCTTCGAAAATGCCTTGCGAGCTGCAGAGGGATGCTGTTGTAATGGCTGCTGATCATGGAAGTCTCTGTTGATGCTGTGAAGAATATTTATTCGTATTGTGAATCCTTTGCTTATAATTAATTAGCATCATGTTAAACACTGGGAAGATTTACATATCAGAATCTACTGTGCTGTTGCTTCTCTCTGGTATCCTCCCTCTGGCTCGGCACCTCGCCTCTTGTGTCTCCTGCTTTGATTGCAAGCAGAGCAGGGCAGGAAAGGTTGAACCTTGGCAGTCTAAAACTGTTTAACATGGAGCTGGGGATGTAAATGTGGGGATACCAGTGCAATGGGGACCCCTGCAGCAAGGGAGTTCCCAGCAAAACCGGCATCTCTCTGGGGTGTGAAAGGTGGTGCGTGTATTTAGTCCTTCTGGGCAAGCCAGGCCAAGCAGCACGTGCTTTGCAGTGCTCAGAGGACCTGGTTGTGATCTGCCTTGCACCAGTTTTACAACAAGGCGGTTGTTACTTGGACCACAGCTCTGATTTATTCAGGTTGGAAAGGGATTGAGAAAGAAGCCTGGATCCAGGCAGGTTAGGACCGGTTTTAGAGTTAAGACTTCTAAAACAAAACTTTTTAAGGTATGTAGTGTAGGTAACTGGTCGAAGTACCCTGGAAAATATAGGAAGGACAGAAACAAACATTTTGCATTGGGTTGTAACCAGCACAAGCAGTGCAGGGGTGTATGGGCGAGCCAGGACATGTCCGACTCTGCACCATGAACATAAGGAGAATTGGATTAATGGGTTGATCTTGGCCAAGGAAGAGGTTCGCAAACGGAAACATAGTCCTCAGGAAAAGTGAATTTTGTTGGAAGACTCCATTTTTAATATTAAAATTGTTGCCCTGAAAAGACAGAGTTTGGAGCCAGATTTTAGCTGCTGTCAGTTGGCAAAGCTGACTTTGCCCGGGTGGCTCTGAGATGACCTGTGCTGCTCAGCCTGTGGGTTGCCGTCCGTAGCCGGGCTGTGTCCCTTTCTTTCCCTCTTCCCAGGAAGAGGTGTTAAACCCCAAGCTTGTGGTTGCACGAGCATCTTATTTCTGCCTTTCCTGTTTGTCCGCAGGTACGTTGGTGAGCTGATATCCGATTCTGAGGCAGATGTCCGTGAAGAGGACTCCTACCTCTTCGACCTTGACAACAAGGTACTGTATCGGAAGGTGTCTTAACGAGACAAACTCAAGGTCTTGCTTCTTCAAATGAGCAGAGACAGTATTTATCTCTACCTTGATGTACAGTGCGATCCAAAAGCCGGCAAAGAGAAGGACCACATCCTCGCTGCATTTTAATCAAAATATAGAGTGTTTGAGGTAAGGTTTAGGTCTCGTTAAAAAGATAACAGAGTCCAGCAGTGCTGGGTCACCATGGTACGTGCTGCCCACACCAGTTTCGGTGCAAGATCCTTTTCTGTCAAAACCATTTGGACATCCTGAGTTCAGGTGTTCAGTTTTTGATGCTCAAGTGTGTATATGCAGACTTGCAGCTGTGTTGATTGGCAGCTCTGTAAGTTCTTCATAAAAAGATGAGCTGGAAGACTGAAAAAAAACCCCAACCCTCTTCACTTATAAAGGGATCCGTCAGATACCCCGGCAGGGACTTGAGGCTTGTTCTGCTGGTAGTTTATTCCTGCACTGCTCTGCGGAGGCCTGTCTCAGAGCAGAAATCTGACTTTGAAAAGTGCGATCTAAAGCTTTTAAGCAAGGCCATCACTTCAGACTTTCCTTGGGAGAGGAAAAGAGGAGAAGGGTGAGCTGGGGACTCAGAGACGTGGGGTGGCTTCCAAGGAAGGCTGTAAAAACAGTCCCTGTCTTGTTTCTGTCATCAGCTAGTGACAGTGAAGCTTTGCTTTATTTTTTTACTTCTTTTTTTTTTTTTAAGCAACAGACATTCAACAACTGAAAAAAGATAAGTACTGAGTCTTGTAGTCAGTCGGAAAACAAGAGGGGTCAAACTGTAATTAAGAAGTTGAAAAGCAGCAGAGACTTCAGTCTGATTTGTGCCTTTATGAGCGAGAGCTCGCCTGGGCCTTTCCTTGCCTTTAGGTTGGCCCCTGCCTGGCTGCCTTGAGGGAGAACCTTTGCGTTTGCTCGTGTCAAGCCTTCAGTGGAGACCTAAGTAGGGGTGCAAACACATCATCTGTTTTCATTGGTGTCTTCATAGTGGTGCATCTGTAGAAAACGAGGCACCAAGTCCTGGAGTGACGGTTATGAGAAGCCCGTGGGGCTGGGTGGAGGAGGGCAGAGAGAGCCAGCCGTGTCCTGCGGCCTCCTGAACAATGGGATATTAAAGTTGTGAACCCCAACCCTGGGAGGGGCAGCCGTGGGGACCTGGTACCTGGTATGTCTTGAAGGGGTGGGCTGGTGCTGTAGTGAGAGACAAGGGTGAGGATGTAATTTCTGATGTCCCTGTGCCTTGGGTTGTCAAGCAAGGCCACGTGCATGGTGAACCCTTCAGCGTGCCAGGTCCTGCAGTCACATCCCATTCCATGCCTGAAAGAGGGCAAACATCAAACGGCCAAAACTTACTGCCAGTGCTGGGTTCCCAGGAGGAAGATGCAGCACAAGAGATGCCCTTGGAGCTTCCACTGGCTAAAGGGATGGTTATCTTGTCTCTGTACTAGAGAGCTGGAAAAAACCCATGCAATTTCTGGGGAAGATGAGGTTGAGTTTTAGCTGCTGTGGTCGCTTTCTGGTCGTGTTAAGCCACCCCTTCCCCACACACAGGCCCATCCTCTGCAGTCCTCGCTCACACGGATGGCCCTGCTGCGCTCCATCGAGGAGCAGCAGCGGTGGGGGCTGCACGCTGCTGCATCCCTGTGCCCCAGCCTGCGGGCAAGAAGGGCTTTCTCCAGGCGTCCTGCCTTCTAGGAGACCCTGGTGCCTTCCCACTCTTGAGAAGGAGACTCATCTCACCCCAGAGCAGGTTCATGGCTTCTCTTCTTCCTCTCTTCTTGCCACTGTGTCACTCTTATGTTTCTGATACCCTCGTAGCAAGGTGGGAAGCAGTTTGCTTTGGGACTTGTCGTCCTCAGCAGCTTCACAGTGAGGATGCTGCCTGTGCTGGTCAAGGCAGGAGGCTCCTTTCTCGAGAAACACATCTTGACTTGCATGGCGGAGAGCTCAGGTCTCTCCAGGTGGTCACTAGATGTGGCTGTGGGTGATGATGTCCTCACTGACCATGGCGTTTCTATGGATGGAAGTGAGGGGGTGATGGGAATTACTTATAATTGAAACTAGAGCTGGCAACAACATGTGTGATATGGGGCCATGTGGGGTGACGCCTCCCCCAGTCATTGGGACATCTTCCCTGGGCTGCTGGACCAGGCGGGTGGTGTGATCTGTGGCACAGCTCATCCATTAACGATTGCAAGGTGCTTGCCCAAAAGGGAGTTTGAGCACCGCTAATGGATCCTTTTGCTTTTGGCCTCTTTGCAACTGAAATTAGCTTCTGTAATTAAAGTCTCTGCTTTGCACAGTCATTCTCTGCTGAAATAAAAAAGCCCTGAGGGGGGGTTCTTTTATTTTCAAGGAAAACAAAATATTACTTGTTCTCTGGAAAGGGAATTTCTGTGTTCTCACTTTTACTTTTATCTGCAAAAACCTGTGTTTTCTCGAGGCTCTGGCTTTGTGTTTCCTGGCTGTCATGTTCAATTAGAGGACTGAACAGATGCCGGTTCCCCCAACCCAGTGGCTTTAACCCATAAGGTGTTGGTCTGCACCAAACATG
The DNA here is from genome assembly GCA_013400035.1 of Rynchops niger. Taxonomy (NCBI): domain Eukaryota; kingdom Metazoa; phylum Chordata; class Aves; order Charadriiformes; family Laridae; genus Rynchops; species Rynchops niger. Next base: position 539,208 of record VXBH01000022.1, read on the forward strand.
GATCCCACTACGCCAAACCGGTGCTTTAGTGGAGCAGGGCTGGGGAGAGCTGATGTGCCAGCCAGTGTCAGGGCATTTTAAAAGGTCTTTGGGCTTGTGGGGACAGAGGGACGTGCAGAAAATTGTATTTTCAGAGTACTGTTGAATATAAAAGTGTGTGTGTTTAGTCCTTTTAAACCCACAGTAGGTGTCCAGCCGTGATGTGGTGGTTCTTGAAGCTCTCCAGAGTTTTAGTGGAATGACCAAGAGTTTGGTCATTTGTTGTTCGTTGTTTTTTTTTTTTAAAACAAGTAGCAGTAATGCTACGAAACCCGACCTCGTCTAATGAAAGATGCAACGTTTCTCCTCTAGGATGGAGAGGTGTACTGCATAGATGCCCGTTTCTACGGCAACATCAGCCGCTTTATAAACCACCTCTGCGAGCCAAACCTCATCCCGGTGCGAGTCTTCATGTCGCATCAGGACCTCCGCTTCCCCAGGATCGCCTTCTTCAGCACCAGGCATATAGAAGCCGGCGAAGAAATCGGGTAAGGGTGGAGTGCAGAGGGACGAAAGCTCTGCCGCTCCTGAGCTGGATCGCTCCATCCCTTCACTCCCTGGGCCGTGTCCCCAGGGTCCCCCAGGGATCCTACAAGGGCGCTCCGTCCCTTGAAGCTTTCCAAAACCCAGACGGCGGCAGCACCAAGGTTTGCTGAGCCTGGTGTGTTGCGCTGCTGCACGCCCCCTTTTGCTCCTGCCTGCTGCTGCTTTGCACTGACCCCCGTCTCTTGTCTCTCTCTTGGCAGCTTTGACTACGGAGACAGGTTCTGGGACATCAAAGGCAAATACTTCAGCTGTCAGTGCGGTTCACCCAAGTGCAAACACTCGAGCTCAGCGCTGGCCCAGCGGCAGGCGAGCACCTCGTCCCAGGACACGCAGGAAAACGGGCTCCCCGACACCAGCTCTGCCACGGCAGCCGGCCCCTTTTGAGGCTCCGCTCCCCAGAGACTGACTTGTTTTAACCCTAGAGATTCACATACTGTCTGAATTTCCATTTAAAGAGGAAAAAAAAAAAAACAAAACTCGAAAAGAAAAAAAAAAAAAAAAAAACAAAAACAAACAAAAAACCCACTCAAGGAAAGCCAGGGGTTTGTGACACTTAGGGCTGTGCCACCGACTGTTACTTGAGGAATGAGTAAAAGCGGATCCCCCTCCGTGATGTTTTTCTCCCCTCCCCGGTCCTGGAAAACTGCTGGTTTTCACAGTTGCGTGTGGAGGGGTGGCCGTTGCGTTTTTATTTTTTCCATGCGAGCTGTCCTGGCCTCCGTCTCTTAATGTGCTAAGTGTTGTCAGAGCCAAGGGAGAGCCGCCGTCCTCGACTATTGTTAATTGAATGGATCGCTCATGCCAAGTCATCTCCAGTTCACTTGTAATAAACTTTGAATACTTGATGGGACTTTCTTTCTAAAAGCCTGGGGGAGCAGGGAGGGGGAGGGAGGTGCTGGCCTTTGGGTTTGCTCGGCACAGCCCCGGGGCAGGTTCTGCTGGTTGGTTTTTGTTGGTTTGGTTGGTTTTTGGTTGCTTGGTTTTGTTTTGTTTTTTTTGTTTTGTTTTTTTTTTTTTTCCTTAATCATGGATTTCTCCCACATCTCGCAGGACATTGCCGTGGGGCCTTTCCCTAGGAGCTAGAGGGCGTTTCTAACGAATGCCCTCCTTGTTCCCAAATCCACCGGCTTTTTTCTCTTCCGAGGAGAAGAAACCCACAGTCCTTGCAATCCCTTTGATCCCCGGCTCTCTCCTGAGCCCACCAGAGACGCTTCCCCCGAGACCCCGCTCCCTCCCGGGCTTTCTCCGTTACAAACCAGCTCTCGTCTGTGCCGCTCGGCCGCGTTTCTGTCTCAGTGTTCGATTCGTCCGTGGAAGGATTTGCCTCGCCCCGCTTTTAGAGAGGGAAGGTTGATGGGGATTGTACAAGACACTAACTTCTTAAGAAAATC